>CAXKVY010000019.1:825000-1425000 GCA_964058915.1 Tetropium fuscum | reverse complement strand
GATACGAGTATAAATTTAGAATTGGGTTATAAAAAATAGTATTTTCAATATTGATAATAATTGTGTAATAATTTTTTGTTTATGGGGTCCAGTAATTATAAAAATTTCCATCGCAATAAAGTCTATCTGATATATTTCTTCAGTAACTGTTAGTTGAGGGGTTGTACATCATAAAACTATGAAAATCAATTCTGGGGGTGGCGCGCAAGCCCCCACTAAAAATACTCGTCTGGTGAGAAAAGCCTAATTTCGCTAACAACTCGTTAACTGTTGAGGATATCAAAAAATTCCTTATTATAAAAAAGGAAGCTTTACTAATTTCATAAAAAAAAGTTCTCTTTTAATTTATTTGTATATACCATAGTTCGAAAAATTCAATATTGAGGAAATTCTAAAATTTGTATTTTGAATGCGCCCGAATTTTCGCTTATTTGAAATTCTTTGCGCGCGGCCTATAGAAAAAATTGAATTGCTCGAAATGTATCGATTTTTTCGAAAACTATGGCATGCAAAAAAATATAAGGCCACTTTTGTTTAGGAAATTAGCCATGCTTTCTTTTTTATACAAGCAATTACTTGAAATCTTCAGCGGTTAACAAGTTACTAGCGAAATTATGATTTTCTCACCAAAGGGGTGTTTTTTGGGTTAGTTCCGCGCCACCCCCAGAACTGATTTGTGGTTTTTTGATGTATAATTCCTCTATTAACAGTTACTGAAGAAATATTTCAAAAAATATTTTTTTACGAGCTTCTGGTGTATTTTTTACTTTAACGCCTGCACTAGAATTTGGCAAATAGGCCAATTTCTAGAAATTGACAAATAAGCCAATTTCTAGAAATTGGCTAATACGCCAATTTCTAGAAATAGGCAACATTTTATTATTTTCTCCGATTGAGATATTGAACACACCTAGTCTGCGTTTGAGGGTGCCTTGGAATGTATGGCCAGCGAACTGAGTGGTATAAAATTGTTAATATGTTAAAATTATGTCTTCTTGCGGCAAGTGCGAGGGAGGACCTCCGTACTAGTTGGCTTTGGTCAGTGGAGACCGTTGAGTTATGGCACAAGCTCGACTGGACTCGATCATCACGTCACATTTACGATTTTTGCCTAGTATCTATATAAATAACTACATATACATATCTATCACATATTAAATTGTTGAGACATATTTACACTGTACATATTTCATTTGTTGTACCATTGAGCAAAACTCACACATGTGACTTGATGACGTGGATTCTATATTATATTATATTATCGATATGACTGCGCTACTAGAAGCGTATAACTGAATGGATAGTTTATGTGGGTAAATGTGTGGTGATGACCCGCTACACCAGCGTCTCGGGGTCTCAGCAGTCGTCGTCCCTCACCCTGGCTCTAGGCTTGCGCTGGAAAATATCCTCCAGTGGCGTGGCCAGAGGACCCTTCTTCACGCGGCCCCAGCGACCGCGATTGAACAGACCCTCTAGGCGATACTTTAGTCATATATTGTCGTGGCTGCGGTACTCCCTCATCTCGTAGTTGTTGTTGCCGTTCGGGTTCTTGGTCTGGGTGGGCGGGGAGGACAGCAGCGCCGCACTTTCCGGCCTCACCAGCAGCGACTCCCTCTCACTTTCCGCACTCTCTGCCCTCATCGTGCCCGGCACCGCTCCGTTGGCGTTCGGCAGTTCAAGCTCAGTCCGCAGAATGCGTATTTTCTGGATCATCTCGCGGATCTCGTATCGCAGGATACCTAGGAAGCACATTTTTAGGAAGGCGAGCACGCAGTACCCCAGTATCGCGAGCAGTGAGGCGGTAGCTCGAAGGTAGGCGAGCAGTCTTTCGTCGCATCCGGATGAGTGATGGTGGTGCTCCCCCTCGCAAGTGCCGTTCAGCGTCGGGGGCGGCCTCAGGCAGCAGCTCACGGGTATCTGCATCTGCACCGAGCTGCTGTTGAAGTCCTCCGGGCCGGTAACGCCGCAGCAAGAGCTTTCCGCTTGCAGTCGATTCCACATGTCGGTCAGCTCGCTGCTAGAGCCGTATTCCTGGTAGAACCGGTGCCTCAGCGCCGGCTTCAGCTCCTGGCATATCCTCTCGAAGCGGAAGGCCCAAAATGCGCCCAGAGCCATGTCTCCGAATAGCAGCACCAGCAGCAGCAACCAGTAGGCGTTGAGGAGCTTCTCGGATAGCCTCAAGGCGGCGACGCAGCCCAGCAGCTGTAGAGCTCCGCCCTGGGTGACCAGCGCTAGGTAGGCGTAGAGGAATGAGGGTTGGTAGAGGGCGAGTGAGGGAATCAAGGATCTACGGAAGTCGAAGAGGACCGTCCTAGCCGCCGCTCCGCTGAACGCCAGCGCGCCTGCCAACAAGGCCGTGTTGCAGGTGTAGATCCATAGGCGGTAGTAGCGCATCGCCCTGTTACCGATCCCTGAGGCTCCAGCAGCCACTCCCCCTCCGGCTCGTCTCAGCGGCATTCGCCTTCGCAGCCCCCCCTCAGTCGTGCCAGCTCCCATCGCCCCCCATGCACCTGGAAATAAAAAGGCATAATTAGAGTTGTGACCGTCTCATCTGAAAAAAATCACGCAAATGCGAAAACACAGACAGTTTCAAACTGATGTCGAATCTAACAATTATTTGCTTTGTACCAACCGGGTCCTCATAATTGTACAACACGTATTTAGTACTAGAATTTTGTGTATGATGTCTAGTGAGAAGTTAGTGTGTGTTATTTTTGAAAAACGATGGAAAAGTGATTGTTTTTAGTGACCAAACTTTTTAAAAAAGGCATGAAGTGTTGGAGATTCGAAAAAAGCATGACGGGTATCATACTCGTTGCTACAAAAACTTTCTAGCATTAATGAAAAAATATTATGATAACATTTCAAGAAAATCTGATGTATCTCTATTAATATATACTCACAAATAATTTAAGGCATTTGTAGTATTGAACTCACTTATTATAATACTGACAATACAATACATTCTTTTATACTATTATTATTATATATTTAACCTTAAATATAACGCAAATATACTCCGTTCCATTCAATAGCAAATATTTTAAATAATAATACCCTATTTTAAATATTTTAAAGTAAGCACCGAGATACCGCCAGTAAAATTCAAACTTCGGTAGATATCCATACAATGTCCTGGGATTTTAAACCGCGGGTAGCACGCGCTAGCTGTAACCGTTGGGCGGCGCGAGGTTATAAATACCCTAGACGCCCGCACGTTAGGCCTCAGACATCCCCCAAAGTATCCCTCCCTTAACTATGTATATAATCCCTAGCCCCCGCCACAAATATTAATACTAACAATCTAACAAGAAATATATAGAAAAACAGATAACACTCAAAAACAAAGAAAAACAAAAAGAGACATTACAATACACAATAATTAGAAAGGACCCAACATACAAACAAAAAAAGAGGCATACAGAGGCATACATGTAGATTAAGATAATTATACCCGTGCTTCTTAACCGCTTAGCTTGTAAACTAACCACTAAACAAATAACCAATAACTAACACAGCAAATAACACGCGATCCAAACGCCTGAAACCTCCCGAACTGATGCCATAAAAAACATAAAAACGGTCAGCCAAATAGAGCAACTAAGACTTAAAACGTTTAACATTCACGCTAAAGTATCTTGTAAAAAGATAGAAGCAAAGCATATGCCATTCACTTTTCGTACGTTAGGCCTCTTTCGTTTACTTTCGTTAGCTGATATACATAGCTAATGCAGTTTTGATAACTTAGCGGTTACACTTTTATAAATTCAGTGTTTTCTACGTAGTGTCTGGCTCGTCCAGGTTCTACGTACAAATTACATATATTTCTTTATTTATTAAATTAACAAATAGCTTTTAACATCTTCCTCGATATGTTAGTCATGTAGCTTAACTTGCATATTACTTTTCTATATTATTTTTTTACTGATTATTTTATAAACGTATATCTTCAATTTTTTTGTTTTCAATGTTTTTTAAAAATTTATTGAATTCCCATATTAGCAGCTACTAATATAAAGCTTCAGTTGCTATTTTAAAGTTGAATTACATTTTTTTAAATATCGCTAGATATTTCATCATCTGATAATTTAATGTAACAAAGTGCATTCGAAGCATCTGCATTCAAGTCAATGTCGATGTTGGTGATGAATTATTACTGACTCACGAAGCTCGCATTTGGAAGAAAATATTGTAGAATCTAAAAAATACCACGGACAACGACAACCGCTTTATACATTAGATAAAGACACTTTGAAAAATCTTTAGGAAAGTACGAAGGATTTATCGAGGAAACAGAAACTACATAGCTAATGTAGTTTGGTTATACTTTTCTAAATTCAGTGTTTTCTACGTAGTGTCTGGCTCGTCCAGGTTCCACGTACAAATTACATATATTTCTTTATTTATTAAATTAACAAATAGATTACGAGAGTTAGAAGAAAAACCGAAAACTAATTATCATAAAAAATCACAATACATAAAGAAGCTTTCGACGAAAATTGTAGCTTTATCTGTAGCTGAGGGTTTAGCCTACATGTTTTTGACTCAAAATTTTACGCTCTTTCCAAATTTCAAAAAATATATAGGATTATCCATTTAAAATAAGAACGTTAGTTGCTGTCTAGGAGATATATTTAAAAAACGCCAAAAAAGGATATCAACAACCTGAGATAACACATTTTTCTCTGATAAATAGCAAAGGTGCTACAGAGCAAATATGCACTAAAAACACCCTATATAAATATTAAATTTTACAGCATAAAAATTACAGAACGCCTCGAAAACATTTTTTGCAAAAAAATCTCTTATTTGAAAATACTGCGGTTCTGTACTTACATAATAGAAGTATTGAACAAGTTTTCATCGTGCCTCAAATACCCGCTCAAAAATGTCTAACAGCTCTCGGACTATAATGCCAAGGTCAGTTGAACTAAGCACGCACCGTTTTACTTACAACTAGCAGCTGTTCTTTCAGAAACAAACGATACAACGTCCCGTCACAACACAACGATTGATTTTTTTTCTTAGCGTCCTAGATCGACTTATTCCATTCTATTAAAACTTGTCCTTGAGACATATCGAAGTGTTATCGTCTTCGGGACATTCGACGAAATGCAGACCGTATTTCGGCGGCGTGATTTTAGAATATTTCAGGAATCGTAAAAACCGGTGGGTACTGAAAAAAATATGAGTATTGAGGCGGCGTCGTAGAAAATCACTGTGGTTTCCATGAATAAAAAAATTCTAAATATAGCACCGAATAAATATGAGAATTTGTTTACCGAAACTTTGGGGCTCTATATGTCCCTTAGTAGAATTTATTTTTAGTAAAGGGTGTCTATAAATTTGCAGGAAACAACAGTAATTTGCATTTAATCAATGCTTAGAACTGAAAATAAGTGACATAACATAGAGTTTCAAAGCGGAACCAACATCTTCTTGAAATTTAAAATAAGGGAATACCGGTGGTCGATAGATTCTGGAGGTCTGGCTTAGAATCTTCTTTTAATCCCTTGAATCGCCTCTAAAATATATTTTATTAATTGCCAATTACTTTCTTTCCGCTTAAATATACTTTTCCGGAGAAGAGGACGTCATTCATTGAGTAAGGGATCGTTTTAATTGGATGGCAAATATTTCACGAAATCCTCCACTTGAAGGGGATTTCATTAGATCAATCTTTATCTCGGCTCTTCAGCGACGGTGGGTCCTACGTTGCATCATAAACAGGGCTCCGAACTCGCATTTTCAAGACCTCGACCCCCATTTAATTGAACAGCAAGGCGAGATTTACAAGGATCAGCTTTATCGTGTAGTGTGTTTCTATTTCGCGCGTACCGACAAGAAATCGTTTGATGTTTTAATGGTAAGATGCAATAATACACTCGGAGGCACAAATTTCGATCCATCTAAAATTTACCAAAAATTCATTTGAAAATACACTGCGCAACTTATTTAACGCACAACCAAAAAGTTAACTCAAATTTGACGTTATGTATTTTCGACAATTTTTGTTCGTTTTGGTCGATTTTTTTTTCAAATTGTAGGTTTTTCTCTTAGGAATATCACTGTCTTAGTTGTTTTGGTAAAACGAATGATTTTGATATTATACCAGGTGCTATAAAAATGTTATGTTTTTTTCCGAAATTTCAAAACGTCCTGTGGGCTATACAAGGTATTGCAAGTTATTGCAATTATATGCCAATTTATTATATTATATCATGCCAATTTAAAGCCTCATGTTTTTTCTACATTTTCTTTTTTTATTCATTTGTTTATCTCTGTTACTTCATAAAATATCCAATTTTTGAGTTGACGTGATTTTTATTAAATGTATTAACTTTCTTTTTTGTCAAGTGCTCATTATTTATTACTCATTATACTGGTTCAATGCCTCATTTTGCGTTCTGTTTTCCTTGATATCTTATAATTTATTGAGAGATGCAAGATGCAACCAGATTACGCGTATCGAGGAGACCTATTTTTCTTGTTCAAAACATTTTTCTACCCGTCTCCTCGATTACGCGTAATCTAAAAAAAACCTGTTTTTACAATATTTGAAGGGCTGCGCGCGCCCCCTGGTGGACAACAATTACCGGAAAAAGTTACCAGGGGGTAGGGGGGAACATTATGAACAAGTTGGAAAAAATTTTTTTTTCAAAAAAGACTCGTTTGGACCCCTTTTTTTTCGTAGATCCACTCCACTATAATTATTTTGTACTTTTTAGTACAACTGATTTAAAATAAAACCGTTTAAGTTAAAAGTATTTTTACCTATTTTTATTTTGTAGATTTTAGTTTTTTTAAGGTCGACTGTTCTCCTCCTACCTCGTCATCAAACCCTTGTCACCAAATATAATGTATGAGACTCGTTAAAAGCAACCAAATGAGCCCGGTAACCTTAAACAACCCCAAGTACCAAGTTTAAGTCAAATCCTTTCATAAATGCGATAGTCCGCCATTTTGGATCCGCCATTTTGATTTTCCAAGTTTGAGACAAAAATTGTTGTGACCTTAAACACCGCAAAGTTTGAAGTTTGAGACAAATCTGTTCATAATTAGGATAGTCCGCCATTTTGCATCCGTCATTTTGATTTTTTAAGTGTGAGTCAAAAATTGTATTCAGTGACCATAAACACCGCAAAGTTTCAATTTTGAGACAAATCGGTTCATAAGTAGGATAGTCCGCCATTTTGATTTTATTAAGTTTGAGTCAAAAATTGTATTGAGTGACTTTAAACACCGCAAAGTCTCAAGTTTGAGACAAATCGGTTCATAAATAAGATAGTCCGCCCTTTTGGATACGCCATTTTGTTTTTTATGTTTGAGTCAAAAATTGTATTGAGTGACCTTAAAATCGCAAAGTTTCAAGTTTGAGACAAATCGGTTAATAAATAGGATAGTCCGCCATTTTGGATCCGCCATGTTGGATCCGCCATTTTGATTTTATTAAGTTTGAGTCAAAAATTGTATTGAGTGACTTTAAACACCGCAAAGTCTCAAGTTTGAGACAAATCGATTCACAAATACGATAGTCCGCCATTTTGGATACGCCATTTTGTTTTTTTATGTTTGAGTCAAAAATTTTATTGAGTGACCTTAAACACCGCAAAGTTTCAAGTTTGAGACAAATCGGTTAATAAATAGGATAGTCCGCCATTTTGGATCCGCCATGTTGGATCCGCCATTTCGATTTTACTAAGTTTGGGTTAAAAATTGTATTGAATGACCTTAAACACCGCAAAGATTTAAGTTTGAGTCAAATCGGTTCATAAATAGAATAGTCCTCCATTTTGGATCCGCCATATTGATTTTATTAAGTTTGAGCCAAAAATTGTATTGAGTGACCTGAAATACCGCAAAGTTTCAAGTTTCAGCCAAATCCGTTCATAAATAGGATAGCCCTCCATTTTGGATCCGCCATATTAATCCGCCATTTTAGATCCGCCACAAATGCAATAAAATATGTTTGTGGCAATAAATTTGACGCTTAAAAAACAGCGAATTACTAAACGTCAAATTATTCACTCGTAATTATTGATGGAATAGTGTTTTGTTATATCAAATATGGTCACGGCCAACCCGAAAAACAATTTGGTTGTGATATTTAAAAGCTCGCGTGTGTCCGCTAAATATCATGCAATTTTTTTTAGTTTTCAATTTATTGCAATACTTATCCGATAGTGTGTATATAAACTTTATTATTTTTCACGCCCTGTGTAAAAAGATAAATATTCTTTTTTCTAATTTTGACATGTAAAGTGAGACTTTTCAAAACCCTTTGACGTTAGGAAACATCTTACTTGCGTAATATTTTACTTTTCGTTACTGGTTGTGTAAAGTTCATTACATAGTAGGTTATTTAGACCTGACAAGCTATGATAGTGACGAGCTGTCACACCGTTACAACCTACTGGATTGTTTTTAAACGTATAAAATTCATAGTTTTCTTATAAAATATAAAATTGGTGAAAATTAGAAAAAATCTTGTATGAAACACGTTGGGAACACTATTTTGTGTAACTCGCATAAAATTCTGATGTGTTCTGATGAAAACGCCAGCATCTGGAACTCATCTATTTGGATAGCGTCTATGATATTCACGCCGCTGCCGCTTCTGCATTTCCATCACAAAATCCGTAGCAAAAAAGAATATCTGCGTATTGTTAGAAAAAAGCATTTTTCAGATTAATACTTACACAACACTCTAATAACAATGTTAACAATAACTCGGAATTAAATTACATGATACAATTCAATTAACTGTCATTATAAAATGCGAATGCGACAGTAGTAGTCTTTTTTGTTTCATGGCCTACTACACAGATTTAAATTTGTTTGAATTCCAGTGGCTTAAATTTTAATTTTTTACTGGCAAACGGTGTGTCAAACGAAAAAAAGTAAGGAGCCTTTTCATGTTGTAAATTGAACACGGATTCTAGAAATAATTTTTGTTTCTAAAAAAATATTGACGTACCATTTTTTTCATTAAAATTGTCCGTACGCACGCCACTGGTAGAAGAAAATTAATATTTTTTACGTAAAAATATGTACCTAGATTACCTATTCAAAGCTTCCAAATTTCATTTAAATATCTAAAGTAGTTTTAAAAATATTAATAAATTTGGAACTTTTGATAAAAAATTTGGTACACCCTATATCTTTGTAACGAAGCATTTTTCGAATATAGTTTATAATACAAACTGATATTATTTTGTGGTTCTCTGTGTGCCTCTAAAGTTTCCGCTTTCGAAAATGGACCACCCTGTATACTGTAACCGTCCGCCTGTATTACCACAAACATTTTTCATTTGCATGTACTATAGAAGCTCCTACATTTTTACAAAAAACACACATATGCATTTTTGGTTTTCAATTTTATCGTTGATTCTAGTTCACTCTTAGAACTTGTGGTATCTGTTGTGGAAGAGTTAGCCATTTTTGTTTCAGAACTGACAGTAAGGAAATAAGCCGACAAATCTTTACTCTATTAAACTTACGTTTCTGTTTGCCTCTTGAAATGTTCATAGAAATATTACGTTCCTAAGATAACGATGGAGGGCGTAGTTAACCCAATGCCAATGTAAAACTATTTTACTTCACTTCAGTCTTAGTAGTAAAAGAAATATTTGTAGAAACTGACATGTACGTCAAAATGTACTCGATGCCACACAATAAGGGTCTTTGAAATGCTTCAAAAGCGCCTTTTTTCTCTTAGCAGGATCTATTAGTAGTAGCTTCGATTAAGGTGTACAGGTGACCTAGCTCGTTGCTTGCCTACATACGATTAAAATCTGAGATTAAAAGAAACATATCTATGTCTTAATTAAAAAATATAAATGGGGACCCATATTAGGATCTTTTCCGCTGCCCATTAATAAAAATATATTTACTCAGAAGCAATTTTTCAATATATATTTATTGCAGTTTTCATAAAAGTTTGGTAAAAATTGCCTTTTTTCTCCTGGCGTTTAACGTTTTCGATGACATTTATTGCGATGGAAATTTTTATAATTACCGCAGAAATATATTTCCAGTTAAACACGCGAACATGTAAATAAAATGTATAATAAATTCATCGCATAGATATTGAATTCGAAGCCGCAGTCGCGTTAGAAAATAATTTTCACATTTTACATAAACATATTTATATCGAACAATGTTTCGTCGTTAGAGAAAGACATCGAGGAAATGATTGGAACAGCAGGCGAATAGAGTGGAAATGGAATCGGGGGAAATTTTTGGAGTAGGAAATAATTCAATCAAGCACGGGGAATATGACGTTACATTTTATTTCTTTAACGATATTCGAGGGAGAATACGGAATAATTTGCTGGAATTATTTAAGGAGCATCTAGTAGGTTTTTCTAACTTTTATGTTTTAATCGATAGGAGTAATGAGTTATAAATTGCCATTGGGAACAGTCTGTCCTCTTGATGCCATTAACGAAATTAGAACGGTTATTTTTAGTCAATTTTAAGGAAAATACGTAGCCATCGGTCCTTGCTGGAAACGTGTACAACTAAATTTTTTTGTAACGTTTGTTTCTGGAAAAAGTACCCAGCTAAAATTCCAGTATACAACTAGAGGGATACGTGGCCGGATGAAACAGATAAAATATGACAGTAACTTTAGTGTTATAATAAATTAGTGTCGCCTTCACCTTCAGGGAGTATTTTATCGATCAGTTACAAACTCTGAAATTTTATTTGTATTGAATTCTTAGGTCACGGTGTTTACCATTCTTTTTTCAATATTCTCTTTTTTGAATCACCTCTCTAGCCCATTCAGCAACGAAGATGCGACATTTTGGATGAAACGGTGTTATTAAGTTTGATATTCAACGAGGAGGCCGTGAAGCTGAAAATGTCTAAAAAGTTCATCGTTTAAGAAATGTTTAGCGTTTTCGATTACGGACGCTGAAATAATTGTTACTTACAAACAAGTACAAACAACATCAAAAAGAAATAACAAACAAAGAATTATTCGACATTTTAGTAAAACGACTGTAATTATTAATGATTAAAACAATAAACTTAAAAAATAACTGAACAACAAACTAACTATAACGAGTATTTCCTCCTCTGGCTGCTATAACAGCTTCCATACGCCTAGGCATGCTTTCAATCAAATTTGTGATAGTGATTTGAGGGATATTGTCCCATTCTACTGTAAGAGCAATCCTCAATTCATTCGGGCCTCGTTTCATAATAAAGATTTGTCCCTGAACTAAAACAGTAGAATCATAGAAAATCTACATTAAATAAGCTTTCAGAATCTGAAAAGCCCATCTAAATCCCCCACTTCGTTTATGATTTACAGAATTTTAAAAGTTTCTTTGTCCATATTTCATTTTTCCTAGTATATCTAACGTATAACGGTAAGAATTTAAAAATTGTCAAAAACGTTTCTGTTCAAAATATGTACTTTGAATATTGTCTAAAAATCTGTATGTATAAGTTCATGTGTCCAGAAGTTATATATAATTATTTTCTTTTCCGAGGGCAGACTGGGGCAGTATTTTATTATGCATTTAATACGTGGACAGGTCTTTAATGAAGATAATTAGAAGTTAAAGTTTGCTTGCAATATAAATTCAATTATTTCACATTTATGTCATAGAGAAAACGTCACAGTCTATGCTATTTAAAGTAGTTTAATAACCTAAATGAATCCTTCACAAATCTAATAAAAGCATGGAGTTAAGTTTAATTTTTAATAATCAGAATATAAACGGCCTAAAAGTTATCATAAAAATTTTACGTTTCAGGGCACTTCCAAAACACCTAACTTTTAGGTCCCTGAAAACCTAGTGTTTAATAATTATTAATCTTATAAATATTAGTTTTACCTGTAATATCAAAACTGTTCAAGTATAAGTATTAAATCCGCTAATTTTACTTGCCAAAAAAATAGTAATGACGTCAACAAAAATCATATTTTTTATACGGGGTGGTCACAAATTACAAAATCTCAAAAAATGTTTAGTTTTCGGGAAAACGCTATTATTTATAAAAGTTTTTACTTGCCCAAAAAATAGTAATGACGCCGACAAAAATTACATTTTTTATACGGGGTGGTCACAAATTACAAAATCTCCAAAATGTTTAGTTTTCAGCAAAACGCTATTATTTATAGAAGTATTTACTTGCCCAAAAAATAGTCAAAATAGTAAATAGTAACGCCGACAAAAATCATATTTGTTTTACGGGGTGGTCACCAACTACAAAATCTCAACAATCTCACTATCATTTGTAAATGTTTTTGCTTGCCTAAAGTAATGTCGACAAAAATTATGTTTATTATATCTTAAATTAAATTAAACGCAATCTTAAAATTCGGTAAGAGTAAAGTTTATACTTTTTAATCACCACGTATAAAATTTTACATTTTCGAGAAAATGTTATTGTTTATAAAAGTTTTTACTTGCCCAAAAAATAGTAATGACGTCGACAAAAATCATATTTTTATATGGGGTGGTCACAAATTATACGGGGTGGTAAAAAATTACAAAATCTTAAAATTCGGTAAGAGTAAAGTTTGTACTTTTTCATCACCACGTATAAAAAACTAATGATGATTTTGCCACAATTATGTTTTTATACGGGGTGATCAAAAATCACTAAGTTTACTGTCACCAAATTTTAAGATTTTGTAATGCTTAACCACCCTGTATATACAACACAATTTTTGACAAAGCCATCACTATTTTTAGGCAAAAAAAACTTTTTTAAAGAATAGCATTCATTTGAAAACAAAAGAAAATGAGACTTTGTAATTTTTGACCACCCAATGCAAGATAACCCGTTTAAAACGACCTTGAGGGTCAAACGAACAAAAAATCGTTACACAACTGCGTTTTATTTTTATTCCATTCACAAAAGAAATTTTTACCAGTTGTGTCTGGTATTTTCAATACGCCTGCGATACTTGCGTAAGATGCATGATCTGTGATTTTTTATATTTAACAATTCAAAGAATGATAAATGACAACGTAATATAATAACTGTCGGGTAGGCTCATATTAAATTAATTATGTTTAATTAAATATATTGTAATTCATTCAAACCATATTTTTGTAAGTGAATTTAACATTTGAAAGAAAATGATGTGAATAATGTAAAAACAAATGGTTACCAGTTCTCAGTGAGCGACAACCGCTAGATTTTATTTATTTACATCTTGATAAATAGATACAAATAATTAGTTTTTTTGAAAATAAGTCTGCAGCGATTCTTCCAACGGCGGAAATGTCCTTAACAAAGTTAAAGACATTCTTTAAAACAAATTTCCTTCATTTTACTTGTTATATAATAGTAAAACGGAAAATTCGGTTCACATCTAAACTAAAATATTAGAGTTTTATTAAGTTTCACTATTCGATTATTTTTTGTCTGTCTCTCGTAATATTCGATTATCCCAGAACGGGTTGTTTAGTATAGCGATTGGTTCTTAAATTTATCCCTCCACAAGAAGGCCGTTTTATCAAAGCTAGCGCAATCTTTTATACTTTTAGACTTTTAGTCGTTTCTCGGTTCCTTCTACTCCGCCGACTCACTTTAGTGCCCTACAGGAACAACAAAGGCAAATATTAGGCAAGGCGAGAGCGAAGGGCCCCAATTTTCCGCAATGCACTAACTTATTTATGAGGGTTCTTTATATAGAGCTGCAAATTAGATGTCATCGAGAACCGTGTTAACACAATATATATATATATATATATATATATATATATATATATATATATATATATATATATATATATATATATATATATATATATATATATATATATATATATATATATATATATACACTGCGCAACTTATTTAACGCACAACCAAAAAGTTAACTCAAATTTGACGTTATGTATTTTCGACAATTTTTGTTCGTTTTGGTCGATTTTTTTTTCAAATTGTAGGTTTTTCTCTTAGGAATATCACTGTCTTAGTTGTTTTGGTAAAACGAATGATTTTGATATTATACCAGGTGCTATAAAAATGTTATGTTTTTTTCCGAAATTTCAAAACGTCCTGTGGGCTATAAAAGGTATTGCAAGTTATTGCAATTATAGCCAATTTAAAGCCTCATGTTTTTTCTACATTTTATTTTTTTATTCATTTGTTTATCTTTGTTACTTCATAAAATATCCAATTTTTGAGTTGACGTGATTTTTATTAAATTTATTAACTTTCTTTTTTGTCAAGTGCTCATTATTCATTACTCATTATACTGGTTCAATGCCTCATTTTGCGTTATGTTTTCCTTGATATCTTATAATTTATTGAGAGATGCAAGGTGTTTTAGAAGAGAAAAAGGTCTTAAAAGGACAAAAACTCAAAAAACATACCTAGAAAAATGGATTGCTTTAATCAATAAAACAACGAATAACAGGAAACAAAACAAAAGTAAATAGAGAATTAGTATCTGGCGCTTCCACACCTTCCGCGAATGGCCTCCCGACATCTTTGGTTCATACTTAAAACCAAACTTCTGATTAGGTTCTGATCTAGGCCATTCCATAATTCGACTAGGCGTCCTTCCAATTCTTGTAAATTTTGGGGTTGTCGTCCCTCACTTCGTAACCGCCGACCGATAAAATCCCAAACATGTTCAATGGGGTTAAGGTCGGGGCTACGGGCTGGCCAGTCTATGTGATCAATTCCTACTTCTTCAAGATAATTTGTGTGCCCCATCGTGTGGGGACGCGCATTGTCTTGCATAAGTAAAAAATTGGGTCCTATATAGGGGGCATAAGGCAAAACATGTGCTTCAAGAATGTCTGTGATGTATCTGTCAGAATTGAGATTTCCATTCACAGTTACCAAGTCCGATCGCCCAGTCAAAGATATTCCGCCCCACACCATGACGGACCCACCTCCATATAAAGTTGTGTGCAAAAAATTGCATTGACTGTATCGCTCATCGGGTCTTCGGTAGACGCGATTACGTCTGTCACAATTATACAAACTGAACCTTGACTCATCAGTCCAAAGAATACGTTCCCAATCTGCTTCCATCCAATTAACATACTCATTGGCAAAATTCAATCTGGCTCTTCGATGATCTACTGTTAATGCGGGTCCTCGAGCAGCACTCCTGGGTCTTAAATTTGCCTCCCTCAGTCGTCGGCGTACAGTTTGAACGCATATGAGTGGACCACCTGCGTCTTGAAGTTGTGCTCTTAAATGTGTTGCAGTTATAAATCGTTGTCTTACAGCATTTACTCTTAAAAAGCGATCCTGGATAGCAGAGGTAACACGAGATCTACCTTGACCGGCCCATCTGGAATATTCTCCTGTTTCCGCGTACCTTTGAATTGCTCTCGCTATAGTTGTGTGAGACACTCCCAACCTTCCAGCTATGCGGTTGTAACTCCACCCTTCACCATGTAATGTAGCTGCCTCAACACATTCATCACGAGTTAAATTTCTGGTTTGGCGTTCCATTTTTCACTAATTATTGCTGGACTGTCAACAAAAAACTAATGACACAGTTGTCAGTTTATGACGTGTAATCTTCGATTTCCATAGCTTGCTAGCTGTTTGAGTTGTCCGATAAATGCATTTCATATGAATAAAAGCATATTGTGTTTCTTAAAAATAAAAATAGAAAATGTAGAAAAAACATGAGGCTTTAAATTGGCTATAATTGCAATAACTTGAACCATGAAATAATGTAAATTTTATGTTGAATAAAAAGTCCCAACTCTAGTAACATCGCTCACGCACGCATCTCTATGGGTTTCAAGAGCAATACAAACGTCAACCGGCAACGATGAATCTGATTCGTTAACGTCTATTTATATTAATATCAAAGTTATTTATCGTCGCAAAAATCTAAAACTCACATAATCGTAATAGACAAGTCTCAACAAAATTTATGTAATATAACATCAACATAAACTATGTGTATTTAGAAAGAAAATTGCATTAGCGTCACGTGAAAATGGGGCCTCGAGAGCTGTAATCTAGAAGCAGATAAAAGAAAGACATGACGGCTGTATTGTGAATATTGAAATTACATTACCAAAGGTAAATGTGATTATTGTCTATAGCTTAGAAGTGAAATTTAAACTGGGTGTATGATAAATTATGGCATTTAAAGGTAAACCTAATTAATTTATAAAAATATCATTGATGAAATTATTTAAAAAACTAATACAACTTTAAGCTTCACAAAATTTAACATTTTTAATTTTGATGAAAAATTATTTTGAATGAAAAATTAGCATACAATTAAATTCAATGATGATGAGTCATTAACTTCATGTAGCAACAAATCATTTTAAAGAAATTTTATATAAAAACTAATAAACCTAATTGGACCCCCTCTAAGACGATAGAGTGCTCATGACTCTGTGATCCTTAAAGCAAATTAAAAATTAGTGTATATAGAACTGGCGCCCATAATAAAAGAGAACGATTTAATAGGGAAGTAAATAAGAGTTAGCGAGTTAGCAATTTCAGCGAATTTAGAAAAAAAATCCCTACATTTATCGTATTTTTATTTCATCGCATTTTTTAACTTTGGCATTTTTTAACTAAACTCTCTTACTCTTACTCTTGTTATTCTTACTTCGTCTTCCGCTTCCGTATTCTTGGGGCTAATTTGTGCCGGCAGGGGGCGGATGGGTATTGAAGCTGCCAATTCCGTAAAGGTTGACAGTGGCGTTGCGAATATGACGTCAGCGAATTTCACAATGACGTTGATTCTGAAATTCACCTCTCAAAATTGCATACTTCACTTGCCTTGTAAACAAATAAAAGAAATCACTCCCAAATCACTAGTGCATTAGACATTTCCAAAATGCAATACTGCTGCAACAATCCGAACTACAAAAAGGTCAGCCACGTAATCTTCGATTTGGACGGGACAATTTTAGGTAAAATCAAAACCATTTAGCTGCCGCTTAGCGTAACCGTATTTGCTCGTAGATACTGAAACTATCTACTTCGACGTGCAAACGGAAATAGCCGAGAAATATGGGAAGAAATACACCAAAGAGTTACACAACCAAGTTAGCGGACGCATAGAGAAAGACACCGCTGAGATCACTATAGCAGAGCTGGACTTACCCCTTTCGATAGATGAGTTCCGGAAGATCTACCAGGAAATTTGCTTGAGTAAATTAACAGCATGTGACTTTATGCCTGGTAAGTCTCACAGATGGGTTCAAATATATGCTTTGCCACCTCAAGTAGTTACCATTTTTGTACGTTTTTTGTAGCAACAACTAGTACAGTAGGACACCAACAGTTCACTTGCGACCTTTGGTGAAGTCTGATTAAAATTGCTAAATACAAATAATTAATCTATTTTGAGGTGCTGAAAACTTCATAAAACACCTGTCTTCGAATGAAGTGCCAATTGCCGTGGCCACGTCGTCTGCTGAAGATATGATGATCCTAAAAACCCAAAACCACAAGGAAGTCTTCGACTTGTTCCACCACATAGTCTGCGGGGCCACAGATCCAGAGGTGGAACATGGGAAACCGGCACCGGATATATTCCTAATATGCGCGTCCAGATTCGATGATAACCCGGCCCCGTCTCAGTGCTTGGTGTTCGAAGATGCCCCGAACGGCGTGAGAGGAGCCTTGAGTGCCGGCATGCAAGTGGTGATGCTTCCCAACGAGCACGTGCCCTATGAGGATTGGCGCATTGCTACGCTGAGACTGGATAGCTTCGAGATGATGATTCCTGCGTTATTCGGGCTACCGCCGCTTCCGTTCGAGGGGGATCTTCCGGATATTAAGATTACCATGCCCGAATTTGAACCGTTCCATATTGGTCGGGGTACTGATAATGAAGGTGCAGCGGAAGGTCCAGCTGCTGATGCAGCTGAGGCACCACCTGCTGAATAATATCGAGATGTAGTTTCGACCCAAAAGTACATTCACTCTATTAAATGTTCTTTTATTTGTTAATGGGTTTGGGATAATTTTAAAAACACTTGCTTTGAGCTTTAAGTCGCATTTTTAATGAATGGAACGTCCACAAAATAGAAGCTCTAAAATGTGCGGCCAAAACTACTTCCACGTGATAAAAACGGTTCAAAACGGATAGAAATAAATGTGTAAAACACTTTTGGACGTAGCAAGAACCTGGCCATCCTAATTATACTGGGTTCCCCATAATAGACTACCCATTTTATATTATTAATAAATTCCCTATGAGATAACTAAATAGGTTGTTCTCTGTGGGATTATCTTCTGTAGTCTTTGGGATTTAAGTAAATTATTAATCGAGTAGAATTAAATTAGCCAAATATTTATAAGTTATCATAAATCCCAAAGAGATAGCTGTAACTTAGTAAAATAAAAAGTTTGTTTTGTTAAACTAAAAAAATTTTAATTCAAACATTAAAATGGGTAGTCTATTATGGGGAACCCAGTATAATCAAGTTCCGCCACACTAACCGTTACATCCCCGTTAAGGTCACTGTCACTTCCAAGTAATATTTAAGTGATATCGTTTTTTTAAAGGCATTTTTGCCCCTGACGTAATAAAAACATTATTTTTAAATACGGTTTAAATTGAATAAGGCACTTATTACTTAGGATTTAACTCCTTTGTTGTGCTTTTTAGTGCAAAACGCTTCCTGTAGAAGCGCGTACCGTAAGGCAAATAGTTATGCGAAATCGATGATTACTAGCTCTGTTTGTTACTGATGCAGTTTATCAAAAACTCATGAACTTGTGCCATGATGCGTGAGAGGCATTGAAACAGCAGTTCGAAGCGACGTCCAAGGATCGACTGTTTAAGATATGCACAGATTTCTTGGCATTCAGTTGGACATTAGGTGAAGATGTTTCTACACATACTGTGAAATTACGAAGATTATGGAACGAGCTAAACAACGGACTAAAGGCCAAGAGTGAGCATGCATTACCATATAATTCTTGTTCGTAAAGATTCATATTTTGCCAAGCACATTTCAAACGTTTCAATCGTTCGACAGACAGAAATTGACAGAAATCGTTCGACAATGCAGCTGCGCATGTTGAGAGAAATTTCAGGAAATGTGCAAGCAGTGAGAAGTTTGTTCAGGACGCGTTCGTGGCAAGATCGGAGAAACATCCAAAGAAGAGCTATGCAAAGTCAAAGATTATTGCAAGAAGAAAGGCCATTGGATAATAACTTGCAAAAAGTGGATAGCTGATGGTCTACCACATAGAAATAGTAAAACGGCTGATGAGCAGAACAATGCAGTTGACACAAATGTTACACTGACTAGGATATGTAATGAAATAAACACAACTGAGAGCAGTTTCTCAGAATGATGGATCGACAGCGGAGCAACGCGTCATGACTTTAAAGAGTTTGACAACCCCTATAGCATAAATTCAGCTGGAGAAGAGAAAATTTAAGCTCTGGGAAAAGATACTATACAAATTTTGTCATTCGTAAATGGAAAAACCTTGAAAATGACATTGAATCCAGACAGCAAATGTATATCCACAGCAACAAGGTACAGTAAAAGCTGTAAAATGCGCTGAAGAAAGGGCAAAATCGTGACTGGCAAGATTTTCACATTCTCGCCGCAAAAAGCCATGGAAGACTTGGTTCTAGCGTCAAAGTTCCCATAATCAACGTTGTAGAGAATTTTCTTACCTTTCAAGTCCATATTTTATACAAAATATTATGAACAATGCCGAGGAGTGGGGGGTCATTTACAAAAAACGAGAAAAAAAGCGAGTGTGCCGCATTTGACGTGGGTGGGAGCTTGGACAGGTTGAGCCTTGTCGAGCTGCTCAAGAACTTGGAGGGGAGCAGGGCAGTGATGGATTGATCTTGCTCCTCACCATACAGAGCCACCAGAATCCATGACACGGGCACCTGGATCCATGAATTCCTGGGCGATCTCTACTAAAATCGGGTTTCTGTGGAAGAGGAAAATGTAAAATTTATTCTTGTCAAACCCGAAGATGTTGGATGTAGTGTCAGATCCACTTATTGCGTGGAGGAGGATAACGTTTTCTGGAATTTGTAAGATGTTGAGGAGTAAAATGCATCTGTCCAAATTCCTCCCCCAGGTTTGCGAAGGTAAACGTTGCTAGTCTCAGGTGAAGTACCAATGAGCAGAACGAGCAAGTTAATATCGTCGCCCACTATTGAAATGGCCTCATATTCCGATGCTAACGATTTTGCAGTGGAATGTGAAAATTTTGCCAAGTTACGATTTTACCCTTTCTTCAGCACTCTATAGCTCCCTCGCTATTGGTTGTACAAAAAAAGGTACGGGATTAATGTTGTAGAAAATTTGACCTTCTTCAACTTTTACGCGTTTTGCGCTAAAAAGCACAACAAAGGCTTTATAGCCCAAAAACTGGAAAAGTGCCGATGTTTGCTGGTTATTTCCCCCTCCCCAAGCGAGCTCAGGCGTGGGGATGACATAAAACTTGGAATTGTTATCTTCTAATCATCTCGAATAACATATAAAAATACTTGCCGGACCTATTGATCGAAGGGCCCCCTTCTTAAGTCTCTAGTGACTGGAGTAAAAGTTGTCTTATAAAATATTGAACTAAAATCACACAGAACTAAATTGAAACTCGATAAAACTGAAATAGTTTGTACATTTACAACTGACTATTATGTTAAACAGAAATGCAAATAATTATATTAATTATATTGACAATATAGAAAAACACATTGGCATAAGTCTCTAAATACCGGCAGCCATTTTGAGGCTGATGTCAACCACGTGATCTAGATCACCAATCAAAAATTGATCAAGCTGCCTATTATATAGTCACTGTAGTCTATATAGCTGTCCAGTCATATCGCCTCAAAAGTACACAGCAACGTAAAGTCTGCCTGTCTAAAGTTATATTTATCAGCTAGATTATTGGTATCTGTATTGTGATTGCGATCTCTCTTCTTTATGCCAACCTCAGTAATTAAAGCTGGGTGTTGGGGATGAAGAGGGACCAGAGATTTTTTCCGTTACCTCGATATTAGTGCTTCCAAAAACCACGTCCAACGTCCACGTTCTTAAATCCTCATTAAGAACATTATTAAATGAGTTTAATTCATACGTTTGCATGAGTAGCTACGATCTGGTTGTTACTATTGAACTGAAAGTCTGTGCCTTTTATAATGGGAATATTGAATAATTGTATAAAGGTATACGTTTTACATTTCAAGGGCTATCTTGACACAAAGTCGACTATAAAATTGGTGCCGGAGGCGGAAAACACCGCACCTTCATATCACAGTCAGTATCAGTATCCAAAAGCTCCGTTTACTTCTCGAAAGAGATATTTATGACATCGCGAGATTGACATGTCAAATTCGGTCCCTCCCATAAAAAATCCTTCTATATTTTATGACACACGTCTCTCGCATTACGTTCTTAGCAATTTATACTGCCAAAGGTTAAAAGCATCCCGACTGGTCGGGCAAAGGGATTTTAAGGCAAAGGAAGTGGACTCGAAGCCCGCGCCCTGTTTCCCTAAGTCAAAAGACGTGTATCACGCTGCTTTGTCTCGGCAAGGAAGGTGGGCGTGATTTTTAATTTCAGTATGTGACCATCAATTAGTAGGGATGTCAGAGAAAAATCAAATAGAAATAATCAAAGTCAAGATTAATCGACAAATTTACATCAAACTATATTGAATGTGTACAAATAATTTTTCTGTAATTTAACTTGTTATTGTAGGTAATAATTAAAGGTAATTTAATATACAAATAGTGCATCGAGGGTAAGCCTTAGGCAGTTTCCTATAGAGCTACATCCCCATTAATCCTCGTTTCAAGACGGTGTTGAAACAAGTGGAAGACAAAGAATAGTGTGAGAAAGCAGCCGAAACACAGAGTTTAGCAGATATCAGTATTCCAGGAAACATCATTCCAACCCAGCTTCCTTAGAGTGCCGCTAGAGGTCCACAAACTAGTGCAGGAGTGTTTAAAATTTCGAGCGTTCTAGAATAACGATATGCCAAGGTAATAAAATATCAATATTAATACGTCGACTTGAAGTAACATTGTAAATTACTTAGATATAAGGAATATTGTGTAGCAGTATTCCAGAAAACAACATTCCAATCCAGCTTCCTTAGAGTACCGCTAGAGGTCTATATACCAGTGCGGGAGTGTTTAAAATTTCGAGTGTTCTGAAATAACGATATACCAGGGTATAAATTACTTAGATATAATGAATATTATGTGGATACGGAATTAATATCCCATGTATCTAAATATTAAGTTATGGTAGGATAGAGCAGGATTTATTAACTTATTCAAGGCACAATTTAAGACACTTATTTAAGACACAAAATTTTAAATTAAAAAGTTCATTGCTTTAGTTCCTGGACTAGTACTATTTTACAAAGGTGATAATTAGGAGCTTAAAGAAAAAAGTGGAAAATTGTTTTATCCCTATAGCAGATTGGTTTAACTATAAATTATTAAGAGAATCTCAAGAATAAGAGAATCTACGTAGAGCGTACAAGCAAGCAGTTTAGGCAGTCGAAACATCTACTTCACACGAGACGTGGCGGTTCAAGCTAAAAGGCAGTCTAGCAATTATTGTAAATTACTATTACAGAGTAGTAGTGTTATAAAAGTTTCATGATATTTATTCCAAACTTTTGGGACACACTGTATATATATGTATATATAATAGGTGGGTAGGTAAATTACTTATTATTATTATCATAATTGCTTAAATGTTGGAAACATACAAACATTACGGAAATTAGTATATTAGGGTTGCTGAAGGCTGAAATACTAATGACATATTGATGACATAGATGAAATACTAATGAATATTGAAAAAGTATCATAAATAAAAATAGGATTACATTAAATACAACTTAATAAATGTTTTTTTTCTGCTCTTTAGACTAGTTCATTCGATAGGTCGTCTTCACAAGTTCTACAATCCCCGATAAATCGCCATCTGCTGCCGACAGTTTGTCAGGTTCTTCCTCGCCTTCGCTATTCTGCCATCCTAAGAAAGAAGGCCTTAAGTACGTCCACCATGATTATGAGATAAAATGCGATTAAGATTTTCATTAATAGCATCAAATAAACTATCAGTAAACAAATGATTGATATTGCATAATAACATATTTTTTGCTGTAGAATCTCATGAAAATCTCAGAAAAGAATCTCAGAAAAGTGAAGAAATTTGTTTTTCTTACAAAAATGGTGGTTAAGGCCTTTTAGACTAGTGATTACTTGAAATATGTAAAACAATTATTAAGGAAAACTACCTCGTTTTATATTATTTATGTTTTTTTATTTTAAAATAAATATCAACTTCAATTATTATTACAAACGAAATAAATTATAATAAATGGCGACTATTTTTTAAATTTAAAGTAAATTAACAAATCTTCAAGAGAACTAAAATAAAATAAAAAGAAAATTACTTCCTTATATTCTAAGAATGCAATGCATAAACAAATATTATATTGTCCCAGGATTAATATCTTTTTCAAACATAGGTAATCAAGGATAACCGATATTATTACTCAAGACTTCTGGAATCTGGAATATGTCCGGAGTGCGGATCGAGATCCGCTGCACTTAGGCCCCATTGGGCCACTTGTGCTTCCTCCGTGTCTCCCTAGGTCATCGACCAGCCCAATGTTGTACAAACGGTGATGATGTTGCCCAGGGGCATTTCCCTCAAATTGGCCATAGAAGGCCAACGTTCCCCCAATATGGATTCTCTGGTCGATGACACGGCGGGACATTCGCAAAGTACATGCTCGATCGTTTCATCTTCTTGTTCACATCCTCTGCAGATGGATGTGTCACTTTGTCTCATGTTATAGAGGTGTTTCCTTACCCGGCAGTGTCCGGTTAGGATTCCTGTAACAAATCGCAGTTTACCCCTGGACATTGCCAGATAGTTCCTCGCCGTCTCTTCGCTGGAATATCTCAAGAGATTTCTGACCAGCTGACAGCTACTTGTTTCATCCCATAACGTCTTAAATTTTATGTGGGTGTTTTCCTTTATTAATTGAAGTTTCGCTGCAACTGGTAGCGTACTTGAAGGACCAGGCCCAAGGATACTCAGGTTGGCTGCCTTCTTGGCCAGTTTGTCAGCTTCTATATTGCCGTTGCATTGTGAGTGTCCTTTGACCCAGCACAGGCAGATGTTATTCATCTGACATGCTCTCACAAGTGCTTGGTGACATTCCCATGTTGATCCTTTAGTTATTTTATAATTTTTCAGGGCCAGTAGTGATTGTCTACTATCTGTGCAGATTCGTATTGTCTTGCCCGTTATTTCTCTGCGAGCAATCTCTTGTGCAGCTATGGTTATACCACCGAGTTCTGTTTGTACTACACTGGCATTTTTATCCATAGTCCAGCTGCATCGGAGTCGCAGATTCCTGGAATATATACCACAGCCTGCTTCATCCTTTTTCTTTGATCCATCCGTGAAGACATAATTTACACCTTCAACGCCGGCCTCGTCTTCACCAGTAGTATGTATGGTGTAAGGTTTATCAAAGACAAGCCGAGGCGGAATACCATCTGCACATGCCTGTAAAAGGGGTATCTTTCTGACAGCCTCAGTCCACAGGCGGCTTCTGGTTTGGCCACAGCTTGCATTTGGTAGTATGCCAACAGATTTAAGGCGAGTCATGGTAGTCAGAGCCACTTCTTCTAGATGTAGGTCTAGTGGCGGAAGACACAGCATTATCTCCATTGCCCTCGTTGGTGTTGTTCGCATGGCTCCGGTTATGCTCAGACAGGCAACTCTTTGTACCTGGCCTAGCTTGAGTTTTGCTGTTATTTGTGGACTCTTGGGCCACCAGACAACAGCTCTATAGGCCAACATTGGTCTTATGATAGCAGTGTAAATCCACAGGACCACCCTGGGTTTCATTCCCCAGGTTTTCCCTACTGTCCTGCGACACTGCTCGTATGATATGTAGGCCTTATTTATTCTTCTTTCGAGGTGAAGATTCCAGTTTAATTTAGCAATTTAGAAAGTTACCCCCAAGTATTTCACCTGTGGTGCAAAATTTAGTGCTGTGTTTAGGAGAACAGGTGCTCTCATTGGCTCCAGTTTTCTTTTCCTTGTAAAGAGTACCATTTCCGTCTTCCTGGGGTTGACAGATAGGGCATACTCCTCACACCAATTTTCGATTATTCTTAGGGCCATCTGCATTCTCTGACAGAGAGCTCCTTCGAATTTTCCATTAAGCAGTATCATTAAGTCATCTGCGTATGCAATTGTGTAGAATCCTTCCACGTTGAGGTGGTTTAGGAGGCTGTCAAGAACCAGATTCCATAGCAGTGGTGATAAAACACCTCCCTGCGGACAGCCTTTCGCAACCAGTCCTCTTATGACAGTGTCTCCTGCACTGATTTGTACTGCTCTTTTAGAGAGCATGTTGGATATCCAGCTGCTCACAGTATTAGGAACGTTCCTATGTGTTAGGGCCGCTGTGATTTTAGGAAAGGTGGTCTTGTCAAACGCACCCTCTATATCTATGAAGACACCCAGGGTGGAATCCTTATGATCCAGGGATTTCTCAATCCGACTTGCTACCACATGGAGGGCAGTATCGGTGGATTTTCCTGGCGTGTATGCATGTTGGTTGGGGTGCACGGGATTGTTAGTCAAGGCTTGTGATAAGATCTGTTACTTCAGTGTTAGCTGGAAGTGTTTGCCAGAAATTCTGCCTGCTTAATGGCATTATTTTAACTAAATTTATTAAAATATTATCCTTTTTATGTTGGGATATGCCTCGATAATCTTGTTTTGCATCTGGTTTCTTTATTTTATTTTTTAAAGCTTTTGCTGATAAAAAGTTCAGAGGTTTCAATTCTTCACTGAAACTTGTTCTATATGAAAGTTCGAATTTATTCCTTTCTGCAACCACTTGTACCATATCAGCTAAATAAGGCCTAGGAGTAGACTTCTTCAGTTTAAATTGGGAGGATTGATCTATCCAATTTGAGAAGTCACATGGTGACATAGATTTCACAGATACCTGTCCTGAGTAAGCAGTTGTCACGCAGTTCACAAAATCGTTACAGTCATACTTTTCCGGCACGTTTCATGGATTAAATGAATACCAATTCTTACCTGATGGTGGAAACTATCGCAAGACATAAAGGTGTGCCCTGGCTCGAAGTAATTGATTATGATTTCTTCTGCAGATATTTCAGTCGAATTAATTATATATACCATGAATTAAAATAACGTCTAGTTTTTGTTCTGAGACGAACAATTGTCTAACCAGAGGGTTATTTTATGGGAATCACGTACTGATAAAAAGAAATGGTGAAATGTGCTCACCAATTCCTCTTTTTACGCCCAGCCACTGCTTCATGCCACACCACGGCCAAAGGGCTTTCCTTCTGATTTTCCCCACTGGCGCAAAAGTTTCGTGACAAACTATAATTCTCTGGGCAAACAAAGCTGTTTTGAATGTGTGCATTCCGGGGAGCATAATGACCTTTTCTTAGGTCTACCGAGTATACATCTTTTTCATATTTAATTCTTTCCACGTCCTCTCTGTATTTATGTCTCGCAGAATTAGCTTTATCAATATGAACTTTCCATTTGATGCAGTGTTCACAGTCAGTGACCAAATTTTCTTATGGTTATTATCTGAATGGTTATTATCGTGCAGTCTAAAAAATTCACAAGACTCGCATTCTTCGTGTCCCAACTTAGTAAATTTCATTTCTGATACAATACTTCTATATAAATCTTAAGAGCATTTGAACTCTTCCGTCGGGTTTAGGTGAATCCTTGCCTTGGCGTAACATGTTGTGTATGACTGTATTATTATTTTTCGAGAAGCCTAACGTGGTTAAAAAAAATGTTTTTCAAACTTGCACTCTAATTGTTTTGTTTTTCAAATAGTATTCAAATGCGTTTAGCCTTGAGGAATCTTCAGCACCTCTACGCCGTTGAATGGGCTTTGTGATAGTGTTATTAATTATGAATACTCTTCTTGCTGTGGAGTTTAGATCCCAAAATGTTTCATTAATGCAAACTCTTTCTTCGTCACTGAACAATTGTGTACATTTCTTTCTACAATTTTCGCTGCAGGGTGGAAATACTTTGTGAGCTGACTTTCGTTTTTCATTCTTTGTATTTTTCCTAGTACTTAATGAACTTTTGTATGTTCTTCGTTTGCGTTTCGTACCTTTTTTTGTTAGATCCTGTTCAATTTCAATATCAGAGCTTTCATCAATGTCATCATTTGCAACATCCTTCTCGATGTCCCTATTATCAGGTTGAACCTCCTCCTCTACTACATTATCAAAGCCGTTTTGAGTGTTATCTTAGTGGCACTACCTTGAAGGTCTCATTATCCAGACACACATTTTCCTTATCATTATTTAATTGTACCGGGTAAGTCTCTTAAGATTGACACCCCCCTTATCTCACTTATCCTTTGCCGATTTAACTCATGCAAAAAAGGAGTAGACACGGTTTTTGATGAATTTTTATAATCTGAGCACGGATATTAAAAATCTCGTGAGATATACAGGGTGTAAAATAAAACATGATTTTTTTAAATGGAACACCCCGTATATTTTTAGACCAAAATATTGTCCTTAATTTTCTGAATCCAAAAATGTGTAATTGTGATATAATCACTCCACCTGTTCGTGAGATATTACTAAAAACTTATCACATTACGGGTGTCAATTTTAAAATAAGAACGCCAAGATACCTCTGGAAACAATGCATATTTGCATTGTTTATTTGTTGACAGATGTCATCCAGTTTTTTGTGAGATAGTAGTTCACTCTCTTAGATATTAGCGTAAAAAATACGTAGTGTTCGTAAAGAAGCAAGTTATTTTGAAAATGGTATATTCATTGGAAGAGCGAAAAGAGTTACTTGAAATTTATATTCAGTGCAACAAGAATAAGTCTCTTGCTCGGAGGGAGTATGTTAGGTTATTTCGAGAAAGGCTACCTCCTTCCAAAAATAGTTTTAAAAACATTTATTCAAAGTTTAGGAATACCGAATCTCTGAGAGACAAGAAAAGGGAAAGGCGAAGAACAAAAACAGGAGAAGACACAGAACTCAACGCGTTATTATATTTTGCTGAAAATCATCCAAATCATCCTATGCCGCAGCAATAGAATTGGATATATCACAAAGAAGTGTGATAAAAATATTACATCGCCATAATTTTAAACCATATAGTATTTTGCCCGTTCAATATTTAGACGACAACAACCTTTAAGACAGGTTAACCTTCTGCAGAGACATACTTGATAGAACAGAGGAAGATGATGAGTTTCTAAGTCATGTCTTTTGGACTGACGAAAGCAGTTTTTCTACTGCGGGAATTTTTAACAGAAAAAAAGCACATTACTGGGCAGCGGAAAATCCACATATTGTAAAAAAAAATAAAAGAACAAGGATACCAAACTGTAAACGTTTGGTGTGGAAGGATGCTATTGTAAGGATGCTATTGTAGGTCCGGTATTTATAAATGGGCCCTTAAATGCACAACGTTATGTGGATATTCTTCAAGATCCAGTTGAAAATTATTTAGATAATATTAATTTAGTGGACAACAGATCTGTTATTTGGCAGCAGGATGGAGCACCACCACACTCTGCATGGAACGTCACCGAATACCTAAACAGAAAATATCCTATTTGGATAGGAAAGCACGGTGTTATACATTGGCCCGCTAAAAGTCCGGACTTAACACCTATGGATTTTTTTCTCTGGGGTACGATAAAACAAGATATATACGAAACTGGGGTTTTTAATAATACGAATGAGTTAAAAGAATGCATACGTGTAAAAATTGAGGAATTAAACCAAAATGGTGATATATTTCAAAGGGTGAGAAGCAATTTTATATCGCTTTATAAAATGTGTATTCAGAATGGTGGTGGTTACGTGGAAACTATTTAATTACGTTACGTGTAAATAAATAAAATTGTGTTACTCTATTGTGTTACTGTATTAATATTGACTTTTATTTGTTTTTATTAGGCTTATGTTGTTTATTGTTATTACTTACTGTTATTGTCACCTATATATTATTTATTTATTATCTCAATAAATGGCATTGTTTCCAGAGGTATCTTGATACGTTTTTTGTTTTATAATTCACACCCGTAATGTGATACGTTTTTAGTAATATCTCACGAACAGGTGGAGTGATTATATAACAATTAGATATTTTTTTATTCAGAAAATTAAGGACATTATATTGGTATAACAGTATATGGGGTATTCCATTTAAAAAAATCATGTTTTATTTTCCACCCTGTATATCTTACGAGATTTTTAATATCCGTGCTCAGATTATGAAAATTCATCAAAAACCGCGTCCACTCCTTTTTTGAATGAGTTAAATCGGAAAAGGATAAGTGGGATAAGGGGGTGTCAATCTTAAGAGACTTACCCGGTACATTTTCATTCTTAGCAGTACCATTTACTTGTTTCTTCCACGACTTCCTCATTTACAATTATATTATCGTCACACTTATTATTTAAGCAATCTGTACCTGTATCTTCATTTTCCGATAATATATTATAATCAAATATGATATTATCATTAACAAATTAAATTGGAACATTTTGAATCTCGAATGTCGCATCTGGTTTAGTATTAAAGTTACTTCTTGTTTCCAAATCATCATTTACCTTTCTGTATCATTACATTCATTACTGGTTGCTATTAGAGTATTCAATTTACTTCACTTTCTGAAATAGCATTAATGTTTTCAATCTCCTGTATATTAACTTCTGTTTGTCTTCTCGCCAGACTTAACATTTTTTGAGTTCTGTTCATTATTGCCTATAACAAAAAGAATTACTTTTAAGAATAATTACTTTTGCAGAATGTATGCGGGGACGTTGTCTAGGTCAGTATGTATACATCCACAATAGTTGCATTAAGCCGGCCTTGATCTAATGAATGTCTTAGTCGGCATTTTACTGAATATGTTTATACGCGTGAACTAGTTTACTTTAAAATAACAACAAATAATAAATATGATATTCAATAACAAGATACTGAGAGCACGTGTGGCCAGTATGGCACTACACCATTCTAGATTGTATACAGGGTGTCTCGAAGAATTCTACAGGAAGCAGTCCACATGTTCTTATGCCGCAACTGTTCTAAACGGGGTCTAATTGGATCCACAAGGAGGCAGGATACGCTTTTGCGAAGAAGCAAAGGGCACCGGAAAAAGCAATGGCTGTCGTTAAAACACTCCGTAAGAAAAATAAACTTGTAATGGGCCGTCGGGAATCGGGGCTCTGTTTGAAAACTCTCATTACTCGCCCGGTGAATGAAATGGCGAATCGCTATTATTATCCTATTTAGTAAGTTTGGCCCATTAAAAGTTCGCTACAGAGATTGCAGCAGATTATGAAAATAAAGCGCCGGAACTTTTTCAATTCGATCAAGTGTGTATTGGGTAGGTATTCATTGTTCCTCGCAGAGCTGGTGCGGGATGACCGGCTGGGAGGGGGGCAAGGCCTTTGTCCTCGCTGGATAATCCAATCTTGGCCTTTCCAATTAGTCACCGCCAGTCTTTTTACCCAAGTTGCGGTAACTCAATTTCGAAATTGCTTCCTTTATTCGATGTGTATCAGTTAAACAAAGTTTGTTCTGATTTATTTTAAGACTCATTTGTCTAGATAAATTAACACCTATATAAAAAAGTCTATTTGACAGACACTTTGATAGCGATAAAAAATATGCATCATTTTTTTACCGCCTATAAAAATGCCAGTTATAGTGCCATAACGGCCACACGTGCTCTCAATGTCTTATTTGTTAATCAATATCAAATTTATTATTTGTTATTATTCTAAAGTAAACTAGTTCATGCGTTGTAAACATATTTAGTAAAATGCTGACTAAGACATTCATTAGATCAAGGCCGACTTAATGCAACTATGGTGGATGTATACATACTGACCCAGACAACGTTATATAATGCGGTAACTAGGTCGCCCGCATACATTCTGCAACAGTCTGTAACATGCTGTGATCTATCCATGATCAGTATCATCAGTTGTCCATCAAGAATATATCGTTAACCATTACTCATGTGTTAATATCAAATAAACGTTGTTGATTGTTCCTGGTGAGTTTTCTATCAGTTCTATCAGTTATAGGGTGACAGCATTTAATATACAGTATTTATTAAGGAAAATCTATATGGTAAGGACGTCTCGTAAAAAAATCCATTAAATTAACAAACTAACTGAGAACTTAAGAAAATTACTATGAATTAATACTTGGTCCAAGCACCATTCGCGTTCATAACTTTTTGAAGCCTATTCCTCATAGACAATATTAGTGTGCTGGTGTAATCCTCGCCAATATTTTCCCAGGCATTTTCAATCGCCAACCACAGTTCTTCTACGTTCGCTGGTCGGAAATTTCTGCTATACATGTCTTTTTTCATTTGTACCCATACATTTTCTATCGGATTTAAATCCGGCGACTTAGAGGGCCAAGGCAGAGTGTTAATGTGTTTTGTATTCAGCCATTCAGTAACAACTCGTGATTTGTGAATAGAGGAATTATCCTGAAATATAAATCTAATTGAAATATGGAAAAAGGAAAGAGGAAATAAAAATATTTTCCTGCTGGAAAGTGAAGTTCTCGGGATATAAAATGGAAACGGAAGCTAACATAACATATTCCAAAATGCGAGCATAGCTTTGACCAGTAAGACGCTCTCTGATTCTCCAAGTAACACCTGCTCCTTGGCAACATATCCATGCCCACACGTTGATAGAGAAGCGATCACTACGAGCTGTAGGATTTATATAGCGCTCTTCATATCGGCAATTTCTTGGGCGGTATACACGCACAGAGCCATCATAGCAGGATTGAAAAACTTTTTCGTCTGAAAAAATTGTGTCCTGTGGCACACCGACAAATTGGTTGGCAAAGTCTAACCTATACTCCTTATGCCGTGGCAACAGAGCAACTTTATTTGCAGCCGAATCATTCTTCAGCTCAGATGCTCTGATACGTCGTCTTGCGGTTTCCACCGAAGCAGGAAAATTTTGTAAGAAGCAGGCAGTCACTGCTGTATCAAAAGGATTCTGTCGGAGGTGGTCAAGGACGAGTTCGTCTTCCTCCATAGGACTGAATTTCTGACGGCCCCCTCTATTGACGTACTCAACAGTTCCTTCTGCATTCCATTTTTGCTTAATTTTGTAAATGCAACCTTTACTCACATTCAAAGTATCTGCAACTGCTTGCATTGACCATCCGTTGTGCAGTAACATTTTTTTGTCAGAAGTAACTGCATTACTCGCCGAGGAAATAAAGCAATGAACTCCCGATTTTTCGAGCAGTAAGTTGGATTCGTGAGAGCGTCTATACACTTTGTGAACTAAGTTGATCAATTACTTTTGGAAAAATGCATTTTTGATAGAAGCCGAGATACGAGGCATTCACTTTTTAATGCGTAGCAGCCGTTAACCTACTTACCCTATGCATTCGAAACTTGGCTGATAATAAGTAGAAAGCTTAAGAAAAACATTGATTTTTTTCATAGCGAATAGAGTAATTTTTCGGGAAAAAATCGTTGTTTAATGTAATGCGTTCAGCTGTCTCAGTCAGCTGATAGCGCTGCTTATTTTACGCTCAATCAAGCATATAACTTACAATTTTGCGTTTTCATATGGAAATACGCAATTTCGCTTATAATTTACGCTTTGCGCGTTTCGCCAACCAAGTTGGCATCATCCGGAGCCGAGAGTATCCTATAGAATGTTGCACATTTTATAATGTGTCACTGAAGAGAGCTATTTGCAGGGCGTATCATTGGATAAAATTTAGTAGTCGCAAGTGACAGCTAATGAGATTGTTCTCTTAAAATTCACCGTCTAGTTGGTCTTGCCGGCAAGACCAAACCTCGCAATCTCTGGCCAGTCAACGGGAGATTAATGTTTCTAATAAGGGCTTGCCGGCTTCCAGCGGAATGACCTATGCGTCGACTCAAGCGGGGATAACTTGCTCCAGACGTACCGAATTTAACATATTTTATTCTCGAGTGTAGCGAGCGCTTTTCTCGTCTTTAAAGCGCGCCCGATGTAGCCTGAAATTTCAACTACTCGTTCATAAATCATACATTTCTCGGGCAGAATTAGAATACTGTGTGTGGTAATAACTTCCTGGAAGTTATGCGGAGGTGTGTCGAATGTTTTCCCGCTACGCTACGGACGCTGATCAATCGATAGCGCATGGAAAATCACAAGCGTTTATTAATACCGAAGAATTCTCTTAATATCTCATACAAAATTAAATCGGTTTAATAAATAAGTCAAATTAATATTATAATGATCGATTACGAACGAACTCCTATTAACCGTACAACCGAACAACCGTACCTATTGAAAAATATTGAGAAATTAATTTTATATAAAACAATAGGTCGTTTGTAGATTATTAGGGGTGTTTACGTTAATCGAGGGTAAACTTAGGGGTAGGTGTGAAAAGTGTATAAGTTGTTTAATTCAACAATGTTGTTTAAAGTAAAAAGTTGTTTAATCTAACATACAGTCGATTATGTGTGGGTTTACAAACCACCACAACACACAACAGTGATTTTCGTAAGTATTATCATAAGGGCATCTAATTTTTCCTTTAGTCCATTTCGAAAGTTCGCTTTTTCCCACTGGAGTGTTTTTGTACCATCCACTTGATTATTCTTGGTTCCATGATGGGTTTACTGTTAAGAATAATCTACAGTTGTTATTCTAGATGAACGTGATGACGTTGTGATTCTAGATGAACCATTAGAATTTTAAAAAGACGGACTGAACATTTAGGGTTCTTCGTGTTGCGGACCAGCCATTTACTATCTGCCATTTTTTTTCTCCACCTTGGGCCGTTTTATTGAAGAGGGGATTATATTCTACTCTTCCTAAAAAGTAGTATTTTTGAAAATCAGTTATTTTAAAAAAATATGTAATTATATTATATATCTGTTTTCCTTTTATTGATGCACATCTGCAAATTCCTTCGTTTCACATTACGAGCTTCCTTACTAGACTTAAAGATAATATCTTTAAATGGATCAAAAATTATTCTCCACTTCATAAAATACATCTCTTGATTTTTTTTTGCAACATTGTTTTCACAACTAGTTCTTTGTAATTTTCACCGTTTTCTTTCGTCATATTCCACGCCCAATCTTTCAGGATTAGGTTGTGCTCTAAACTTGTAGTTTCCAAAAGCTCGTATTTCTTTGCCTTGCAGAATTCCGTAAACTGTTTCCATATTGACGTATGGGTTTTAACGGTATTGTAAGGTACACTTTTCTCAATCGTCAGATCAATATTAGTCATAGAATCACTTCCAAAGCGACTCATTTTCACTACAAAAGCTGACTAGCACAGTTTAAAAACAATATTACAAAATTTATTGACAATAAAATCAGATAAATCGTTTTCTGGTGCCCTAGAAGACCATAATTACTTGTTATCAAATATATTGTAATTTTTGGTGTAACAGCTGTCAAGTTCTGCCGCGGGTAAACTCGAAAAAACTGCTGACAGATGCTGTCATACAGTCTTTCTATCTAGAAATCATTTGTAATTCAAAATTGCGCGTTTGTGATTGGTGGAAATTAAGACGAGGGAAATAGTCTTAATAAATCCCACACTACTCTGGAAATACCAACGTATTTATTTTTTATAAGACACTTTTTAAACTTGAATTATAAGTAGCGTCACTACACTCTGCTCGACAAGCAAGAAAAGGATGAAAATGGCCTCGTAACACACGATGGCCTTGAAATCAGATGTGCCATCAGATCACGGGCACCTTTCCGGCCCCCCAAGCAAACAGTATTAATAAAAAAAACAATTCGTCAGTTAAGTACAGGAAGCAGTGGGCTATCGAAACACGAAAGGAACTTCGATTATTTTGCTTTGGACAGAAGTTATAGCACATGCGACAAAGGGGTAAATTTTAGTACATTTTTCAATATATGCGATATTGCGGCCGTCATAATTTCATTAATTCTGACACTAGGACTTCGAACAAAACACCGTTGAAAAGTTCAATTACTCAGGAATATGAAGCTTTTTAAATAATCGCAATCAGAGCAATGGTTCAGCCTAAGACGCTCGGAATGTTCGAAAGCAGCCAAAACTGGGTCCGCGTAAACCTGAGCGAATAAGTGCAGTTGGAAATTGATATTGTTAACTAGGTACAGTGCCGTTCAATTGAAAGTAAACGATTTTTTAAATTAATGTGAAACAGGCTTTCAGGTAATCAAAACTTGATTGTCAATTTTATTTGTCAGTTTACTAATAATTATTCTATATTTTGAAGTTTTCCTTATAATTATTAATATTATTATTATGCCGCGCTTAACTGAACCGCAAAAAATGAGAGCTGTGATGTTACTGCAGAACGGATGGTCAATGCAAGCAGTTGCAGATACTTTGAATGTGAGTAAAGGTCGCATTTACAAAATTAAGCAAAAATGGAATGCAGAAGGAACTGTTGAGTATGTCCATAGAGGGGGCCGTCAGAAATTCAGTACTATGGAGGAAGACGAACTCGTCCTTGACCACCTCCGACAGAATCCTTTTGATACAGTGACTGCCTGCTTCTTAACAAATTTTCCTGCTTCGGTGGAAACCGCAAGACGACGTATCAGAGCATCTGAGCTGAAGAATTTTTCGGCTGCAAATAAAGTTGCTCTGTTGCCACGGCATAAGGAGCAGAGGTTAAACTTTGCCAACCAATTTGTCGGTGTGCCACAGGACTTTTGGGACAACACAATTTTTTCAGACGAAAAAGTTTTTATATAACTGACAGATACTTCAACCTAAAATAATTTTGAATGTGATCTGTTTACAAAAGCCTGCTTCACAATGGGAAAATTTCCAAAATTTCTCATAAGAGTCGTTTACTTTCAATTGAACGGCACTGTACCTCTGTAATTAATATTATTTACTATTAGGTTAGTTTACTATTTGTTAGTTTTGTCTGTAGAGTATTTTAAGGATGTACTTTGGATTTTAAATTTAAGGATATACCTCCTGTAATTGGGCGTTTGCTGCTGGATACAATTTAAATAAATAAATAAATAGTTTCTAATTATGGGCCTTATTAACCTACAAAGTCAGTTAATGAAGCCCAACAACATACATTAAATTTATATTGATCGGTCTCGGTTTGTGCACTTTTGGCAAATGACCATTCGCGGTCGTAGTAAACTTAAAAAACAGTTAGATTAAAATAGCACTTCGCAGTACCTACTTCATTCGCGAATACAAAAGCCATTCTGAATTTCGCAGCATAAGCCGTCGGCTATAAATAATTCTCTTGAAAGTGCACAGTCGTCGACAACGCCACAGAACCAAAGTCGATTGAAAGTCTTTCCTCCGTATATCAGGATTAACAGCTTAGACTCGGGCGATTTTCAGAGGCTGCGACTTTCCAAATCAAGGATAAATGCATTCATACAATGCAACAGCAAATGGCACTTTCAATTTAACACTATTTTTACGGCTGCCCTTCCATAGACCGTTTAACGGTATAATGGATGCAAATCGTCTGCACGAAAGTTAAAACTTTTTAAGGGTTGAAGATAAAATACCAAAATGTAGTCGATATAGGTATTTTATTCCACTTCTAAATTTGCGTTCGTTCAAACCTTACGCTCCGAAACAAAATAGAAGGAGAGGTCATGTGGTGAACAAAGTACAGAGCCGTATTAACCGTAAAACAGCTGAGCTGAGCTGAATGTCCAATCAGTCTTACCGTAAAATGTATCGTATCGGGACCTCCATAAGACAGGCCGAGGACATGAATTTGTGACGTCACGATACTGGTCTGGTCACGGCATAACGTAATATACAATATACAGAGGTTTTTATGAATAAAACAGAATATATTTCAAAACTAACTGTTACTTATGATAAAATAACTTGAAAGGGGGTTTCCACATCACCAAAGAGGTACCCTAATAGACGCGTTGGCTCTTAAGGAAGCTTCGCCAGTAGCCCTATCTCCATTAAAACCGATTGCAAAACGAAGATGTATCTAACTATGATAGGTCAGTCAAATTAAAAAAGTCGGTGTAAGAAATCCTAGAGAGTTGAATTTTTTTTTATTCTTCCTTTACACTTGGGCAGATGTATATCAAAAGTCCCCAAGGGTGGGGGGTGAGCTCGAGGAAGAGGGGGGGTTTAAAGGTACCATAGTTGAGTTTTTTGCTTATATCTCGGAAACGATAACTCCTATCGTTTTTACCCTCATACAAAATGAAAGCTGATAAGATTTCATATAATAATGTTCCTTTGCATTTTTGTCGTAGGACTAACCGTAAGCGAGTTTATTAGGCTGATAAAAGAAAAATCATTTCACAAAATGTGAATAATTTGAATAAAACAGTAAATTAAATTTATTGGGTCCAACACTTCATTAGACTGGAGAGGAGGTCACGAGGTTCTATAGCTATTTTATACTGTCTTGTTTAGTACAATATCAATAGATAGTTGATTTAATATAAATGATTTGAGTAAAACACATTAAATTGAATGTATTGATTCCAAGTCGTCCTCATAAGTTGCATTTTCATCTTCATCCTAAACATTGAAAACCTAGTTACAATCTTGTTAATTACAATATTAATAGACAGATGATTTAATGTAGATAATTTGAATAAAACTTACAGTATCCTTATATGCCAGATTGTCGACTTCAACTGGAGGGTCGTTCATGCACGCGCCCTCACATTTATAGCATACTGAAGAGCAATTGATGCCTGCCTTGCGGCATCCGCAACGTGCACCACAGCCTTTGGTACAACTGCAGAATATTTTTGAAAGGATTGCAGCTGGGGCAGGTTGATCTAAGGTTGTCAAGGGATGAAGATCTCCATCTGCTCCTTTTAACCAACCCCATTCAGTAGGTTTGAGTTTGTTGCCCAGCCATTCTTGAACTTGCAAATAGACTCTGTATGCGTGTTGCAGTGCAGAACCCTTAGTTGGAGGTAGGGAGGAGAGGTCTGGCTTCACCCTTGTGGAGGATTTTAGGAATGCTGCGTAGCGCTGTTTGTTCATATCTGTTATTCTAGCGTTGTACATTGCTAGAAAGATCTGCTCCCCGGCATTTGCAACTTCCTTAGGTGTTGAAGTCTTTGTGTAAAATACGTTGGAGAGTAAATGCAGGGCGCTGTTCCTTATGAATAATTTAGCAAATGTTGACTTGCCTTTTCGGAAAATCGCACAGGTGGTATCGCAGCCACTAAACGCGTGAATGAACAAAATGCTCTTGGAAATGTCAAGTGCTTGCAATTCCTTGGAATAATAAGTTTTGCTTTCCTCCTTTCCCCTACCAGGTTTTAAAAAAAGTATCTCTCGTTCCCTTGGAGCTAACGCGACCAGCAGAACTAGCAGATCCACATCCTCGCCGACGACAATCGTAGAACAACCACATTCGGACCGTTTCCGCGATATAAGCAAAATACCGAACAATTTTAACTTTAACCCCCCCCCTTTTTCTCGAGCTCACCCCCCACCTTCGGGGACTTTTGATATATGTCTACCTAAGTGTAAAGGAAGCGTTTAAAAAAGGTTCCAACTTTAGGACTTTTTTCCACCGATCGCCCTATTTTTGTTTAATTTGACTAGGCTATGAAATTTCATTAATTTTCTGTTTGATCTATATCCTTATTTTCAGTAAAAGTAAAAGTACTCAAGTAAAAAGGAGGAATGCACAAAAGGCCTAATGAGGCCTAAGTGCTGTGGTGGAATAGGAACGTAACACTACCTTCCACTACACTCCGACCCATATACATACATACATCCTTATTTTCACTGTCAATTTCTTTGTTTATTATTTTTGAATAGTTATTGAGGAACATATTGGAAAGAATATAACTAGTTTTGGTTAATATTGATTTTAGTGTTTTGTTACATAAAACACATTTTCCATTCATTTCTTCTAACACAAGAAACATACTTTTAAAATTTACCCAGAACATATAAAATTTACACAGAAAAAGTTCCACTAGGTATAATACCGGCATTGGCCATTTCACAGATTCCACAGATAACAAGTCGCGCCACACAACAAAAACAAACCACCTTCCGATGTCTATTTTACGAATTATCACCAACAACTAAATACATTTGAGAAGTCTTACACATTCAATTATTATTTTAACTTTATTACAACTTTGAAATAGAAGATTTGCTAAGGAAAAACTGCGCAAAACGTACAACGTTTTACGAGTATAAGCAACAACCACTACAAGCAGCGCACGACGCCTTAACTAACTACTCTGTTGTCTGCGGGATTCGTTGATTCACGTCCGATCTTCCTCCTTACTCTATCTAACGTACACATTCTGTATATCTCTATCCTACCATACCGAGAAATACGTAGGGAATGATTTTTTGTATCCTGGGGTAAGGTACTTCATAGATGACTTGATGTAAAATAGTGTAAAGTCACCAGACCGGTCTTGTGACGTCATTGTCGTCATATTTTTTATTTTCTCGGCCTTTACCTTACGGGGGTTTCGATCGCATATGTACCTACTTTCCAATTTATTTCTTCTGACACGTTAGTGCAAACTTATTACCTATTATGTTTTAAATCAAATACTAGAGTCCATATAAAATGTATACGAAGTTCACTGACCGCCTAAAGGAACAATCGCTTCCGGATTTTTTTAAATTTTTGTTTTTCGTACGCCATTTTGTTGTAAACAACAATTGGCTGTTTAATTTATATCCGGTTTCATCTATGTATCATACTCGAAAACTGCACAGTTCGTTAACTATTATGCCCTAAAGAACATCCTGTAGCATGCATTTCGACAGGACTTTCCCATGTATACTCTGCATGTCTGCATTTGCGAACCGGTCAGAAAGTCAAGGTCAGACCTGCGAGATCTGAATATCTGAGTTTCGGGGATCATCTCGCCTCGCCTGTATTCATCGGCATTTATATTTTTCAAAGGCGCGGCAAATCCTGAGATGCATTGGGATTTTCTAACAGAAAGGGGGAGGTAGTGTCATGTTTTTAGACAAAGGAAAGCACGCTTTCCCGGAATATGGCGGAGTTAATCTTTCTGTAGAAAATCCAGTTATTCTGTCCCAGCCTTAGCCGGGACAATGCGGTATAAAGTTGCTACAAGGATAGCAGAAATATACGGCTAAGTTTAACAAAGTCGTTAAGTCTGTGGCCGGAAGAGAGTTTGTAGGGAGTGATAATAGGTGTGGTTTATGATGCAGGAGATAATGTCTGAAAATGTTACTACAATTTTTTCTTTTAAAAATACTTTGCTTAAATATTTACCTCACGGGATGCTTTCACTATCAGACCGATAGATGATAACAGTTTATTTTCTCCGATTTAATACAACATGCCTTTTAGAGGAGTGAAAGGGTACTTATGGCAACAAAGAATAGCCGGTAAGCTTCCAATTTGAGCGCAAGTAAACTCAACTTGTATTTTTTAATGTAAACATCCTCAGAATATTCCATATAATCCTGTATAATAATAGATGTTTGAATACAGCTTTTTCTCCGGAATATACCCATACCAAATTTTATAGATTTATCTTCGATGACAAGGGGGATTTAAAAATCATTCCCAGACATAGACGTCCGCGGAACTGGATAGTAGTGAAGTAAAGAGAGTTCTAACTCCCCCCACCACAAACACATTCTGAGCTGCCGTTACAGTTGGCGTGAAGAAAGTCGCTCCCACTATGCTCCGCCTGCTAATCAATATTCAAGATGGAGTCGCTGGTCACGCCCACTAATTATCAGGCATAATTATCCCTGTCACGCCTACTAAATAATTCAGTCAGATGTCTGATAGATGGCGTACTAATATAATATGCAAATGGTCCTATTTACATGTGTGTGTTATGTCGCCTTCCTTACAAAAAAATTTGTCCTGATATGAGTATTTAACCAGCGATCAAGAGACTAGGAGGATACCTACTTTCCCATTTTACAGATGAGCATAGTTTAAGCATACTAGTAGCCACACCTTTTTTAAATATCGTTTTTTGTGTTGTTGGAGTGAGACCTTTGTTTAATTATTCTTTTGCCCTTGGCTTCCTTTAATTTACATCTGATATACCCATAATGTGGATCTGAATACGTTACTTGTTACTTTGTTCGTACATTTACATATGCACGACATTGTTTTGTATGACATCACACGTGATCACATCTGAGCCTGCACTAGGTTAGGTATATTGCTTTACAAATGTAACGTGCTCGTGCGTATAACGCCATATTTGGGGGTGGAATGTGGTTTGGGGATATTTGCGCTATGCAATTTTTAAAATAAAAGTACAGTAAAACTTCTATAACTCGAACTTCGATAACTCGAATTTTTGATATGTCCAATAAAATTGGTTGGCATCAGCATTAGCAGTAAGAATTAGAGTTATTTTTACTTGATAACTTCTATTACTCTAATTTCTTGATAACTCAAGCATAATAATTGGCGTCAACTTCGATAAGTCGAATTCTGGAAGGAACATAATTTTAATATGTATTGAAGAACAGTTTGGAATTGATTGCTGCTAACTATATATGTATTGCAATCGACACTACTGACTCTAAAGACATTCAACAAAGATTACAGTTTATCAAACTTTCTTTACCCCCTACATGACCCCTAAATTAAAAAACCACTTGCTGAAGATGTTATACAAACTTTAACATGTCACTATCAGAATTTTGAAAAAAAACTATTAAACATCTAGAAGAGAATAAAAACAATAAAATAAGAATTATGTTAATGGACTGTGTTCCATTAACATAATGCTTATGTTATTGTTTTTATTCTCTATTAATGATGTAACAAAAGCATTAAATATCGACGTCAAGCCTGAGACAACTGCTAATTGTTTCAAAAAGGCAAGATTTGGTCAATATAGTGAATGGAACGAAGAAGATGAAAGACCATTGATTTTTATACGTGAACTTTTGGATGATAGAAATGAGGGTGAAGTACAACTGCAATCTGAATATGAGGCTTGGGCAAATTCACAAAATATGCCAGATACCGTGTCTTTTGATGACTATATGCACGTAGATGATCATACCGTTACGTCGGAGTTTCACACAGATGATGTTTTTTTTTATTTAAACACTAATAAGCATACTACCGAATCTATTTATAATGATTTAAATCATTTATAATGATTTATAATGACAATAATTCGAAGTCTTGATAACTCGAACATTCTTTGTGGCAAGTCATGGTTCGAGTTATCGAAGTTCGACTGTATTTGTATACAGTGTTCCTTTTTTTCACCAATTGCAGTTGGATTCTGAGGGTAATTTAAATACCCGATATAGTTGGAAACCATCTGACATGGTTACGTAAATATCAGTTGTGGCTACCGGTAATTAGTATTTTAAATACCCACCGTACGAACCTCAGAGGGTAACAATATGTGAATGATTTGATTTTGACCGTTATAATCGCCACACATCCAATATTCATATCATTTTATCAATAGCGCTCAGCTTGATTAATAGGCCTATATGTGATTAACATGTAACACAGGACCTAAAGGCGCTTCAATAGCCCTGAAGCAGGAGCATCCAGTCACGTTCCTATATTGGTAATTGGTATAATGCAATTAAACTCGATAATGTCAACATCGTAAAGTTCCATCTGCGAAAGAAAAGTAGTTCAATATGGGTTTTAAGGCAAAATTAAAACGTACCTAATAGAGAATAAAACCATCAAAAATTTTAAAAAATTCCAAAAGCAGGGATTCATATTAGTTCTAAAGAAATGTGCTGTGGTAGTGCTTCACATAAAATTCTAAACATAAAACCTCCACATGAAATTTTAAATGGCAGAATTCTGGTCGACATTCAGTTTAACGATTTCGTCGGTATCAACCCGATTTAAATTCCATCGAATTATGGAATGGAGGACACGATAACTCATCGAACACCTACAACTGCCACTGAGACAATAACAAAGCATATCCGTTAATACAACGCGAGAAATTATACCTATATGCGTGCGCCACCACCCTATAGATGTCTTTCAGGCGATACCAATACATGAAACGTTCTCTCGGAAAAATAAAAACAAATACACTTGCAGTTCGCATCCGTTTGCAATTTGTTTTTGATATATTATAAATTAAATTGAGTTAACATTATTGTTTTTTATTTTATTTCCTATATTAGGATAATTACGCGCTCCACTGAGCACCGCATTCCATTAGTTTGCATATCAAACGAAAGCACTATACATTGGCTTTATTGGTTTTTAATTGTTTGGAGATAAAAGGTCGATTTTTTGATTCCCATTGTTGTCGTGAACGACAGACGTCAGTTATCAGATTCCCGAAATATTCCACAAGCATGACATTTAGACATACTTGACAGAGGTACATACTTTGGAGGTACATACTTTTTATTTACAGGACGAGGCGATATTGTTGCCTCGTCCTGTAGCGTCGACCAGTGCCATCAATCTTTGACTTAGATAAATGTCCATATATGCGTGCGCTGCCTGATGAGAATATGGCGTGTAAGTCCGGGCCATTTTTTATGAAGCCGATAACAGCAGTCCAGTGATTCATCGTGATACGTCTTCTGACACCTTACCCGAAAATAAATGCCGTGTTCGGGTATCCGCGAAACCCAAAACGCTCTTAAAACTAATTTAACGCAACGAAAACCGCTGTCATTCCTCCGTAAAAGTTTCATTTAGAAACATTACCTTATTCAGGGACCTTCACGTAAATTTTCTTTTGATGTTTTTCTTTCTAATTACCGCCGATTCCGCGCCCGACGGAGCACACTTCTAGGCAAACTGCCTGTGCTCTAAAGGTACTGGATGCTGGACGGAAACTCCTTTTTAAGTAAGTAATGAAGGGATTTTCGGCTCCTTAGGAGAGGTTGTTGAAGTCTGAAAATGTCTTAACATGTATGCGGGTAATTAGTACACCGAAATTAGCAAAAATAGAAGAAAAATTTATAATAAGCTGATATTTTATGAATCGACAGTTGATACTCAATACAGGATCGAAAAGTTCCCATCCCTAACTGGTGAGCTCCATCCCTTTTTCACCCTTATAATGACACCGCGTTGGTTATAATACATTGCGAGTGGTTTCATTGCGAGAACTTTGCGTTTTAGGTGGCATTCTCGATACCCCTCGTGTTGGTCTTCGCATGACACGAATGCTTTAATTTGACAACGCCGCTTTTACTGTCACAACCATAGAAAATTTACCATCTAGATGGTAGATTTTCCATGGTCACAACAGAAAACTTCAATAGAGGTTAGTTATCTCGTTAATTTTATTGTTTTATTAGTTAACTACTAGTAAGGATGGTTAACTACAAATAACATCCTTGGGTGAAATCCAAGTTTTCAGACGTTAGTTGCGTTTTCGTGATTCACGTTAAGGCGACGTTACACGGCGTGGGGAGTGCCACGCCTGGAGTGAAAACTGTCGCGCCACACGCCGTGTAATTGTGCTGGCGTGGCGTGGCGTGCTGGGTCCCGTCGATTGGCGGTAAACTTTGCACACTTCAAAGCCGCGCAGCGCGCGAAGTGGACTGGCATGCGTATACAGTTACACGGCGCGGAGTCTACGCCCGTAAATTTTAAAAATTAGTCAAATTCAGTAGATATTTAGCTAAGCAAGTGACAACATGCCGTGGTCAAACGAAGCAATAGCAGAATTTTTATGCCTATACGAGCAAGAAGCAATAATTTGGAACCCGAAGCACAATGATCATCACTGATCCAACATCACAGATCATCACTGTCCAACAAAATATAGCAAGCTGCTGCACAACCGAGCATCCGTTTTCGACGAACGGACATGTTGAAATGAAAAAGAAGCCACGCGCTCGCGTGGCGAGAAACTTGTCAGTCTGCAGGTCGTGTAATCGCGATCGCCAAATTGCGAATTGGGGTGTCACTCCGCACGCCACACTCCAGGTGTGGCACTCCCCACGCCGTGTAACGGCGCCTTTAGATTGTTGCAGTTGTATTTGTTGATTTGCTGTAAATATAAAGCAAAGAAAATGAATTGAATGAATGAAATGAATTGATTGGATGAAATTGAATTTATTGGATGAAATGAAATTAATTGATAACTTCCAGTTGCATAAAACTTTAAAGCAATTAGAATCTACAATGATTATTATTTTGTTTTACCATTTTTCTATAAAATACCTACATATTAGGTAGGTATATAGATAGGTGCCTATCTAAAATATGATTAGCCTCGGAATTAGCATACCTTGAACTCAATATTTAAAGAAACTGTTGTCAATCCCACTTGTATATATATGTTTGTATTAATTCAATCAAATATCTAAAAAGGTCTTCTAGTCAATCTAAATATTCTCTGAATTGCTCATTGCTCAATTCTATTAAAGGATTCCTTGCAGTATATCTGGGCAGTTGCTTCTAAATGATCTACCATTGCATTTTCCAAGTTTTGAAACTTGGAAAGTTCAAATACACTAGTCGTCCATATGTCATTTGCCATAGTCCAAGGGTCATTTGCCGAAGGGTTTCTAGAACGCGAGTGGTTGAGAAAGAGCCTCTGTAATTGGCGTATTTTGAGCAAAAATAACTTTGGGAGATGTTCTTGTTAAAACTCTGATGTTCTGTTGGCGTTCAATAACACGATGAATTAGATTTCCGCCATCAATCACATACTCACAGTTGGCGGCATTAATTGGGCGTTCTGGTACGGATTTGAAAATTTGATGCAATGATGACTTTTTGGTTGTTCTCATCAGTCCACTTTTATCAAATATAGATGCACAGCCGTAAGTTCAAAGGCAAAAGGCATAGGCAGGTCAAAAAAGCCTCTCTCTATCTCTAGCATGTGTATGAATTAGGCTTGTGTTGAATCATTTGAAATATTAGCATGCTGCAATAAAATGAGGCTTTCATTTTTATTTAACCCTACAGTTTACGCTTTAATAACATAAAAAGTAATAGAACGTACTATAGAACCTTTTTTGTAGAGAATTTTGTTACAAAACTTTTTCTATACTTATGTTTTTTCCCTAAGATAAAGCGTTCAAAAGATATGGTAAAAAAACAGTACGGTGTCCTTAAAGGGGGTGAGATAGGGATGAAGCTTACCACTGGGTACTTTTTTGATATGTATTCTTACACACATAAGCTAACTATCCTAGAAATCTCACCTTATTATTTTTTTTCTTCCATTCCGCATAAATTTGACTAATTTCCGTGTACCAAATGTGTATTTAGTAAAATTAGCTTTAATCAGAGTGGTTTGTACTGAATCTCGAAACCGTTCACGCCATTAGTGTAGAATTATTCCCTCAATTATTATAAAAGCACCCTTAAAATGCATTTATTAAAATTAAAACACCCCAGTATTCTTTCTCAACGTATAACTGCTTTAAAGCATTCATTCGTACTTAGTAGCCTAAGAATGCAGCGGAAAGCGAGGCCCGTCATAAAGCAAAATCTCGCAGAATTATAGCGTGAATAATACATGAGGCTTGGAAGTTGCAATTTCATTAATGACGTGGTAATCTGATAGAAGTTCTTAGGAGTAACACGAATTTTACTTCGCCTTATAAAAGTAATGCATACGTTGACGTTGAAAAGCTGTTTTTAAAAATTGATGTCTGTCATTTTCATGCGCACTTGCTTTAATATAAGCAGATTTTATTTTAAGGGACATATTCTACACATTTATCAAAAACGTCATTATTAGAATTGTGCTAATCTGCTAATATCCATAAGCTTCTTGAGGAGTAGCGTGTCTATTTGACCCACACGCCACACCTCCACAGAATTAAACATATAGAAATATAAGTAGACCACTATGCGTAACTTTAAAATTTCAGCTGGTGCCATCTATTGTAATTTTATGGAATTACTATAATTTAGAATTACATTTATCGGGAACTTCACTAATCTCTTCACGTTTCCTGATGAGTAGCGACAATTGCCGAATCCAGAAATGAGTACGCCCCCTTGCGGAATAAATTCGAACCGAGGAAAGCGAGTAAGAATTTGAAGTTAAACGTTCTGTGAGCTGTGAGTTAAACCGTCTAACCGTCACGACGTTACTGTTGTGGGTACTGTGGTTTAATTACTCTTTAGCTGTGCTCTTTAGTTCTACTGTTGGCTGTGTTTTTTTGCGAAACATTTTCGACCCTCAGGAGAGCGAGTTAATGTGTTGAGTTGGCTGTGTTGTTTTAACGTTTTGTTTTACGTTATACTTTTTGTGATTACCATGTCCTTAAAAGTATTCATAATACAAACTGTTGTGTTTATGGTTGCAACTCAAGAAATGGTAAAGATAGATCTCTCCATTTTCACTATTTTCCGAAAATAATTCGGGCATTAACGTGAAAATGATAAATGCACTGGGCATCGAGGAAAGCTTGGGAGAAGGTTTTATTAATGGGCCAGCCCAGTGACAAACAATATGCGTGTTTGCTCTAATCATTTTAAAACAGAAGATTACTGTTCAAAAGGTAAGGGATATTTATTGAGGTTAGATTAAGTAAAAAACCGCGAAACGCGTAACATCACACAATCTATTTTTGTTTTAGATGTGGACTTAAAACAACCTAAGCTTAATCGAGACGCTGTACCTTCCCAAAATTTTCCGGTAAAAATATCACTTGCAAGTATCAAGAGAAAGTCCAACGATTCTAATCGTGAAGATAGATTGAAGAGATGACGAAAGCTCAATGATGAGTATTAAGTATATTTTATTTTAGACACAGACAGAATAAACTACTAAATACAATGTTGACACGCTGATTGGAATAAACTTAATTCCATACACATATATATCGAGAACGCAAAACAGAGTACACGGTCTTCTAAAATAATTAAGAAGCATCATGGCCCTTGTATAGTTCTTATCTAGATCGACAACTAGCAACATCTTTGAACATCTTTGTGGATGAGTTTCCCACTTACTTCATGCGGGGAGTTCTTTACACCACTAGTTTGCAAACATATTGCTATAATTTGCACTAATTCCATAGTAGCAGATGTAGTTCCAAGTAAAATTATATGCTTGCCATTTACTAATGCCTCACCATCTACAACACATCTACTCTCTGGAGTGGCTTGCACGTAAGAAAATACTTTTCCCAATGAAAGAAAAACCTCTTCATTGAAATCGTCCATCATAACCTAAAAATAACGTTTTATATCAGTAGAGGTACGCCGTATACACATTACACATCTATTCTACTGATAAAAAACTACATACCTTTGTTTTAAAAACCCCTTAAAGTGGATAATCGATTTGTACGTATAAAAATGCCCCAGTTAAGAAAATGTTCTCGAGTTTAAGCACAGCACACGAAAACACGTAACGGCACGGAAGAAATTTTACTCGCTTTCCCGATATTTGTTTACAAACATCAGCGCCCCCAATGATAATTTTAGTCGCCAATTTGTTGTTCTTTTCTTGTTTTATTTTTATATTTTTATGTTTTATTTTATTTCAATTGTTATATTTTCCACAGAATTAAAGTTAAACATATAGAAATATAAGTAGACCACTATACGTAACTTTAAAATTTCAGATGACGCCATCTATTGTAATTTTATGGAATTACTATAATTTAGAATTACATTTATCAGGAACTTCACTAATCTCTTCAAGCTTCCTGATCAGTAGCGACAATAGCGTGTGTATTTGAGTATTTCACTCAAATACACACGCTACTCCTCTAGAAGCTTGAAGACTTGAAGATTATAACAATGAAGTTATTGATAAATGACTAGTGTTTGACCCACACGCCCAGAGAATTAAACAAACATATAGAAATATAAGTAGACCAGTATGCGCAGCTTTAAAATTTCAACTGGCGCCATCTATATTAATTTTATGGAACTACTACAATTTTATCAGAAACAAATGTATTATTAATCTTTACATCTTTAAAGTTGGCGCTTCGTCATAGATATATATCACACGAATCAAATCAGTACTACAAAAACGTCTTTACATTTTTACAGTTGGCGGTTCGTCATAGATATAATAAATCATACGAATCAAATCAGTACTACAATAACGTCTTTACATCTTTAAAGTTGGCGGTTCGTCATAGATATAAATCATACGAATCAAATCAGTACTACAATAACGTTAGTCGGATATAATTACAGCCACATATAATAGACTTCGTTGCGCTGTCTCTCTCGTTTTATAATGTTTTACAAAGAACGCTTGAACAGTGTGAGTTGTAGATTAAGTATAATTTAGTGACGTAACCGCTAATTTTAAAGAATTGAATAGTGTAGTCTTATTTTAAGGGAAATATTCAACACATTTATAGAAAACTTCATTGTTAGGATTGTGGTAATCTCTTTAAGCTTCTTGGGGAGTGCACTCTGTATGTAAAGCTAAATTTACAATTGCGTGGTGATGAGTTGAATTTAATTAACACAAAAAACGTTACAGTTGTTTTAGTGGGGAAACTTATTTACTTACTTACTGCCAACACTTGGACGTTCCTCGTGCTGATTTAAGGAGCGATTCCAGGGTATTTAAGAGATGAATATACCGAGATGGGTTTTAGATCCTTTAACGAACTTAATTTTTATATTACTATTTTTGTGTAAATTTTAAAATATTTAAAAACCAAATTTCTACTAGCTTAGTATCTAATTTCTACTATATGATTCGTAATAGATAGAGATAGATAAATAAAATATATAAAATGCAATAATATTTTAACATTTCGTAGAACTTAGTTGTTTCTTGTAAAGGGGAGATCTCGAAAATGCTGGGAACCTCTGGTTTAAGTGATACGTGATCACGGTACACATACAACGGTGTGTCGTCAGGCTGCCGAACCCAAATTGGTCGGTCTTGTGCATGTGTGGCATATGACATTTTTGCGGAGATTACGAGAGAGAGCACGGTACAGAAGGCACGTTACACTGTGCACCGTGTTACGAAGTAACTGGAAATATCTCGCACCGACGTCACAGTCGCCTGCATGCTGACATTGTGCCGTTGTGTGTGTACCGTGTCCGTGATTATATTCCCTCATGCCCTCATGCCCTCATCTCAGTCCCCTTCCTAGTGGAATTGTGACACTCAGGTACACAACATCCCGTCATTTTAAGTTATTAAGTCCTATTACCTCCTAGAAATAACGTTTTGAGTTCATTTTTCTTTAGACACAAAGCCACTAACACAACGATCAACACAACCTCAATTTTTAATCACAACTTGCCTATTCAATATTCTGATTTCTACATATGCACAAATATTTTAAGCTCACCTTTGAATTTTTCACAATGAAGAATGGTGGATTTACTTTTGCATGTCACAATTTTGCGAATATAAACAACCTACAAATGTCAAAATCTGAGTGACTCACTCAATTCTGAACTAAAATGGCGGCACCAATCAGAAAGTGGCAACGCCTTGGCCAGACTCTCATTAAAGGGTCTCTAATGAAAAGCAACTAAGCGCGCCCTCTAACATTCGTGATTAGGACTCAGGTATAGATTATTACAGCTTCTTTTCGGCATTATCAATTGCATTATCGAGATGTTACAGATTGTTAATGATATCTTAGCCCACATTATTTGTGAACCAGTTATGCTACTTTCACCAAAATTACAGCAGGATTCTGAGGGTAATTTAGACACCCAATATAGTTGGGAACCATCTGACTTGGTTGCGTAACAGTCACTAGCGTCCACGGGTGATTAGTAGCTTCGATACCCACCCTTCGATACCCTCCTAATCTATTTCTATTTCTTATTAAGCTGAGCTGTCTTAGGTAAACTTTTATTGCCCACTTTAAACGCTGTTTAATTATACTCAGGATCCCATATTATTTGCGAACCAGTTGTGCTACTTTTGTTCCTCGATCTTTCTTTTCTATTGTTCTGTGACTAGGCGAGGTTGGTAGTTCTGTAACTAATACGAGGAGACAAATGTCATTTTGGGGCTTGATGCTTCCGCCCTCTTTGAAGGAACCATATTTTTCTGGTTAATTTTTTTGAGTTTAAGTGCTTCCCTACTAAAAAATAACGTACTGTGTCACGATCCATGTTTGGGATTTTTAGGGAAGTCACTGTGTCATGTGTTTTTGTGATTTTGATAATCGATGCATACAGCTGATGCTGGATTAAATAACTTAAATTAAGGTAAGCCTTGTTTATTTCAGCAAAATTACAGCAGGATTCTGAGGGTAATTTATCACCCAGTATATATGGGAACCATCTGACTTGTTTGTTTAACGGTCAGTAGCGTCCATGAGTGATTAGTAGCTTCGATACCCATCGTACGAACCTCCTAATTTATTTCTATTTTTTGTTAAGCTGAGCGATCTTAGGTGAACTTTTATTGCCCACTCTCAGGAGGGTAATAAAGTAGCTTCAGATAACCACTGGTATAAATAAATGGGTCGGATTTTTAGGTAGTGATTAATTAGTTCTTTTAAACTAAATTTTGAAGATAAATTGGGTTAGATAATTATCTAAAGAGATTTACAAATTATTATCTGAACCGGTTTTGCCCTAAAGCAGATACTAATGAGACTTCCAAGATGCGAGAGAAATTTTAAATTTGAGAAAAGGTAAAGTGGTTTTATGTTATTTATACGTCAGTATATTCTCTAAGGCAGTGACTTCAGAAAGGGATTGATGTAATGAAAATCTTGCGATGACTAACTTCAAATCCGCTTGTCCACTGATAATTTTTCTCGGTGATGGGTGATCCTCGGCATTTACAGTCTTAAAGGGTAAGGGACCTTTTTTACCGGCGTATCCATTGTCGCAGAGTATAAAGCCGTGTGTAGTCGTCTGATAAAAGCAACTTTTATGGAAGTGCGAAATGCAAAATGCCCCAACTCTGAATGCCACTGTCAGCAGACATCAAAAGGAATAAAGCGAGTGTCGGGTAGATGGATGTATTATGAAACTCCCTATCGTTGTATTTTCCCGCAATGAGCACTTTGCTGTTTTGAAAGGTGTCTGGAAAAATACGCTCAATATACCTAAATAACCTAAGACGTCTTTTTTAGGGGAAAGGCAAAGTTCTTCTTGTGAAACGGAATTAATTACTAAAATCTGCGTATATCGTGATTGGCTATGGAAAACAAAACTGAAAAAGAATTGTAAAACCGCGTGAATCTCTTTTAAACAGACCCGTCGGGCACATCTCAACGTAGAGATGATGGCTTAGAATTTTAGAGACGAACTGGTACCAACTTTAGCAGTTTTTTATATCTGAATCTAGAAGAACCAGATATTCCGAGTAACACCAACCGTCCAGTGCGCGATTATTTAGTCGCAGCTTTCCTAACCAATGGATTGGAATACGTGCTTTTTTGGAATAGCCAGCTAGATCACCAGATTTAACCCGAATGAAATCCTTTCGATGGGTCACTTAAAAAATAACTCAGAGAAACTAAAGAAATGAGAAAAATAACACCAGATATTAAAAATTATGACATCCCTAATGTATGGCCTTTTATATGGTGTCACTTATTGTACCGCTGTGGTTTATACATCTCGAAGAACTCATAACATCGAAAATGGATCGTCTAGGCCCGATGTCGACCCCGTAAACCCGTTCCAGGTCGTCCCAACAGAGAAAACCGACCACCGGCAATCAGAAGTCCGCATCCGCATTCGACGACGATACGCGTTACGCATTAATTTACTGCCCCAATATAAATACCGCACAAACAATAGATACATAAAGATACAAAACGTAGTGAAACTGCAGTGTTACGGCTACTAATAATCATGATACTACATAGGTAATACAGTGTGGACAAAAAGTCTGGAACACATGAAATATCTCCCGAAATAGGGTACTCTTACAAAAATTCTCACACTCCTGGATTTTTATTTGCCATTTTTTGAAAGACCTAGATAGTTTGTTCCGTAGCGTAATGCTGAGCTGGCAAAATAATCATATATTTTTTTATCTTTAGTTTAAAATAGCACCTTTTCCTGAATACTAAAATTTTGCAACGTAAATTTGGCAACATTCCGTAGTAGGTATATTGGGCTTTAGGCTGTTCGATAGGTAGACTGTTAGATAAATCGGCTGGGGTTGGACTTTCGTCATAAGTGGGAAATTGAAAGGCGGAGCATAATTTATGAATGAAGGAATTACAAAACTGCATTACAGCTCCATCTAGAATTGTCATTAGAACCCTCAATTTCAATAAAGTTTATGTAGATGTCGTTTATCATTTACAGCGAGAATTCAGTGACCAATGACGTTCTATTCTCACCACTGATTCTATTCATTTTCTCTATGGTACGAACTATGAGGAGGGTATGGAAGCATTTCGCGCTAGAAAGAACTTTTTTTTGGATGTTTGTAACATTTACGTTGTGCAGTGAGCTAGGTAATATTTAGTATTACTTGCAAAATTCATTGTTTTAGATGATTTTTGTTCACAACTGATCAGATGTTCTCTGGTCTGTTAGTATAAACTTTGCTTTTTAAATAACCCTGTAAGGTCTGGAGAGCGGGGAGGCCATTCTATAGAGCCCCGTCGACCTATTAATCGTTGAGGAAAATATTACTTACGAAGTAAGTACGAACAGGATGTCTTCACGGCATTCGACTCTACGCTCGAAGTCATCTTGCGAGAGTTGCGAGAGACAAAATTGTGCCCAGTTTCATAAAGATACAACAATGGTTAACTAACAATTTGTTAAATTTTGTGTCAAAATAATTTTTAACATAAGATTTTTGAGTTTGCTTAATTTTATAAAACCCAACTCTGGTGCCAACAAAAATATATTTTAAAACTACTGTTCATCAAGTCATTTTGATATTGAAGCTGACATTTCAAACTTAAAATTTAAATTAACAAAAGAAAATCGTTGATAATCTTATTGTTAGTAGTTAACAATTGTTAAATCTTTTATGAAACGGGCATATTTCATTTGATAATAAAACAAATAGAAACATTGAATAACGGCCTAACTATGGTGACACATGGTTAACTTTACAAGTTGTTATTTTCTATTGTTACTTAAAGACAGTTGCAACAATATTGGGCTGACCAAACTACAAATAATGGGTTACAGAAAATCTGGAAGCTCATACACAATATCCCAGGAAAGTCAACGTTACGGCTGGCATAGTGGAAAACCAAACTTTAGGACCATATTTTTTTGCTGAGAACTTAAACGGTAAAAGGTATTTGGAATTCTTGCAACACGATTTAATTCCAACGCTAATACATTGATATATAATTGAAAATAACCCTTCTATTAACCTTCTAATCAACTTTGGTTTCAACGACTATGGAAAGGTCGACGTGACTCTGTAGTGTGGCCTTCTCGCTTTCCAGACTTTAACCCACTTGATTTTTTATGGGGTTACTTAAAAAGCAAAGTATATACTAACAGACCAGAAAATATAGATGATTTACAAATACGAATTCGGCAAAATGAATTCGTTTTGCGGAAAAATGTTGCAGAATGTATGCGGGCGACCTAGTTACCGCATTATATAACGTTGTCTAGGTCAGTATGTATACATCCACAATAGTTGCATTAAGTCGGCCTTGATCTAATGAATGTCTTAGTCGGCATTTTACTGAATATGTTTATACGCGTGAACTAGTTTACTTTAAAATAATAACAAATAATAAATATGATACTGAATAACGAATAAGATATTGAGAGCACGTGTGGCCTTTATGGCACTACAAGTACACTATTTCGGGAGATAATTCATGTGTTCCAGACTCTTTGTCCGCACTATACTGGGTGATTTTTTAAACCTGATATATCCAAATATCTCGAGAAGTAAGAACTTTGGGAAAAAATATCTCGGATCAAATTTTTTTTTCCATGGGGGAAAGACTGCTACAAAAGCCTGCGTAGGGGTGGGGGTGACTTTGAAATTTTAAATGGGAAATTTTATCGCGGATTCGGATTTCCCGACTGAAAATACAACGGTTTCATCTCAAACATTTATTTTCAATAATGATAGATCCGTCAACAACGAAAGAAATTTTTTCGAAATTCTTCTACTGAAAACCAACGACGTGGACGTAGTAGCTGCCTGTCCCCTTCGGGGTGCTTCATTAACGTGAGCCCTCGCCCCTCACTGTACTTGACTTTTTTTAAACTAATATTAAAAAAAATGTTTGAGATAAAACCTCTGTATTTTTAGTCGGGAAATCCGAATCCGTGATAAAAAATAAAGTCAATGTCCCCATTTAAAAAGTCAATATCAACCCCACCACTGCGTAGGGGGTGAGGGGTGTTGGGGTGGTTTTCGTATCAAAGTCTTTCCGCCGCGGAATTATGTTCCTTTTTTGACAGTAAGGAAATAAGCCAACAAATTTTTACTCTATTAAACTTACGTTTCCGTTTGCCTCTTGAAATGTTTATAGAAATATTACGTTCCTAAGATAACGATGGAGAGCGTAGTCAACTTGATGTAAAACTATTTTGCTTCACTTCAGTCTTAGTAGTAAAAGAAATACTTGTATCTGAAAATGTACCCATTAAAAGCAATCAATCAATTTTTGTAGTTTTATTGTACAGGGTAAGTCTCTTAAGATTGACACCCCCCTTAGCTCACTTATCCTTTGCCGATTTAACTCATTCAAAAAAGGAGTGGACGCGGTTTTTGATGAATTTTTATAATCTGAGCACGGATATTAAAAATCTCGTAAGATATACAGGGTGGAAAATAAAACATGATTGTAATATTGTAATATTTTTATCACACTTCTTTGTGATATATCCAATTCTATTGCTGCGGCATAGGATGATTAGGATGGATTTTCAGCAAAATATAATAACGCGTTGAGTTCTGTGTCTTCTCCTGTTTTTGTTTTGTTCTTCGCCTTTCCCTTTTCTTGTCTCTCAGAGATTCGGTATTCCTAAACTTTGCCTAAATGTTTTTAAAACTATTTTTGGAAGGAGGTAGCCTTTCTCGAAATAACCTAACATACTCCCTCCGAGCAAGAGACTTATTCTTGTTGCACTGAATATAAATTTCAAGTAACTCTTTTCGCTCTTCCAATGAATATACCATTTTCAAAATAACTTGCTTCTTTACGAACACTACGTATTTTTTACGCTAATATCTAAGAGAGTGAACTACTGTCTCACAAAAAACTGGATGACATCTGTCAACAAATAAACAATGCAAATATGCATTGTTTCCAGAGGTATCTTGATGTTCTTATTTTATAATTGATACCCGTAATGTGATAAGTTTTTAGTAATATCTCACGAACAGGTGGAGTGATTATATAACAATTACACATTTTTGGATTCAGAAAATTAAGGACATTATTTTGGTTAAATTAAAATATACGGGGTGTTCCATTTAAAAAAATCATGTTTTATTTTCCACCCTGTATATCTTACGAGATTTTTAATATCCGTGCTCAGATTATAAAAATTCATCAAAAACCGTGTCTACTCCTTTTTTGAATGAGTTAAATCGGCAAAGGATAAGTGAGATAAGGGGGGTGTCAACCTTAAGAGACTTACCCGGTACAATACCTACAGACTCCTTATAATCTAATATGCTCCACAATTAGGAACTTGTTTTGAGTTTTTATTTCCACAGCGGATTTTGTAGCTGTAATGTTTGGTTTCTTGGTTGTTGAAGGACGTACCTTACTCATTGATACGTTTCTTTTTTGCAAGTTTGCATACATCTACAATTTTGGTGCTGTATTCAGTGCTGTCCATTTTTGTAGGTTCCGTGTCAGAAACTGACATGTACGTAAAAATTTCTTGAATTTGCTTTTTTTTTACGGATTTGCCGGGGTTTTGGACGTGTACTCGATGCCGCGCTGGCGAATGAGGTTGAATACACTGTTTCTACCACAATAAGGGTCTTTGAAATGCATTAAAAGCGCGCTTTTTCTCTTAGCAGGATCTATTAGCAGGAGCTTCGATTAAGGGGTACAGGTGACCTAGCTCGTTGCTAGGCGATAATCGACTAAGCGTTGCTACGGGTGATGTCTGACGCCTGACGCTTGACCCAGTCTCATTAAACACCCACAAAAATAAAAGTGGAGAGTGCGAAAAGTGCAGAGCGCGCCTAACGAAGTTTTCACTTAAAAAATCACGTTGCAGCTGATATTTCAGCTCTAATTCTATTCGCGGCCTATTGAAATGTACCCGTAATTGTGTGTTGGGGTGATTTTCAGTCCGCTGAATGATAGAGCAAATTAGAAATGAAAGCAAACATTATTTTAGTGGCAACTTTTAATGAGGTTGTAGCTGTAGCGTGTATGGATTCCTCCGCTGAGTTATGATTACCACTAAAACTATTCCCATAGCCGGCCGGCCTCGATTCGGGATATCTTGGCCGCCTGCAGTCGATTAATTTCCCCCGACTATACGCAAAAAGAGAAATACGGGCGCAAAAAGCCCCATTCACAATTGCGGCTGTTTACTGGGGTCTTGGCCGCGTTGATAAATATTCTTTACGAGTTTGGAACTGAGCCAGCGTCGGTCGGTCCTGCAAATAAACGAAATTAATTTGTTCAAAGTTCCGCCAAAATATAAATGAAGGTAAAAAAAGTTTAATACTTTCCACTGACTTTTGCAACTATGTCGCCGGATTACTGACTTATCTACTTGAGGAAAGTTGTTCAAGAGCCATTTTTGTGTTTATCTCTCCTGTATTTCTGCTTGGAAGGGCTACATTCCGGACGGAAAGACGAATCTCAAAATATTTTTTTCTTATGTAAGGAATAGGTACCTTTTTATTTTCACAGTACCTTTTGATTTTTGCTTCCTTCGGGTACCTATATTTTCTTTTTATTATTACTTCTGCGGTTTTTTTCTTTCATTTCTTATTTATTATATGCGTTGTTGTTTCTTTTTTTACTTATATAAGCAGATATAGGAAGCAAACTATAAGGAGATAAGAAACTTAAATCTGGCATGTATTAGACGAGAATCAGCTTAGCGTATCTAATTCGTCTAGTAAAGAACTTTGGAAAGCTAAAAAACAATTAAATAGTAAACAAAAGCATGATAATGATATTCCAGCTCACCTAAATAAAGCAGATGATATTAACCATTATTTCTCATCAGTTTTCAGCCCATCAAGTACTTAACTGTCCAGCTACTGTAACCATATATACGAGGGGCAAGTAAAAAATAAGGTTCCCACATTTTTTTCAGGTGTACGGCATTTTTTATTGCCATAAATAAGTATACCATCTGAAAGCTTGTACTTTAAACTATTTCTCTACATAGTCGCCAGATTTTTCTACGCATATCCACTTCTGAAAACCCGCTTCGAAGAACTCCGCCGCTAGGCCGCCGATGGACTTGGTGACCGCTTCCTTCACTTTTTCATCTGTACTGAAGCGTCCATCCAAGTGTCAATTTCGGAAAGAAGTGGAAGTCGCTGGGAGCAAGATCAGGGCTGTAGGGGGCTTGATCAAGCAATTTCCAGCCGAATTTGTCCAGTAGGGCGGTGGTCTGTCGAGAGACATACGGGAGCGCGTGGTCATGGTGCAGCCTAACGCCCTTGGTCAGTCTTCCTCTTCGGCGATTTTGGATGGATCTTTTGAGTTTTGTCAACGTCTCGCAGTACCTGTCCAAATTTATTGTGCCCCCTTTAGGCATAAACTCGGTAAGCAAGACGCCTTTTCGGTCTCAAAACACCGTAGCCATCACTTTTCATGCGGACAGCGTCTGCTTAAACTTCTTCAGCCTAGGCGATCTGGGACGGCACCATTGTTTCGACTGTTCTTTTGTTTCCTGAGTGACGTAGTGGCACCACGTTTCATCTCCCGTAACAATGGAATCCAAGAATTCTTCGGTATTCTCGGCGCATTCTCGAAGAAATCCCTCGGCACACTTGACGCGCTTGTCTTTGAGGGTTTCTGAAAGCATGTGCGGGTCTCACCGCGCACACACCTTGCGATAACCAAGTTTTTCGGTCAAAACCTCAGGAACCTGGTCAGCCAGCTCCCGAAGCGTTACTCTCCGATCCTCGAGGAGAATGTGCTCAATCTTCGCCACGACTTCGTCGGACACCGATGGCCTCCCACTCCTTTGCTCATCGTGGACGTCTGTGCGTCCTTCGGAGAACTCCGTGCACTATTTGCGGACGTGTTGTACGCTGATGCAAGCTTTGCCATAAACTTCTTCCAACTGTCTATGAATTTCAATAGGTTTAAGCTTCTTCGCGTTTAAAAATCGAATCACTGAACAGATTTCACAACTGACAGTGACGGCGATAGCGGGCTCCATCGCGAATGGCTGTTAGGCCGGCACTTAACATCGCAGCGATCGCTCCCGGTAGTGGGAATGGAGAGGGGGGGCAACAATCAAGGGGATGTTGCCGGATTTCTCCTAGCATCTCGCGTGGCGAGTCTGCAGCGTTGGGAACCTTATTTTTTACTTGCCCCTCGTACCCCCAGTAAAGTTAATAATCATTTTTCTTTTTAGTTTAAAGGACCCCGTAGCAAATGCACGTAAAAATGGTTTCGGTGAAATTCCCTAAAATTTTAGAGGTGTTACAAATGGGTTTATCAGAAGGATAAACAATTGTTTAAGGCAAGCTAGGGATAGTATAAAACATATGAATTAGTATTTCCAACTATATTAGATGATATTGATTTATTATTCTCATGCTTGTCTGTTATACATTATTTTTTTGTTAGATATTCAATATTTTTAATTCACTGGCCAACACACATTTTGGTGCCTGGGATTTTTAAGTGTAATTAAGCCATTTTTTTGGTGCTTAAATTTCCTTTTATAAGATTTCCTTGCGTGAAGTTTACCGGAACAGTCTCGCTGAAGATTCCAGCAGTAATCGGGGGTATCCCATCTTCCTTGGTACCTTTCTTCCATAATGCGAATGTCTTGGTGAAATATTTCCCCCTGTTCCTCACTAACATCAAGTTTTATGGAAAGCGATCTAAGTGGCTGTGAATGTAATGAACTTTAATGCTCATGTTACATCCGCGTGTACTTTATGATTTCCAAGAAATTTTTTAACCACTTCAACAAAAAAGCACCAGGCATTAGACGCAAGCTGGTTCATTGATTGCGCGAACTGCGGGTCATTTATAAGTTGCCTTATCTCAGGACCATCAAAAGTCCAGCCTCCAGTTTTTTTCTGCGCTAAGCCTTGAAAATTTTTGTTTCAAATACTCAAAACACAATCCATCTCGAGGTGAGGCTTTAACACATTGCTTCATAAGACCCAGCTTTGTATGCAGCGGTGGAAAGATGATTTTATTTCTGTCAACCAACGGTTCGTTAAGAACGTTGTGTTCTCCTTGAACTAAAACATTTAGTTCTGGGCCTTAGCTCTGCTGTCCCAAAGGCATAAAAACAAGGATATTGTGTGTAACCAAAGTTTACCTTTTTAGATCGACAAAAATCACCTACAGATGCTCTTCACGCTTCATATTTTTCAGGACCAATGATATTGTCTCTTATTCCTCTTTTATAGTGGTAGAGTGTCCAATAGGTATAGAACCATGTTTACTACCATTGTGTAAAAGTATACATTTTAAACTTCGAGATAAACTGTCTATAAAAAGACGCCATTAAATTGGCGTGTATTCAATTAACCCCATTTTCTACACGAGACCTCTTATGTCACTACAAAAGTTGTTTTCTTTAGAGAAATATGACACATACATAGAAGAGAGAAAAAGGCAATAGAAGTACAACCAAATGGAATCCAATATATAATAGAACAAGGGACAGACCAAGGAGAAGATGTAAGGCATGGGTAGAAGATATTAAAAAATTTAATATAGAACAATGGAGAAACAATTGCCGAACATAAATTCTTAATGGAGAAAAATATAGCTAAAATTTGATGAGTTTGATGAGATAGTTCAAACGAAGAAACTCTATTTCAGTCAGTAGTGTTCCGAGCCACCTTACTTTTCCCATTCCATTATTATAAAAGGCCCGTTTTCTATACCTACTTCCGATAAATTTCCCATCCCCGACCGAAATATTATTGCCGGGCAAAATGGGTGTAAATACGTTAGTGCCATTTACTGACGCACGTGACCTTATTTGCCGGAAGGCTCTGCGCTTGACATTCCGTAGCACACGTGGATATTTACGTGCGTTTATGTATTTTTGTCACCACCAACCGATGCTTACTGAAATTCCAGATACTGTGGTAATATGAGCGTGCATTCAGGAGGCCGCCTCTAGGTCGTTCGATATACCTTGTAAAAGGAACGGGTGACCCTGCAAACCGCCTGTATCGCGGGAGATACTCTTACATATCAATTCGCTCGTATTTACCTAGTAGAGGTTGATTTTCAAGTTCACTGTCAATATCGTCTGATTTAGATCTAGCAGTCACAAAATGAATGAGTTAATTTTCGGTTAAAGGATTTTAAATCGCAATTCCCCTTGTTGAAATAAATGATAAACTCAAGAAGCCTGTTCTCCCTGTCTGATTATTGTAAATGTCCTAATAAAACTGTTTTCTACCAATTTTTATGAATTTTATTTTATTTATTTTTAAACTTTATGAATTTTATTTATTTTACTGAACTATATTATAGACTACTGAACTATATGAATTAAATTACTGAACTAAATATTTCGTTACGGAATTTAATTCGCAACAAATTACTTTATTTCCATCTAATTTCTTAATTGTTTTCTACCAATTTTCAAAACTTTATGAATTTTATTTATATTACTGAACTATATTTTAATTACTGAACTATATGAATTATATTACTGGAATAAATATTTCGTTTGAGGGTTTAATTCAGAATCAATTACTTTGTTTCCATCTAATTTCTTAATTGTTTTTTACCAATTTTCAAAATTTTGTGAATTTTATTTATATTACTGAACTATATGAATTATATTACTGAACTAAATATTTCGTTACAGGGTTTAATTCACAACAAATTACTTTTTTTTCATATAATTTATTAACTGTTTTCTACCAATATTCAAAACTTAATGAATTTTATTTATATTACTGAACTATATGAATTATATTACTGAACTAAATATTTCGTTACAGGGTTTAATTCACAACAAATTACTTTTTTCCCCATATAATTTCTTAACTGTTTTTTACCGATTTTCAAAACTTTCGAATTTTATTTAGATTACTGAACTTTATTATATATTACTAAATTAAATATTTCGTTACAGGGTTTAATTCACAACAAATTACTTTGTTTCCATAAAATTTCTTAACTGTTTTCTACCAATATTCAAAACTTTATGAATTTTATTTTTATTACTGAACTATTGGAATTATATTACTGAACTAAATATTTCGTTACAGGATTTAATTTACAACAAATTACTTTTTTCCATATAATTTCTTAACTGTTTTTTACCGATTTTCAAAACTTTCGTATTTTATTTATATTACTGAACTTTATTATATATTACTGAACTAAATATGTAGTTACAAGGTTTAATTCACAACAAATTACTTTGTTTGCATAAAATTGCTTAACTGTTTTCTACCAATATTCAAAACTTTATGAATTTTATTTATATTACTGAACTATATGAATTATTACTGAACTAACTATTTCGTTACAGGGTTTAATTCACAACAAATTACTTTTTTTCCATATGATTTCTTAACTGTTTTTTTACCGATTTTTAAAACTTTCGTGGTTTATTTATATGACTGAACTCTATTATATATTACTGAACTAAATATTTCATTGCAGGGTTTAATTCACAACAAATTACTTTGTTTCCATAAAATTTCTTAACTATTGTCAACCAATATTCAAAACTTTATGAATTTTATTTTTATTACTGAACTATATGAATTATAGTACTGAACTAAATATTTCGTTACAGGGTTTAATTCACAAAAAAATACTTTTTTTTCCATATAATTTCTTAACTGTCTTTTTACCGATTTTAAAAACATTCGTATTTTATTTATATTACTGAACTCTATTATATATTACTGAACTAAATATTTCGTTACAGAATATTTCATTCACAACAAGTTACTTTGTTTCCATAAAATTTCTTAAGTGTTTTCTACCAATATTCAAAACTTTATGAATTTTATTTATATAACTGAACTATATGAATTATATTACTGAACTAAATATTTGGTTACAAGGTTTAATTCACAACAAATTACTTTATTTTCATCTAATTTCTTAATTGTTTTTGAGTTTTATCACAACATTTTAGTTTTGTTTATTCCAAATATCTGATGATGGTCGCCTGCATGGATGAGGGACTCGCAGTTTTTTGGGGGTTCAACAGGAAAACCTTCTTTTACGCCATTGCCACGTGATTGTGGCCGCGCTCCGAGACCGAATCGAGAAATTACCATTAATATTTTTGCTATCGGATGTTATTTTGCCATATGCAATTGTTGTGAATACTTAGTAGGCGACTAAAGTTAACGCGCGCTTTGTTATTATGACGCGCACAGGAATGAGTGGCATTTCATAAGCCCCCACACGAAGATCTTAATAAACGTATTGTATTCGGCGACACGATTAAAAAAGGTTGATGAAGAGCGACCGTCTTGACAGCGGCACTCCGAGCGCTAATCAACCGTGGAGCGGGCCTAAGGCCTTTGCTATTGATTAAAGCATCCGTAGAAGTACAGCTTAAACTTACCCGTTTATGCCTCGCTAAATGACCCTTCAGGCATTCAGCGTTAAACGAAGTTCCTGTCGAGGAAACCATATTTCCTTTAAACACGAGCCGACATTGATTTCTCAGTTGGGGGATAAAGCCGGCCCCAACAAAAGGCGCCACTTAGAATCTCGCGAACGCCATTATTTTCCGCGGCCGCGTTATCAAGGGTTTTGACTTCGCTGACACTCCTCAGACAATGTAGGAACAACTACGCCAAAGTTCACATGGAAAGTTAAACAATTTAGAAGCACAATTTAGAAGCATAATATGGCATGAAGCTGGTCGGCCTGCTCCGAATCTCTTAGTTTGAAGTTTCGGCTGCTATAACCCTTCTTTATTTATTGGTTAAATAGTGACATGTACGCTACACTATGCGCGGAACATCACATTATATGGCCCATACCTCTAACACTAAAAATATTAATAGTAGAGTCGCAAGCACGATTTATTTTGACTTCCGTCCGACATTGAAGATAAAAAGGAGTGCATTATTCAGTGCTAATTAATATCTGTATTCACCCCCAAAATCGTCTGGCGATATCCGGGTCCAAACCGCCCCCAGGGGTGAAAACTGAAAAATTCGCGAAAAAAGATCTTTTCGCCTCATATCTACTAATTTTTGCAAATTCAAAATCCGATTGAAAATAAAAAGATTACAAGTGTTAATCGAAAGGAAATTTACATTGATTAAACCGGATATAAATTTACAAATGTACTTGTATCTCGTAAACGCGTGATATTTTAATTTGTATTAAAATGGAAATCGTTTTACACTGCGATTGTATTTAAACGACTTAAAATATCGAAAAAACAACAAGAATAAAAGTTTTAGCCCGGAATATCTAGGTAACGCAGGTGTGTTAATTTTTACTTAATAAATACTTAATAAATAAGGAAGTTATTAATTAATTCGTGCGGCCGCGTCTTGCATCGATGCTCAAGGGATCTCACTTTTCGCTCGTTTCCTGTCGCACTCGCTCTCATTAAGGAAAATATTATTTGACGGCAAAAATTTATAGTGGGGGTTAGAGCAGAGCCGACTTGATTTATGGGCTGCTCGAAGTAGGTACTGACGTGTACTGAGGTACTAATAGGTGCCTCCTCCACTTAAGACATTTCTCAAATAATTTTATTCAAAAAATATCCCAGTGCTTGAGGCCGCTAGGTTATAAAAACAACGATATAAGTTAGGTGTTTTATTGGGATTTACGAAAACTGGAAACGCTCTCTGGTTTATTACATAAGTAGGTACCTATTGTTCATTGACTTTATTTTTATGTAGTTACTTACCATCCTAGATCACAAATTAATAATTTACATCAGTGGGCAAAATTAAAAATTCTATAGACTGTTTATAAAATTAAAACCATGTACCTACCTAGCCACGAATGAAATGAAAATTTACAATGACGGTAAAATACCTCAAGGTCAGTTTCTAATTTTGATTGGCTGTAAAAAGTATGTGTATTGGAAATCGCTTTGCGATTTCTAATTCTATCTCATTTCTAATTATTTTTAAAAATGTGTTGAATTTAGTCTCGGTTTAGTTATGTAGGTACCTATTAACAAACAAGCTCTGATCTTTGTCAAAGCATTGAGTCAAAGTAAATCGGCGCTGAGTGTTGACGATTTGGTAGGTTAGGTAGGTACCTACTTACACAATAAATATGACTGTATTTCAATTGCAACTATATTTATTTTATTTTTCCGTTTTAAAGATTATTTTTCACGGCTACTTAGCTGTTTTGTACATATTATTTTTGTTTCTTGTGGGAAATATGGCTACTAGCGAGCCACCCACTAAAAAAATGGTAACGCGCTGAAAGCAATATTTCATGAGTGGTGTGGAAACTTGCATTCATATATATAAAAACCTTCTACTTTCACCCCCCTAAGAAAAAAAATGCCTACGCCAATGAAAAACATTGTGTAGGTCAGGATTGCCGGTCGTTGAACTACACATACATATTAGAAGCCGTATATAGGTATAATAAGAGGCTTTATGCAATAATCTATTTTCTAATCCATCTGGTTCATCTATATTCCACAATTTAATGCCATGTTAAGTATATCTTGCTTGTCTATTGTTGCTTATTGCCTTTCTTTTCTCTGGACGAGCTTCGTTCCAGAGCTTGGGACGGATGGCCGAGTTTAAAATTAAATAGTTATTCAACTGGTCTTGTTCATTAATTTACCGTAACTTTTTATTTATTTTGCTTCTGTAATAATTATGATTAACGCAGACCTGTACGCTTTTCAATCTCTGAAGTTAAATAGAGGTCAATGTTTTCCTTACCAAATGCTTACCGTTAGTAAGAAGTCGACTAATGGATAGTCCATCCATGTATTTGACATACCTGGAAAAGAAAGAAAACAATTTAATGCGTACAATAATATCATGTATCAGAATCTTATATTGAAAAGATAATATTGAAATTTTTTATAATTAAAAATATTTTGGAATGATTAAATTATTTCAGTGTTAATGTTCCATTTTGGTTTAAAACCATATCTCCAATGTGATGAGAATTAATTTATTTATCTCTTTTTCAGTAACATTAAATTATTAATAAAACCCCATCATTCTAACCGAATCAGAGAATTCAGAGAATTAGATACTTGTGCGGGAGGGAGAGGCATATTATTATTTCGCGTGCGGCATGTGCATGTGCGGCATGTGCAGGATTACTATAGGTTAGTAAATTCTAACCACTATTCAGTGCAGGAATGGGGGAAACCAGGAAAACATCTTTCTTTAGTTAGATCTTGGGGATAAATTATTCAAAATTTTATTTAGCAGCAGTGTGGAATTGAACCAACACTGCTGTTAGATGGTCGAGCCGCAGAGCGCTAAACCGCTCGATCACCGTCCCCGTAAATTATACATAAACTATTGTTTTGATCTAGGTAGTAGTCGTCCAATGTAGAAATTGTTGAAGATAAGGTATTACATGATTGGTTTTATAATACATTTTGAGATATTTATAAAGTTGCTACTAATGAATTCTCAAAATGGTAAATGAATATTGCTGTTATGAAACGATTCAAAATCTACATCTCGGGGTTCTTGGCGTAACAAATTCAAATTCAAATTCAAAATAAATTTTTTTATAATATATACATTAAATGTCATCAGATTTATAGGAGCCTTACAATGCGGCAGTAAGTTTTAGACACATATTAAATATGATTTAATTGTACGTAGCCTGCTTTTCACCCAGTTGTTGTGGTCTTTGCTACTGTGGCTTTTATTGTCCTGATAGCTATGATACTCAGCCTGCCGGCATGCTCGCCCCCTCTCCGCTTTTCGCTTTATAGGTGATGTGGTGAAAGCATTATTCTTTGCGGTTACTATAGCCTTGGTAGTCTTTATGTTGTTGTTAAATTTTTGTGACTTTATACAGGAAAAATATTGGGAAAAAACCTGTTTTCATTATTATTCTATTTGTGGGGTTGTTTATAGCCACCTTCCGGCTCTTCAATTACTGTTACTGTCATGACCTATCGCTGTGCTGTCTACGTTAATTTTGCGGAGGGACAGGGTTTGGTGTGGGTAGGGGGTGTAGAAGATGGGTAGGGTTTAGTATGGGAGTTTGTGTTTTATATGGATATCGGGATTATATCTTATGTTGGTTAAGTCTGTAGCAAGGGTGGAATCGCGTTCTGCCCATGTGTAAAATTTCTACGCGGTTTCTGTGATATAATCTTCAATGCGTTGCGTTTTGCATAGATGTAATGTGTCGATTCTAACATACCTATCAGATCCGGTACAGAGTCTCAGAATTTTGTTTTGTATCCGTTGTAGATGTAGATATTTGGGGTAACAGATCAAGTCAAAATGAATATTCAAGATTGCCGACATTTTTGCTATTTATGATCCGAATCAGCTCAAATTGGTGTCTCGGGAATTATGTTGTCGCAGGTCACGAATTTTTCATCAAAATCAATATTCGATATGACGGATTGAAAATGGAAGACATTTTATGGTCAGGATCCACTCGAAATCGATGTCTCGGAAATTTTGGAGTCACTGATAATGCTTCTTTCCTTCCGTTTACTGTTTCTAGCATCACGTGCTTCTTTAAAAATTATGTTGATAAAAGGATCAAATTTAATATTATACTCAATGAACAAAATGTACAGATTCATCTTCGTTGAACTGCGAAGATGATTCAAGAAAATTGTTCCAGATTGAGGTTTCAATTCGAATGTGTTTTTTTGTATGTTCGATACGTCATTTATAAATCAATTTTAAAAATTCTCTTTGCATTGGAAAGGCTGTGTATTCAAGAGGGCCCCTTTTTAATTTTATTGGCATTGGACTTTGAATGAAGATATACCGACGAGCTCACATATACCAGAAGAAATGGCGAATGCGCCGGTCACAACCGTTATTTATCTGGACGTATATACGGAAAGGAATCATTTAGAAGTTGTATAAGTTCTTTAATCTTTATTGAGGCTCTTCAGAATGATGTACGATTTATTTAATTGGTAGTTGAATTTAGTATCAATACCTACCATTCTCACAGTGATACTTTTATGAGACATTAGTTTTGACAGAGAACTCACATTCATAGAAATGGACTACCTGGTGTACTGTCTATATTTTTTCTCCCGTAACATATCTACATATCTAGAATATGTTAAACTTCGTGAAATATTTTTAACAAAAAAACAAAACCGACTTCAATAAAATCTATTCTAAAAAATGCACAAAAAAGTAAAAAATAATTGCGTTATGCTACTACTGTTACTACTTATAATACAACCAATTTGTTAGGACAATCAATTTATTAGAATACAATCAATTTGTTATACAATTATTATTATTTTTGGAATCGGTGTCAGGTTCCTTATAAGGTTGTAAATCTTGACTGCGCCAAAGACCAATCCTTTAACATAGCTGGTAGATTTTGTAATGGAGTTATTTTTGACAGTTCGTACTTTCAGATTTTACGAAACATCATAAATAGTCTCGACATTAACGATTTCGTGTTTTTGTTGATTGCGGAATTAATTTTTCTCTTCTTTGTAATTTGTTCAGTGGAAATTTTCCCAAAATCACTTATATTTCACCGTATAGTTCCACAATACTTAAAAATTATCTGAACAGAATTTTAAAGTGACGTCTGACTGCTAGATATACGTGCCATTGAGGAACAGTTAAACTGCATCACCGGCGACTCCGGCATAATTTTAAATATATAAAAATTATTTTAAATGTTTAGTGTAATTCTTGAAGAAGAAAAATAGACCGGTGCTAAGCAAATCGTTTCGTGCGAGGCGTGCAGATAATCGTAATGGAATTGCTTTATAATTACTATTATGAATAAATGACATTATAAGAATCAGTAAAATAGCAGTATTTTGAAAATTTGGACCAATAAGAACAAGCTTTCAGCGAGAATCGTCCTCATCTGTCACATCATTAAAGTATAACAAAGACTTAACAATCAAGTCGTCACCACCACCACCATCATCGTGGTCGCCACAACCATCTTTTTATTTAACTGAAGATGTATTTGATGATGAAAATTACGCATTCACTTTGTTAACATCAAACCAATAGTATTTCTAGATAAAACATGTAAATAGTTTCCTTATATTACATATAAATCGTAATAAATTAAATATTAATTGATATGAATTAGTATTAAAATTAGGTTCTTAAACGAGCGTTATGTTATTACCAACATAATGCATTCTATAATATTGAGGAATTGTGATTAACGACAAATTTGCAGCACTAAATACTTCTTTACCGATTCGTTGAGAGAGTGAGAGAGAGATAGAAAGAGAGAGAGGTATTGTACATATTGGCTTTATGGTAACTGATGTTCTTGATTCTAAATGGTTTAGATTTCTCGAGAATACAGCATCAATTGTTGTTCCTGATTTAGTCGTGGCAATGTTCCAGTCGTTATTCATATCTAAACCGAATTTCTCACGAAGAAAGTGAAGTAGTGGCTGGGACGTATCGTCCGCCAAAAGGTATCATCATCCATTTGGATCATATTCGAAAGCCCAATCCAGATATATCCAGCAGGATATGCATAAGTAATATTGTATTATGGTAATTCCGATTCCGTCATGGATTCCGTCAAAATTGCTTTCGCATGGATTGTTTTGTTATTATTGAGGGCCGGTATTGTAGCTACTCTTCTACGGATTGCTACAGCTGTTTTACTAATTTAATTAGCGTTTACTACCCTGCAACTTTTTGAAGTGAAAACTTCTTTAGACGCGCTCTGCATTTTTCGCGAATGAGACTGGGCCGTCACGATTTAGGGCCAGGTCACCTGTACCCCTTAATAGAAGCTCATGCTGATAGATCCTGCTAAGAGAAAAAGCGCGCTTTTTAAGCATTTCAAAGCCCCTTATTGTGGTAGAAACAGGGTATATAACCTTCTTCGCCAGGGCGGCATCGAGTACACGCCCAAAACCCGGCAAATCCGTAAAAAAAAGCAAATTCAAAAAATTATGACGTACATGTCAGTTTCTGATGCGGGACCTACAAAAATGGACACATGCCCTGAAAACAGCACCAAAATTGAAGATGTGTGCAAACTTCCAAAGAAGAGACGTATCACTGAGTAAGGTACGTCCATTTCCATATTGTTACCATTTCTACTTGTTGAATTATCATAATTGTTATTATTTTGCCTAAAATTGTTGTATGTAGTATTTATCAAATCTATTACAAGAAAAATTACAGAAATGGAGGGAAGAAGAATGAACCAAGAAGACATAATAGACCGAATCAAAGAAACAATTAGGTAAAATATGGAATATGAAGCGTTAATATGGTTCAGCGGTGTAGAAAATAATATTAGTAATTTTGAACAATTTAAAGAAAAATTTTTAGCTCATTTTTGGAATGACAATGCCCAATCTTTAATAAGAGAAAAATTGCATTTCCGAGAATACAACCCTAACTTGTCTAATACAATGACAAACTATGCATTAAGATTATTTTCTAGTGCTCAGTACTTAAGTCCCAAAATTAGCGAGCCAGAACTAGTGCTATACATAGCAAGACAATTTAAACCGGAAATAGCAGAAACTATAGCGGTTCACAATATAGATAATGTAGAACAATTATATAATTATCTAACAAGAGTAGAGCGAAATGTTCAACATGAATCAAAAAATTTCAACAATAATTATAATTTCAATACTAGGAACAATAATTGTCAAAATTCAAGTAATAACAATAGAAATAATTTTGGAAATTTTCCAAGAACAAATCAAACAAATAACAATAGATTTAATAACATTAGGCCATACAACAATTTTAGGCCAAATAATAACAATTAATAATAATAAGTTATAATTATATATTAAAAATAATGAGTTATGTTTGGTTAAATTTAACTAAACAACTTTTAACTAATGTTAACTACGCTCTCCATCGTTATCTTAGGAACGTAATATTTCTATAAACATTTCAAGAGGCAAACGGAAACGTAAGTTTAATAGAGTAAAGATTTGTTGGCTTATTTCCAACAGTTTTGAGAGTGAACTACACTGCGCAACTTATTTAACGCACAACCAAAAAGTCAAACTCAAATTTGACGTTATGTATTTTCGACAATTTTTGTTCGTTTTGGTCGATTTTTTTTTCAAATTGTAGGTTTTTCTCTTAGGAATATCACTGTCTTAGTTGTATTGGTAAAACGAATGATTTTGATATTATACCAGGTGCTATAAAAATGTTATGTTTTTTTCCGAAATTTCAAAACGTCCTGTGGGCTAAACGTCCAAGGTATTGCAAGTTATTGCAATTATAGCCAATTTAAAGCCTCATGTTTTTTCTACATTTTCTTTTTTTATTCATTTGTTTATCTCTGTTACTTCATAAAATATCCAATTTTTGAGTTGACGTGATTTTTATTAAATTTATTAACTTTCTTTTTTGTCAAGTGCTCATTATTTATTACTCATTATACTGGTTCAATGCCTCATTTTGCGTTCTGTGTTCCTTGATATCTTATAATTTATTGAGAGATGCAAGGTGATTTAGAAGAGAAAAAGGTCTTAAAAGGACAAAAACTCAAAAAACATACCTAGAAAAATGGATTGCTTTAATCAATAAAACAACGAATAACAGGAAACAAAACAAAAGTAAATGGAGAATTAGAGTCTGGTGTTTCCACCCCTTCCGCGAATGACCTCCCGACATCTTTGGTTCATACTTAAAACCAAAGTTCTGATTAGGTTCTGATCTAGGCCATTCCATAATTCGACTAGGCGTCCTTCCAATTCTTGTAAATTTTGGGGTTGTCGTCCCTCACATTGTAACCGCCGACCGATAAAATCCCAAACATGTTCAATGGGGTTAAGGTCGAGGCTACCGGCTGGCCAGTCTATGTGATCAATACCTACTTCTTCAAGATAATTTCTCACGATAAGACTCGTGTGGGGACGCGCATTGTCTTGCATAAGTAAAAAATTGGGTCCTATATAGGGGGCATAAGGCAAAACATGTGCTTCAAGAATGTCTGTGATGTATCTGTCAGAATTGAGATTTCCATTCACAGTTACCAAGTCCGTTCGCCCAGTCAAAGATATTCCGCCCCACACCATGACTGATCCACCTCCATATAAAGTTGTGTGCAAAAAATTGCATTGACTGTATCGCTCATCGGGTCTTCGGTAGACGCGATTACGTCTGTCACAATTATACAAACTGAACCTTGACTCATCAGTTCAAAGAATACGTTCCCAATGTGCTTCCATCCAATTAACATGCTCATTGGCAAAATTCAATCTGGCTCTTCGATGATCTACTGTTAATGCGGCTCCTCGAGCAGCAATCCTGGGTCTTAAATTTGCCTCCCTCAGTCGTCGGCGTACAGTTTGAACGCATATGAGTGGACCACCTGCGTCTTGAAGTTGTGCTCTTAAATGTGTTGCAGTTATAAATCGTGGTCTTACAGCATTTACTCTTAAAAAGCGATCCTGGATAGCAGAGGTAACACGAGATCTACCTTGACCGGCCCGTCTGGAATGTTCTCCTGTTTCCGCGTACCTTTGAATTGCTCTCGCTATAGTTGTGTGAGACACTCCCAACCTTCCAGCTATGCGGTTGTAACTCCACCCTTCACCATGTAATGTAGCTGCCTCAACACATTCATCACGAGTTAAATTTCTGGTTTGGCGTTCCATTATTCACTAATTATTACTGGACTGTCAACAAAAAACTAATGACACAGTTGTCAGTTTATGACGTGTAATCTTCGATTTCCATAGCTTGCTAGCTGTTTGAGTTGTCCGATAAATGCATTTCATGTGAATAAAAGCATATGGTGTTTCAAAACGGTGTATTTCATGAAGTAACAGAGATAAACAAATGAATAAAAAGAGAAAATGTAGAAAAAACATGAGGCTTTAAATTGGCTATAATTGCAATAACTTGCAATATCTTGTATAGCCCACAGGACGTTTTGAAATTTTGGAAAAAAACATAACATTTTTATAGCACCTGGTATAATATCAAAATCATTCGTTTTACCAAAACAACTAAGACAGTGATATTCCTAAGAGAAAAACCTACAATTTGAAAAAAAAATCGACCAAAACGAACAAAAATTGTCGAAAATACATAACGTCAAATTTGAGTTAACTTTTTGGTTGTGCGTTAAATAAGTTGCGCAGTGTAGAATCAACGATAAAATTTAAAACCAAAAATGTGCATTTTTTGTAACAATGTAGGAGCTTCTGTAGTACATGCATTAAAATTCGAAAATTAGAAGTTTTCTATCAAGTGGTCATAAGCACACGCACCCAATTTTTTTCCCCTATTTTTTTCACCAACTTTCTCGGTGAATCCGGAAAAGCTATGGGATCGTGCCTTCAATAGTATCATCACAATCAATATGCACTAGTTTTTCCACTGCACCGTTTGCTAGACCGTCAATATTTGTTGTTATCATATAAAACACACTTTCGACAAACACAGTTTCATGTGGCAGTCCTGCAGTGTCAATAAATGACATTTTATGGAATTTCTGATGTACAAATTCGGTACAATGTGTAAAGAAAAGAAAAGTATAGTTACTTTTCTATGTTTTCAAGCGTTCGATGAAGAATCGCAACTTATGTAATTAAATAAATCATACCGAAATTCGCATAATTCAGTTTTACACGGACCTGAACAAGAGGACCATCGCACAGTGCCTGCATCAGATATAGAGCAATGTTTTACCAGAACCCATTTTAGTACTAGAGGAGAAGTAATTTGCCCCGTAATCTTTACCTCATAAGTAGGTATAACGTAAAATAAAAAATTGCATTTCACATTCTGTTTCCCCAAATACGTAGGTATACTTTTCTGACAAACATATTTCACTTCAACAAAAATTAAAAACATTCTTTAATATTAGCTAAATAATGCTCAAACTTTTAATTTATTAAAAATTAGATACATTTTTCTCTCAGTACAGGGTGCATCTGGCCCTTCTTATAAGTCCGAAAACCTTATATGATTAAGTTGAATTTCCTCACAAAAGAACGCCATAGGATATGTGACTTTAAAATGGGCCAAAATGAGTCTGCTTGGATTGCTGCTGAAAAATTTCATTTCCATTGCATAGCTCAAAATTTTACCACGATCCGTGGTCACCCGGTATAATGAAAATGCTATTTTTATATACATTGCATTTCATGTTTCATTTCCCTGGTGCATAAAACACACATCCAATACCGAACGCGGCGAATTTCAATTATTTTCGGTACATACGTGGGAAGATTGACAGTTAATATCGCTCTGATATGTTCAATCCAGCATACCATATTTCATTTTACTCGAACAGCTGTTTTATGATTACGTAACGCGTAACGCCTCGCCCTGGGACGTGCTAGCTAGTATGTAATTAAAACAAAGTTTCAGTCGTTCAAAAACATTTACGTTACGTTATTTTAAATTCAGCGTCACACGTGCAGGAAGGCCAGACTCGATTCAATTATATCTCGATGGGTTTTACATGAAATAAAATCTGTTGAGTACATTCGGCAGTACATCTTCTTCAGCATTACATCTCAGTTGTGTATTATCCAGCGCGCAGAACTTAATGAATATGCCGAAGGCATTTATTTCCATTTTTATTGTGGTGTATTTTGGTTGTTTACGGAATCCGTAGGTTACGATCATACGACCAACATCTACACGTCACACAGAGGTCATTTATGATAAATTAGGCGGTAGTAAATACAAATGTAAAAATTGTAGGTTTTAACTGTGCCTAAGTTGTGTAAGTAAATACCTTTTTCTAATTTTGACATGTAAAGTGACAGCTGTCAAAACCCTTTGACGTTAGGAAACGTCTTAATTTTTTTTGTGACAAACTTAAAAGTTTGAACTAATTTTAAGGGCGTATTCCTAGACCAATTTTGTAGAAAAGTTTATATAAACATGTGTCATAAAATGTCTGGTTTTCAATTAATTGTCATTTTTTTAACGCGGGTTTTTATTAATATTTCAAAGGTTATTTTCCCGATTCTTTGAAATTTGGCACTGTTGTTTTTAGTAATAAAGACCTCTTTTATCCCCAAGTAAATTATAAATATTGAGTCCAAATGAATACTTTCCAAATTTTTTTAAATAAATTTCAAAAACAGGGTGTTTTATTTTTTTAATTTAGTAAATATAAGTATCTTACTACTGGATAGGGCTGGAATCTTTGACTTCACGGTCAACGGAACTGAATCTCTACCACTGCTAGCAACATAAAATGGCAAGTTTTAATTTTCTTGTCCATCGTTTACTAAGTTTCCCTCTCAGTAATGAGAGGTTTGAAAAGAAAAAGTATTAATTAAAGATATAGCTGTGAGTAATGGTTATCCGAGAGATATAGTTGAAAAACTAATTAGGAAGCGTACATTTAAGGACACACTTCGTAATTCTACGACCTTTCAAAAGGATATAGAGACTCCAAAATATGTATCCATCCCTTACGAACCCCGGTTTACTCGTGGTTTGAGTAAGGTCTTCAAAAACGTGGGTATAACAGCGATTCATTCATCGAGTAATACATTTTTTAAAAACAACTTTTAGACAATCCAAAGGATAAAATTGTTCCAAATGAGAGGTCTGGGATTTACGAAATTAGTTGTAATGATTGTGATCAAAAATATGTTGGACAAACGAGACGATCAATTAACACCAGATTTAAAGAACATATGGATCATCTAAAATATGGAAGAACAGATAAGTCTAGTGTTGCACAACATGCTTTTGACAACAATCATAGAATAGATATTAGTAATTTAAGATTAGTCAGAAATGTGACCAATAATAGACAATTGGATGCATTTGAGAGCATAGAAATTTCACGGTGATATCATTAGTGACGTCACCATGAAAATAATATAAATATGGTAGATTTTGTAGTTTAAGATTAGTTTTAATCGTCTCCGGATGATGCCAACTTGGTTGGCGAAACGCGCGTCGAGCGAAGTGAAAGTGTTTTGGTGTTTGTGGAAACTACTCCGAGTGTTATAAGTATCTTAACTTATTAATAATATTTTAATGTACTAAAATGTATCTACAAAACAAAAACACAACATTAACTAGGTAATATAATATTTAATTTTACCCTAACAAGACATTTTTAACTATTGACATAGTCCCTAAAAAAATTGTTTTAAAGCCCCTGGCACTTAAATGTGTAATTAACAATATGCAGCTTTTGAAAGTTAATATAATTTAAAAGAATGTTAAAAATTGCATTTATATTTAATTATATTCTTTACACATGTGCCGATTTTTAACATAACTTAATATTAAATATTAAAGCCCTTACCTTGGTCTCTAAGACAAAAAAATCCAAATAAAAATTTCTTTAATTCTTTTTAGAAAGTATTTAAGATACTTTTAATGTATTTAAATAATTTAAAAAGATTTAAATGTGTTTTTGTTGATTTAAATTACTGATAAAGATTTAAATAATGTAATGATTTAAATCTTCTCTAATGATTTAAATCATCTAGTGATTTAAATCGTTGTGTGAAATGATTTAAATTTTTGTTTAAAGTTTAAAGATTTAAAGTTTTATGACAAAATGTTTGTAAAGGATTTTAATTTGATAAAATATTGACTAGTCTGATGATCTTGCTCTGAACTCTCAACATAATTCATCCAATTATTATTATTACTGATACTGTTTTTTATTCATATTATTTATTATTAATCACCGTGAAATTTACGCGTGACTAATCACGCTTCAATGATCGGTTGCTAAGCAACGCGTAAAGCGGGCTATACGGTATAGGTCCCTTGTCGCTATTCACACTACTTTTACATTTTACAATTTGTATTCTCTCAAATGCATACCAACTGTCTATTATTGGTCACATTTCTAATTAATCTTAATTTACTAATATCTATACTATGATTGTTGTCAAAAGCATGTTGTGCAACACTACACTTATCTGTTCTTCCATATTTTAAATGAGCCATATGCTCTTTAAATCTGGTGTTAATCGTCTCGTTTGTCCAACATAGTTTCGGTCACAATCATTACAACTAATTTCGTAAATCCCAGACCTTTCATTTGGAACAAATTTATCCTTTGGATTGTCCTTGGAAAAGTTCGACGAATGAATCGCTGTTATACCCACGTTTTTGAAGGCCTTACTTAAACCACGAGTAAACCGGGGTTCGTACGGGACGGATACATATTTTGGAGTCTCTATATCCTTTTGAAACAAAGATAGTTTCCATGATGATTTAAATCTTAAATTAAAGATCATTTTCCGTAAAAATATGTAAGATCAAAAGGTTTAAATCGAAAAAAGTATTTAAATCATAAAAAGATTAAATCTTCTTGAAAGTGACAGCTCTGGCGACACGTACGTATTTTTTGCATTTGCCTGAATTGCCTCTTCTAAAAATTTCAATTTAATCAGACTTAAACTAAGGGAGATATAGGGTGATAAGTCAAAATTAAAAAAATTCCATACAATTTGAAATTTTTCACAGCCGGGTTTACGGGTTTTTACGTAGTGTAAAAAAATAATACGGAATTGTTTTTTAGTATTTATTTTTATAGAAATATGTGATTCAGTTCATTGTAAACTAAAAAAAAAAATCTATGTAGTGTTCTATAAATGTGTTTAGTAAAATTAAGGTTTTGTTTGCCGTTGAAAATGTAGTCTTACATGATACCATCAGTGACACCTTATTTTCGGATTTAGCAGCTTAGTCAATCGGCGAAAAAAGTTGGGTTATGTTTAACCATCCAAACATTTAGTTTTCAGGCCCAAACGATGAAGCGTGTGGCTTGTATTGTATGTAGCTTCTGCTATATTTTCTTTAATCGCTTATAGTCAAAGAGACGTGTACAACCATAAGTTCTGCCAAGGAGGACCAGTTGGTTTACCAAGAATATTTCTCGATTGTCACGTTATAGGACTGTGGATAAGTTGCATTGCCGATTTTGAATATAGACTATTTAGATATCCCCAAAATAAGCTAGGTTATGCAAACCCAGATTTGTTATTCCATGTAAATGTATCACCCCATGCTCACGCAGTATAATTAGCAATGCTGTTTGATGCCATAGTGCGGCGTTAATAAATATTAATTAGTGGAATTCGGGTAGGTAACAAAGGATGATATTTGGGGGTATAACAAACACCGGGGCACTGGGTTAATTAAATGTGTTAATTTGCCCGGCTTAGACGATAGAGGGCGGAATGAATTGAAGTTTGCTACGCAGATTATCTAATAAACAAACGTTTTTTGAGAATAGCAGATTCGACGGACGATTAAATTGTGGTTTTTGTTTGCACTTTGTGTTTAAAAGCTCAAATCAGTTTTAGATGATTACTCACCTTTAGAAATTCGCCGGCCATCAAGGGTAGTCCTGTACGGGGTGATTCTAGGGGTTGAAATGTGAAAAACACCCCTATTTTTCCGTATTATATTATTCTACACAATTCCACGTTCATCTACGCCAGAGATCAGCAACGTAAGACACCAAAAAATATTTTTTTAATAAATACATACAATTCGTTTTGACTTGTTTTATTCGAGGCTCGTAAGTTATTAACAAGATTTTCGTGATGTTCAGGGTCAATTTGGGGGTAGGGTTTAATTGATGAAGATGACGGTGTCCGGTTATGTTTATAAGTTGTTGGCTGAGTTCCATTTCGGATTTTTTCTTCATTAAAATGGTAAATTATACAGTTTGCTGCTTCTCCTCCTCTGCAAGCTAATTCAGAAGATGCCAGTGGCGTGTCGTGGGATTCTAAGTTTAGAGGGGCGTACCAGAGGAATGGGTTAGGCCAGCGATATAAAAATAAAAATAATTTTTGCACATGTCAAGGTCAAACGCCTTAGATAAAAAGTAGAAAATTAACCCTGTAGAAAATAACTCGTTAAAGTGGGGGGTTCCTAGAAGTAATTTGCCGATTTGTTGTAAAATTTCAAAACAAAAAAAAAGCGCTCGTTTTAAACAAAAATCTACCTGCCTTAAAATTCAAGTTTGCAAAAACGAAGAGCTGGAACAGCGGAATAGTAGAGCTGGACCAGCGGAATAGTAACTCTTATGGAATCGGATATTATCGGGAACGTTCGACAGGAATGTATACTGTGCTAAGCAGGCAGCAGTTTTTCAGCGCCGAGTGCCGGAATGATGCAATATTCTAGACATGAGATGATCGAGGGTTTTTTGAAATTTAGAAATTTTAACTACTTCATCAGAATTGGCCCCCTAGATCGTGTGATTTAACACCATTGGATTTCTTTTTATGGGGTTATTTGAAATCACAGGTCTATGTCAACAGGCCCACAACAATTTCGTTGTTGCAGCGTTGAATCCTCCTTTAATGCACGGGTGCATTAAAGGAGGAGATCAACGCTGCAACAACGAAATTCGGCCACATGTATCCAGAATGGTCATGGGAAATTTCGACAAACGAATGCGTATGTGCATGCAAAGCCGTGGAGGCCATTTGCCCGATGTCTTATTCCATAAATAACCCTATCATATGTACTTTATGATTCAATAAAAAAATAACAATCAAAAGACTAAAAACTGCCACTGGAAGAGGCAATATGAAAGAATTTCGTTTGTAATCCCTCTATTTCGTCTATATCCCACAATTTTGTAGTTAAGTATCTCTTTCTTGTTTATTTTAACATAACATGCCATTATTTTCTCTGGAAAGCTTGTAATTCCTTCCATTTATTGTTTCTTGCATCACGTGCTTCTTTACGTCGGTAAAAGGATCAGATATACTCACGGAAAAAAAATTCTTGAATCATCTTCGCAGTTGAATTCCGGATTGTCTTAGCTGCATACTCTGCTTTATGTCACAAATTTGAAGTGTTACTTGTGAAAATACGTCGGGATTTAAGGCAGCTTCCGCAACATGAGACGAACTTACGCTCGAGAAAATCAGAGCGATATACTTACATATACGCTTAGAGAGTCCCGCATTTATGGATTTATTTTTATTCCTTTGGCGACAGAGGTCCCAGCAAGAAACAACAAATATTTTGCTTGGTTATTGCATCTGCATTGCATTTCGTTGAGCGCGCGTATGAAAATACTTTATATTTTCCGAATAGAAGACTTTGAAAGACCGTTTCAGAGTAAGGTATAATAAATTTATTTAAATGCCATCTTGTTGGATGCAGTTAGATTGCTGCAGTGCTGAGGATGATATGACCGGATCAGTTAACTGGGAATACGTAATCCTATTTACCGTCGATTCTTTCAAGGGCCCATTTGAATGTTAGTCAAACTGAATTTAATTCCACTAAATTGGATTTCTTTCATAAAGCGTTTCAATTGCGGAGACAATTACTGTATAACAAGATTTTGGACTGATTTTCAGTTAAGGACGTCTTAATATACTGGGCTATATGAAAATAACCAATGGTTAAAGGTTTTCCGCTCCAAATTCTTGGAATCTTCAATCTAAGTGGATGCTCAAAGAGCAAAAGTGTACATTGCTCCGATGTGCGTTTTACCCTGACGGTGGATGCCACCCCTCTCGACGGTGGAAATGTTATTACCAAAATAATATTTTAAGTAAAAGACAAATTTTATGTAAAAAATGTCCTATAAAGTTTTTTCGCTAGATAGATATTTTGTGAGTTATTCGCTTGGTTTTATATAGATATGGATAGAATCACTTCTCAGTGTACGTTTCTTACCACAAGTCTTCTTACTGTACCTTTCTTATAACAATTATATTTTGACTTTTATAAAAATGTATTAGAGCATGAAAATCACTATCTTAGAGGAGGTTCAAAATAAGCTGAATCATTGAAATTTGTTTTATTAAAATTTTAATATGTTAATGAAACTAGAAAATCATTTATTATTAAAGTGATAATTTTCTCAACGTTTAATCTTAAAATGTGATATATGGCATATAGATCTTAACGTCTAATAGGCCACTCACCGTGATGTACCCTGTATATATATATACTTATACAGGGTGAGTCAGTTTTTTGTAGACAAACTTTAACAGGGGATAGAACGCACGTTTTTAAAAAGAAAAGTGCCTATAAAGATATGGCCCATCTAGCTTCCTAAGGAAGATACAGGGTGTTAAAATTTAATTTTTTTTTACATTAATGTGTAATATTTTCTGAACGGAATGATATATTCACTAAATATTTTACACATATCTTAACCTGCATAGGATCAACATGTTGTATTGTTCCTGTCGAAAATACTATAGTGGATGTTACTTTTTTCGGGTACTTCGACTATTCTGCATAATAGAACTTTTTTTTCGTACGCCACTGACATTATCTGATACATATTTCTAAAATAACGGCCCCTTAGTAACAATTTTGATCTCTTGTAATTTTGCTCTAACTATGACAGTTTTCGAGATATTGGCCGTTGTTTCTCTGACAGTGTAATGTCGTTATTATAATTTTTTTTTCTCGAATTTTCTTTATGACTTATAAACGAACGCTTAGATTTTTTCATGTTTGGGGGATAATGCCTATTAATTAAGGCGCATAAAACAAGCAATAAGAATGTTCAAAAACTTGCACAGTGGCGGGGTGGAAGGGGTGCTCCACCCCTTTCGTAAACAGAACTTCTACGCCAAAGACTATTTAAAAAAAACTGTTATTTTCATTATCTACATACAGTTTAACAAAAATAATGTCCCTTCTTCTGTTTCGAAATTCCTGTGCGTTTCCTAGTTATTTTGATTTTTAGTGTTTGATGTGGTACTAAATTAAGTAATTTATTTATTAGCAATAATAATTATCGGCTAAATATTTAATTCTTTCAACGAAACCTACCTAAATATGGTTTGTTAAGGATTCTAAAAAGCCGAAATCTCTTTATCTCTTTCCAAGTAATTACAATTACAAAAAAAACATTAGATGAGCATTGATGTTAATGTTTATGGAGATATAAACATTTTTGAATTTATAGCAATATTTAATTAACAATAATAATTATGGAATAAATAACAATTGTTAGCAATAATGATTTATAAATAACAATTACAAGAATTAATAAGAATAACACTAGTACCTACATACATAAAATTAGATACTTTGTTCAAAATGTAAACCGTTCTTCTCAATACACATTTCACTGCGACGTATCATAGAACGTCTTAAGTTAACTAAATGATGCACCCTTATTTCATTGCAAGCATCTCTAATGCGATTTTGAAGTTCCTCAAGTGTATTAACCGGAGTGGTATACACTATTTCCTTAATGAATCCCCACACAAAAAAGTCAAGTGGTGTTAAATCGGGGGATCTGGGAGGCCACGCCACTGGACCTCCACGACCTATCCACCTCCCTGGATAGTTATTGTTTAGCCAATTTCTTACATTTCTGCCATAATGGGCCGGGCACCCATCAAATTGAATCCAAGACTGTCTTCTTAAATTCAAAGGAATGACTTCCCATATATTACCATGGTGTTCTTCTAAAAATTGTAGGAAATTTTCTGAATTTACACGTTGTGGCAAGAAATAAGGTCCAAACACGTGGTTGCCGTAAATTCCAATCCAGACATTTGTACTAAATTCATGTTGAAAACTTCGTGGTCGAATGGCATGTGGGTTTTCATGTGCCCATACATGCAGATTGTGAAAATTTACTATACCACGACGAGTAAAACAAGATTCATCAGTCCACAGTATATTGCATAAGAAATCCCTATTATTTTGAATGGAGTTAAGAACCCACCTACAATAAGTAAGTCTTCGTTCAGCGTCACCTGGACATAAACCTTGAACAGGTTGAAAATGATATGGGCGTCTGTGATCCCGTTTTAAAACCCGGGAAATTTTACTTTGGGAAATACCAAGAGCAATAGCAGCACGTCGAGTACTTGTCGTTGGGTTCCTATTAAATTCCCGCAATATACGGTCTCTATCTCGTCCACGGTTGTTCTGTCGGCCCCCGGGTACATTTTTAAACCCTGGTTAACAAATCGACGGTGGATACTCACAAAAACGGAATGATGAGGTTGTCGTCTATTTTGAAATCTTCTTCGATACTCCCTAGCTGCGTATCTTGAATTCCCATTTGCGAACCCATAAATAAAATGAATGTCGGCTTGTTCGCTATTTGTAAATGTAAACGGCATGTTACACTAATTAAAATCTGGCAAATCACATAAAATAACTTTTTAATCTTAAAAATAATAATTAATAACAGTGAAAACTATGAAGCAAAATTGTTTGTAGATAAACTTGTAATACGTCAAACTGTCGTTTCAAAATATGACATAATGCTTACTTGTTTTCCAAGGAGTATAATATTTTGTTGCAATTATTACGTACAGTTACAAATACGCTAGTTTTAAATGGAAATTATTTAGCAAACAACAACAAAAATTGAAACAGAAATTGGTACATGCACAAGTTTAATAAAACTTAAAGGAAATTTTTAAGACTTTTGGCAACTGCACAATAATCTATTGTATTGTAAGTACATTTGTAATTTAACAGATTTCAACATATAAAAGTATTGTATTTGAGTAAGGCTTGATATAACAAATATTTATTTTGACTACATTGGAAAAAGATAAAGAATAAGAGATTTCGGCTTTTTAGAATCCTTAACACACCATATTTAGGTAGGTTTCGTTGAAAGAATTAAATATTTAGCCGATAATTATTATTGCTAATAAATAAATTACTTAATTTAGTACCACATCAAACACTAAAAATCAAAATAACTAGGAACCGCACAGGAATCGAAACAGAAGAAGGGACATTATTTTTGTTAAACTGTATGTAGATAATGAAAATAACAGTTTTTTTTTAAATAGTCTTTGGCGTAGATGTTCTGTTTACGAAAGGGGTGGAGCACCCCTTCCACCCCGCCACTGTGCAAGTTTTTGAACATTCTTACCGCTTGTTTTATGCGCCTTAATTAATAGGCATTATCCCCCAAACATGAAAAAATCTAAGCGTTCGTTTATAAGTCATAAAGAAAATTCGAGAAAAAAAATATAATAACGACATTACACTGTCAGAGAAATAACGGCCAATATCTCTAAAACTGTCATAGTTAGAGCAAAATTACAAGAGATCAAAATTGTTACTAAGGGGCCGTTATTTTAGAAATATGTATCAGATAATGTCAGTGGCGTACGAAAAAAAAGTTCTATTATGCAGAATAGTCGAAGTACCCGAAAAAAGTAACATCCACTATAGTATTTTCGACAGGAACAATACAACATGTTGATCCTATGCAGGTTAAGATATGTGTAAAATATTTAGTGAATATATCATTCCGTTTTAACACCCTAAATTTTAACACCCTGTATCTTCCTTAGGAAGCTAGATCGGCCATATCTTTATAGGCACTTTTCTTTTTAAAAACGTGCGTTCTATCCCCTGTTAAAGTTTGTCTACAAAAAACTGACTCACCCTGTATATATATATATATATATATATATATATATATATATATATATATATATATATATATATATATATATATATATATATATATATATATAAAAGGTAAGATGAGCTTGATTCCAATCCGAAGTTTTCCGAAGTTCAATGACTTCGGAGACAATAAGCCTATTTTAAACCTTGAACGACTGGACTATAAGTAAGTGGAACATTTGGTACAGTAGACTTTTTGGTTTGCAGATTTCTTTCCAAAGCACGACCGAATAGTTTTCTTTATTAATAGCCATACAATGTATTAGTAACTATTATTTTTTAATTTTCTGCAGCACGAAAAGAAAAACGGTAGATTTTAAAACAATCTCCAGATATCCACCTATCATAACGCCCCGCTGAGGCTTTGTCAGTAATTCCGAACATCCCGCTGTAGTTTATTAACTTCCCCATCCCTTGTTCAATTGGGCTGTACTTCCGGCTTGCTACGGTCATAATAGTGATGATGACGGGCTTTCAATTCAAGACCTGGCGCTGATAGTTTATCAGCGCCAGGCCAGTTTATTGCATAATAATTTTCATGTCGGCTGGGATACTAACAATAAATCATAAAAAAATTGAAATATCTCATTTGCTAACCTAGATATCGGACCTAGACTATTTGGACGCCCTCTATATATAGAGGGCGTCCAAATAGTCTAGGTCCGATATCTAGGTTAGCAAATGAGATATTTCAATTTTTTTTACAGCGTTGCCTAATTTCTCGAGCTCCACTAAATGAAAATAAATTGGATGGCGAAAGGATTGGTTTGCTCTCTAAATAGGAGAGTAATCTTTCTTTTAAAATATTTTCCAAAATTTTCGATATGTTGCTGGCCTATAGCAATTGTGCCCATCAATTGCTATAGGCCGAAAGTTGTCCATTACATCTTTTTCCCCTATTTTATGGATGGGTAAGATCTTACTTATCTTTAGCGAATCAGGCTAAATACCCTCTTATACAAACATATTGAAAAGTACTGTCAGTGAACAAATAAGGGACTCCATGGCTGTTTTTATTATACCGCTGTTAAGTCCATAATAGTCCAGACAGCTGGAGTTACTTAAATGCAGTATAGATTGACGTACATCAGTCTCTATTATAGCAGACATAAAAAATGATGAAGTTGGTTTTGGATAGTTTCTTAAGAATAAAATAGGGTCATGGTTATGTGAATCAATTTACCTAAGAATAGTTTGAGAATTATTAAAAAATATATTGAATTCGTCAGGAGATATGGCCGAAATATTCACTGCGTCTTTGCCCTTTCTTTCCGAATTAATAATACTCCATATAGTTTTAGACTTATTATAGGAATTTTAAATTACGTCGGCAAAAGTACGTCGTTTAACTTCTTTTATAGTTTTCCTATAATTTTTACGTAAACGACAATAATATGCCCAATCCTCTTCCGTATTGGAAATTCGAAACTTTTTCCTACTACTCTTAACATCATACCTCATCACTTTGAGCTCCCTATTAAACCAGCTTACACCGGATTTATTGGAAGCAGTGGTTAAGGGAAGACAATCATTAACAATCTGCAAAAATGCACAAATGAAATTACAAGTTAATTCGTTGCAATTTAGAGTGAGCTGAGATAAATCAAAACAATTTGCTGATTGTAAGCATTCCTGAAATTGTTAAATTTCAACAATATTAAAGGGCTTCATGTTACGTCTAGATACTCCACCTGCTCTAGATTTGGTATCCTTGTGATTACCTTTAATGCAAATATTAACTCCTATATGGTCAAATATATTTATATCAAAAGTACCAGTATCAGCACTATCAGAGTCTATATTAGTTAAAATATTGTCAATACACGACCTACTAGTAGGGGTTATTCTAGTTGGTACATGAATATAAACCGTACATCAATAACATATTTTTTAAGTCATTTAAATGGCCTAAATTAGAGCCTTAATAATTGTAATTGTATCATAAAATAAAAAAGAAATAAGAAAAGGAGTAATCATACAATAGTACAGTGTAACGTGTTACTGATTTTTGTTTTTTGCCTTTGTTAATAACTACTCTTATAGATAATAAATTCGCAATAAAATGTTGTCTTTCTACATTATAATCTGAGCAATGAAATATTAAGTGGTTTAGATCAGCGGTAGAGTTATTGTTGCATTTACATATACCTGATATAATAATTCCTATCTTTTTCAAATGCAAGGAGCTTCTTGTGTGGTGAAGTTTTAGCCTAGATATTGTCAGGGATAGTGTTATTGGGTAATTTCCTTCAATGTGCGGTATACTTTGTGGTAAGGTAGGGTGTCTGTTGAAGTACTGGTTCATTTATATTAATGTAATTTTCTATATTATCACTACTAGTATTATTATATTATTTATTACGCAGGATTTGAATAATGCGAATAGTTGATTAGACATACGTATCTATGGAGTAGAAATTTACTTTCATCAAACCCCATATTATCTACGATGTTCGTACGACACTGTCAACTAAGTGATCGATACAGAGGCTAACTTTTGACAGCTCCAGGTTGTATCTACGGTTGTGAGAATAATCCTTCTCGAAACTACTGAACCCTAATCCAGAATACTATATCTATAAAATGAGTAACAACTACATACGTCGAACGTCCATTCTTGACGTTTGCCACATTTCATGTCAGGTCGTGAAATGGCATTTGATTGCATTGTAATGTTTTCTACTGATGTATTTTATTATTTCTCGGATTGGTTAGATTTCGTAACTCATTCAACACCTCGTGATGTTGTTAATGTGATTCGCAAATATTTATTTCAGAACAAGCATGTCGTTCAGGTCAGGGGCGCGCTCTCCATGGATGCAGGGCAACCATTGCTTCCCTTAAAACAACGACGATTACACACCTATTTAAAATTAATGTATATTAAACTGCAACACTCGGAGTATAGGTTTCTTGTCGCTATTCATATTACTTTTACATTTTACAATTTCTATGCTCTCAAATGCATCCAACTGTCTATTATTGGTCACATTTCTAACTAATCTTAAATTACTAATATCTATTCTATGATTGTTGTCAAAAGCATGTTGTGCAACACTAGACTTATCTGTTCTTCCATATTTTAGACGAGCCATATGTTCTTTAAATCTGGTGTTAATTGACCGTCTCGTTTGTCCAATATATTTTCGATCACAATCATTACAACTAATTTCGTAAATCCCAGACCTTTCATTTGGATCAATTTTATCCTTTGGATTGTCTAAAAGTTGTTGTAATTTGTTGCTCGACGAATGAATCGCTGTTATACCCACGTTTTTGAAAACCTTACTCAAACCATGAGTAAACCGGGGTTCGTACGGGATGGATACATATTTTGGAGCCTCTATATCCTTTTGAAAGGTCGTAGAATTACGAAGTGTGTCTTTAAATTTACGCTTCCTAATTAGTTTTTCAACTATATCTCTAGGATAACCATTACTCACAGCTATATCTTTAATTAATACTTTTTCTTAGTATTTAACCTTAGTAAAGTACTTAACGTAGTACTACGTAGTACTTAAACTTAGTAAACGATGGACAAGAAAATTAAAACTTGCCATTTTATGTTGATAGCAGTGGTGAGAATCATTAGGGATATATCTGATCGCACTGGTATCTTTTCTATATATATCAAATTCTAACTTATTGTCACAATTTTTAATTACTAATACGTCTAAAAATGGAAGTTTTCCATTATTTCCTAGTTCATATGTAACTTTACAGAAGTGAAACGACTATTTAATTTGGAAATGAAGTTTTCTACATCCGCAATCTTAGTGTCAAACACGGCAAAAATGTCATCCACATACCTCAGACAAATCCTAGGAAAATACTCGAATTCTTCTTTTGCTTCAGTTTCGAATCGACTCATGAAGACATCAGCAATGAAAGGCGATAAACAGTTACCCATTGCGGTTCCTTCATGTTGTTCATAGAACTTGTCATTGAAACGGAAGCAATTTTGTTTCATGCAAAGTTTTCTAAGGTTTATATATTCTTCTATTACTTTTTTTCTATAGTTGTTTAATTCGAGTAAATCCCCAAGATTGTCCAAGGTCTGTGGAATTGGTACACTCGGAAATAATGAACAAACATCAAAGGAAATCAAAATTTCACCCTCTTGCAATTGAATATTCTTGACCTTATCAATGAAATCATTCGAATTTTTAACTGAAAAACTAGGCTGTGCAATGGGCAAACTTTCAAATTCCTTAGTCAATCATTTTGATAAGTGGTAAGTCGGGGATCCAATAGACGATACTATTGGGCACACCGACTTCCCTGGCTTATGAATTTTTGGTACACAATACAATCTAGGTACGGTAGGGTTAGATACATGTAACCTATTAACAGGTGGAGTAATAAGGTTGTTACAAGATTTGAGGACATTTTTTATTTCAGTGGTCATTCTTGGTAAAGGGTTTCTAGTAAGTTCTTTATAAGGGCCATTACTAATTAGGTTGCTTACCCGTTCATAATATTCCTCTTTATCTAAAATAACAACCTTTTAAAATAATTACCTTTATCTGCTTTTAAATAAAAGCAGTCTTTCTCGCGCAACCTTTTGATAATCTATTTATGATTCTTTGAGCATGACTTTTTATTGTTATTAATTATATTTTTAGAAATTCGATTCCTGCAAGCCACTCTGATGAGACCCTTGGATGAATCAGGCAGATATTGAATTGAACTTTCAATCCCTGCCACGACATCATCTACGATCTCATCAGAAGGGGCTACAGCAAAATTTAAACCCTTGTTTAGAAGGTCAAATTCTTCTTTATCAAAAGGCTGTGACGAGTGATTTTCCACAATGTTAACGACCTTCCGAGGAACATTTTTTGGTACATTAGTAATCAATTTTTTAAATGTTTTATTTTGTGAGGACATTTTTTTAATAAATTTTGTGTTGATTGATAAAAATGTTCCTCTGAAATTCGCACCATTGTTCATATTCTAAATTATTTAACTTAAAAGTAAGCTTCTTGTAAAGATTATATGCTTGTATTTCGAGCATACTCCGTTTACTATACATATAATTGATTTCTAAATCCAACCATTTTTGTTTTGCAAATAAATATATATTAATATTATTAATATTATATTAAACTGTATTTTTAATGCAACTGGTTTAATTATTGCAGTTTCTATATAGCAAAATCCCACAGCATCATTTATTTGAGCCCTATCTGCAACCATATTCCGGCATTGGTTGAAAAAGAAGTAATGTCCAAGTAAACGCGACTTTGTTGGCATATATGGCTTCATCTGTTGACGATAGCAACAGTGGGGATGGGGAGTCATAGACAAGTGGTAGTGATGTTTGTTGTATGGTGTGATGTTCTATTTTACCGTTTTCTGAAAGACTTGTTATTATTAATAAAGGCAGGCTAAAAGCTAGTATGAAAAACTAAATTTCAAAAATATTCATCAAAAATATGTTCTCCTTCAATCATTTACCTTCATTCCTTCATTTGATATACCACCGCACGCCACTGGCTCTGGTAAACTGTCTCCAAGTATCTGCACCTCGACCTAGTTGATTACGATCAATCAAATGTTGCAGGAACATCATATACCAGTTACATTACATTGCATTACCTTTAGACCGAAAGGCATTACAGTGAACTGGTATGAAAACAAGAACTGCTAGCTGTAACTTCCATACTACGCTATAATAAAATACAAGGGCAATATTAGGACAATAAATCACGGTGCCCAGTAACGCTCCCTATACGTCTCTACCGCGATACCTTGCCCTTCGTGCATTAAAAACATGCCGATGTCGCCTAGGAGGAATTTATGGGCGAGCTAAAATTCGAATAAAACAAAAAGTTATCCCGCGGGACTTTGACCGAACAGAGATAAGCCAAATAAATATCTCGGGTGACCGGGGAAGGTACAGCTACGGAGCACTAACATGAAAGAAAGCACACGATAAAATCCGAGAGAAACAATTGATTTACAGCGCAGACTACACGCGATCAAGCGGTGACAGCGGAACATCACTCTGCGACACACAAGAAATCTGCTAACGTGGACGTATAAAGTTGTTTTGGGAATTGATATTGAATTGATTTTTGGAGAATTAATGGAAGATATAATAATTGAAGATGCTCTTCGAAGATTCGAGTATTAAGTATAAAGAAACAGTCTGCAGCTTATGTAGGTAGAAGGCGTATCGGGCTAAGAGAATAATATTAGTATTTTGGCATGTGGAATGGCAGCCATGCAACAGCTAAAGCGCCGGCACTGCCGCCGGATAATCCGCCGCAATGGGAACTGAAAAACGATGCTCCCTGTATCTGAACAAATTATAGTTGGTACATTCATAAACATGTTTCATTTATCAACATTATATGTTGCCTCTATACAAGATGTGGCGACAATAGCAACGAAACCCCGCTGATCCGCCATGATGCGTCAAATTCAGTCACGTAATGCATAGCATTTTCTCCGCCCATCCGCCATGATGCGTCAAATTAAAACACGTAACGCATAGCCTTCTCTGAATAAACGTCTCTTAGTATCTTAGTATAAATATCTCTTGTAATCACCAAAATTCATTACGTAATACTTTTTTAAAACCTGCTAGTTTTTGAGATATTCACAAAAAAAAACAAAAAAAGAGACCTTAAGATCTATGACGGCCCAGTCACGTGACCTAAATTAGAAAATTATACGCTCTATTGTCGCCACTATCTTGTATAGACTCATTGTAGACAACGGTAGTTACTACAGAAGAGAAAATAATACATGACTGAGAACATTCGGTATGATTTATTAATTCAGAGAGCAACGGTTGTCACATTTTTTCCTTTCTTTACTCGTAAAAATGACGATTACACTTATTCATGCAGTTTTCCTGCTTCTAGACCATATGCACTGATATTATTGCTTACTTAGCACAAATTAACATTTAAATATTTAAATCTACAATTACTTTTTTCTAATAAAAATTATAAAACTCACGAGCGTGGCTGTTGCTTACTGGAACGCCGTAACTAGACTCTCTTTCCTGCTGGTAGTTGCTACGGATGTACCGTATTAAAAACAGATGCAACTTCCTGGTTATCTACTTCTTTCTTGTTCTGTTATTTTGATCTGCCCAATCAGATTAATTTACAATATTTGATTTATTTAATTTCACATTTTTCACTTTGCTTCCTAGCTAAACTCTCGAAACCCTTGTTTACATGTATGATTTTGCATTAATCCTTTAATGTGAACACAGTTTATTAGTGATTGATATGTGATAATTATTATGTGACTTGTCCATTGTAATTTCACTTGAAACATATTGTTGTGGCGTTTAATTATTAGTTATAGGCAAGTGTTTGTTTGCGCTTATACTATAGTCTGTTCGTTGGTTGTAGGCTACTGAATTTAATTTAATTTTAATTTGTTGCATTTAGAGACTTGTGCGGAAGAAGAAACGACGTATTATTACTTGTAGTAAGTCCTAACCACAATTTAGTGCGGTAATGGGAACGATTAGACGTAATTTGCCTTTTGCCTTGGCAGGGAAAAAAGAGAGATCCAATTAAGAGCTGTCAAGAATAAGACGTCGATATCGATTGGAGCAATGAGACTTCGCCCCATCCTGCACTGAGTTCTAACTTCTTCGCGTCGACCCGCGTGCGAAAATTATCGCCACTCGTAGCAACCCGCACCGGTTCCTGTGAACGGCGTCCCAATGAAATAAAGCAGAGCCTCCTGCAAAAAATGAGAACGCCCGATTGAATTTATATCCTTTTTACCGCTGCCTCGGTTATTACTCAAACAGACCCCTTCCTCACGCGGCAGAAGTATATTTCTCCCAGATTCGCGGAACTCAACCTCGAGAGATCAGAAAACTTGTTTTTATGTTGTGCTGCGGAATGGACCTATCATTACGCGAGATTTATATAGCAATCAGTGTGAGGGATGCGTCCTAGGATGTGCGTTGGCTGTCACGAAAGTATATATAGTTTATCTTATTTAACGTATTAATTAGACTTCTGTTCAAACCGCGCTTTGGCTGCCGCTGCCGTTTTGAGGTAAAAATGAAACTCCACCCAAAATAATAATTCATTCTGTAAAGACTTTGCAACCATTTGCAAAATCTTCACCGTCATCTTTAAAAGCGCAAGTGGACCATTTAAAAAGGCATTGTTTTGGCCGGATGAGAAGAAAAAAAGTAACAAAATAAAGAAGGAACGAGTTCCGTCGGCGTGGCGATTAACTTCTGAACTTCGGCAGGAATATCACATTAAAAAAGAGACTGAAGAAAAGAAGAAAGAGGGAGAAAAACCCAGAATATCAGAAGAACGTAAAAGAAAGAAGAACGAGTTAAAAAATGCGAATGGGATAAAAACAAAAAGAAAGAAGAAACTTGAAGACAATTTGATACCTGAAACAGATGAAGTTTCAGGTAAAACAGAGGAAGAATGGGTTGAAGGTGGAGACAGCATTGAAGACATTGACGAAGTTTCAGAAGAAACAGAGGAAGAATGGGTTGAAAGTGGAGACAGCATTGACGACATTGACGAAAAATTGGGCAGAAGTGATCAAGAATATGAAGGAAATGATATTGAGGCTCTCACAACACCAGAATTAACATTTAAGGACATACAAGTAGGAGATTACGTTCTATTATAATTCGCTTATATTTTTCCAAAGGAAATAAACGTTTTTGAGGCTTAGTTAAATAAAATTATTACATTTTGACGTGTGTCAATTACTGGGGTGTCAATTACTGGCACGATGAAGAATTTAACTGTCAATTACTGGCGATAGAACAGGTTTTTTAAAAATAATTTGAATAGAAGAAGCCGGTGCATTTTCAAAAAATCGTAGGAGGCAAAAAAGGAGGGCATTTTTATTTTTTTGTCAATTTTTTTTATTTTTTCTGCTAATACTGTCAATCACTGGTGCGTTTACCTTAGTTTATTTAAAAAACATCGTTTTTTAAATTTGTTTTTCATTATTTTTTTATTTATTAATTTTTTCCTTTTTTTTCTTTTGTTTTTTTTCTATAATTGCATTTTTAAACAGGGACACATTGCGTCTAGGGGTCTGTCAACACTGAGGGTTTCAACTAATATAATCTAGATACTATTAATATCTCATATTAAAAAACAAAAAGAAAAAAATAAGAACAAAGCAAAGTTCAATTTGGTATAAATAGTTTGCTTAAATTAAGATTCGTGCAGTTTTAGAAAATTATATATTATCACGTTAATGTAATTTTGAAAGGTCAGCAGATTTTCTAAATTAGTTAAATTAGGAGTTGGCCATTTTGACACATGAGGGTTGCAATAAAATGTTGTATTTCTACGATATAATCCGAGCGATTAATTAGGGGGGGTTTCTCGGGTATTGTGGCGTTGCCATATTTTTCTATTGAGATGCCTCCATGTCTAAACTTGATACTATTCACACTGTAGTTCCTTCTGGAAATGTTTTTTCTTTTATTAATTTCAATTTCGCTCTACCCGAATCGAAACTTGCGTGACCGCTAAAAGGCTTATTTAAAAGGAAAGGTTATTTTCCACGATGAATAATATTCCTAAAATACCTATTTCTCTATTTAACCATTACTTATAGTACGGGAGACACTGAATTTATTTGGTACTTATTTTCATAGTAGTCTAGTCCTTTTAGGCCAAAATGTCGCAATTAATTTTAAAAACTCTTACAAGCAAGATACTTGATGTTATTTTTGATGTTATTTTTGGTTCTTCTTATTTGATTATTTTTATTTGATTCATCAGAATCAGATAATAAGCTGCAAAAATAAATAATCACAATAAAAAATAATCTAACCTAATATTTTATTTACCGTTTGAAAGTTATTCTTCTTTTACGTTTAGGTGGTTCCCATTCACCATCTTTATCAGAATCGTAGCCTCCTTTTTCAAACTCGTCTTCCTGCTCAGTGTCACTAATTTTTTTGCTCTATAAACTCAAAACTCAGCTAACAACAAACACAATAATTAACACACATACACCTTTTTAACAGTAACATATTTGAAGGATTATCTAAATACAGACTTTCAAGGTTCTATGTAAAACATACACCCTTGTTTTAGCAGAGATTTTTTAAGCAGTCTTCTAAAAGTTCTATGTAAGTCATACAACCTTGTTTTATCCTATATGGCGTTTTTAAAACAGGAGTTTGTTTAAGAGCGTATAGAACCGTCATTATACGGCCGATTGCCGCCACATAAACTATCGAACATAAAAAGTGGCGCACCTAGATTTTGTCCCAAATTTGATGTTCAATAACTTTTAAACCAGGCTATCGATTTTGATTTTTTTTTTGTTTGAAAGGGCGATTCTTGCGGATAACTATTTTGTAATTGGCTTTCCATAAAAAAATGTATTTTTTAATATGTACCGCCTTTAAAAACCGATTATGATTTTGACACGAAATTTGAATGTCGCTGTGGAGTGAAACTTTATTTGTATTGAATTCTTAGGTTGGTCACGGTGTTTACCATTCTTTTTTCAATATTCTCTTTTGGAATCACCTCTCTAGCCCCTTCAGCAACGAAGATGCGACATTTTAGATGAAACGGCGTTATTAAGTTTGATATTTAACAAGGAGGCCGTGGAGCTGAAAATGTCTAAAAAGTTCATCGTTTAAGAAATGTTTAGCGTTTTCGATTACGGACGCTGAAATAATTGTTACTTACAAGTACAAACAACATCAAAAAGAAATAACAAACAAAGAATTATTCGACATTTTAGTAAAACGACTGTAATTATTAATGATTAAAACAATAAACTTAAAAAATAACTGAACAACAAACTACCTAATAACGAGTACTTCCTCCTCTGGCTGCTATAACAGCTTCCATACGCCTAGGCATGATTTGAGGGATATTGTCCCATTTTTCTGTAAGAGCAATCCTCAGTTCATTCAGATTGTTATATAATCACTCCACCTGTTCGTGAGATATTACTAAAAACTTATCACATTACGGGTGTCAATTATAAAATAAGAACATCAAGATACCTCTGGAAACCTCTGGTTCACAGATGTCATCCAGTTTTTTGTGAGATAGTAGTTCACTCTCTTAGATATTAGCGTAAAAAATACGTAGTGTTGGTAAAGAAGCAAGTTATTTTTAAAATGGTATATTCATTGGAAGAGCGAAAAGAGTTACTTGAAATTTATATTCAGTGCAACAAGAATAAGTCTCTTGCCCAGAGGAAGTATGTTAGGTTATTTCGAGAAAGGCTACCTCCTTCCAAAAATAGTTTTAAAAACATTTATGCAAAGTTTAGGAATACCGAATCTCTGAGAGACAAGAAAAGGGAAAGGCGAAGAACAAAAACAGGAGAAGAGACAGAACTCAACGCGTTATTATGTTTTGCTGAAAATCCATCCAAATCATCCTATGCCGCAGCAATAGAATTGGATATATTACAAAGAAGTGTGATAAAAATATTACATCGCCATAATTTTAAACCATATAGTATTTTGCCCGTTCAATATTTAGACGACAACAACCTTCAAGACAGGTTAACCTTCTGCAGAGACATACTTGATAGAATAGAGGAAAATGATGAGTTTCTAAGTCATGTCTTTTGGACTGACGAAAGCAGTTTTTCTACTACGGGAATTTTTAACAGAAAAAATGCACATTACTGGGCAGCGGAAAATCCACATATTGTAAAAAAAATAAAAAACAAGGATACCAAACTGTAAACGTGTGGTGTGGCATCCACAAGAATTCTATTGTAGGTCCTGTATTTATAAATGGGCCCTTAAATGCACAACGTTATGTGGATATTCTTCAACATCCAGTTGAAAATTATTTAGATAATATTAATTTAGTGGCCAACAGATCTGTTATTTGGCAGCAGGATGGAGCACCACCACACTCTGCAAGGAACGTCACCGAATACCTAAACAGAAAATATCCTATTTGGATAGGAAGGCACGATGTTATACATTGGCCCGCTAAAAGTCCGGACTTAACACCTATGGATTTTTTTCTCTGGGGTACGATAAAACAAGATATATACGAAACTGGGGTTTTTAATAATATGAATGAGTTAAAAGAATGCATACGTGTAAAAATTGAGGAATTAAACCAAAATGGTGATATATTTCAAAGGGTGAGAAGCAATTTTATAAAGCGATGCCAAATGTGTATTCAGAATGGTGGTGGTTACGTGGAAAATATTTAATTACGTTACGTGTAAATAAATAAAATTGTGTTACTCTATTGTGTTACTGTATTAATATTGACTTTTATTTGTTTTTATTAGGCTTATGTTGTTTATTGTTATTACTCGTTACTGTTATTGTCACCTATATATTATTTATTTATTATCTCAATAAATGGCATTGTTTCCAGAGGTATCTTGATATGTTTTTTGTTTTATAATTGACACTCGTAATGTGATAAGTTTTTAGTAATATCTCACGAACAGTAATATCTTACAAGATTTTTAATATCCGTGCTCAGATTATAAAAATCGCGTCCACTACTTTTTTGCATGAGTTAAATCGGCAAAGGATAAGTGAGATCAATGTCAATCTTAAGAGACTTACCCGGTACATATTAAAAAATACATTTTTTACGGAAAGCCAATTACAAAATAGTCATCCGCAAGAATCGCCCTTTCAAACAATAAAAAATATCAAAATCGATATGCTGGTTGTCAATCGATGTTCAATAACTTTTATTGAACATCAAATTTGGGACAAAATCTAGGTGCGCCACTTTTTATGTCCGTCAGTGTAGAACCTAGAAAAAGTCGTAACTCATACAGTGCCAAAATTGGAACATAGAACTTCCCTACAAAAGTTGGAAATCAAGCCTAAAAAATCACATTCTACTGAGTAAAACAATGCTAAAATTATCCACAGGCACTAACAAGTAAGTAAGATCAAGTAAGTCATCTGCGTCATCAGACAGAATTTCAATGCCTTCTTCAGAATTGATGCACGATAGTTAATTGGATTAAAATGCTTGTCATGTGCAAGCATTTTAATCCAGATCTCTTATATTCACATCTATTGGTACAGTTAGATTGCACCAGATGAGCGTCAACAACTCTGGCGGAGCAGGGTTGTTGACGGAGCAGGGTTTCTGATCATACATATCGGTGTCTCCCTTTCGTATCCATCCACAGTCAGTAACGTTAATCTCATTATCTTTGACATCACTAGTTGATGCCAAAGATGCAAAGTTAAACGTTTTTCCGACTATCTCTTTGGAAATCAGATGATTGTATCTCTACCAGCGTAAATCATCTAAGGTAGTACTTTTTGATCGTCCATGTAATCGAAGTAAAAATTCTTCAATGCGTTAGACAGATAAAGGAAGACATATTTTTCAACAGACAAAAATAAAATCTCTCGCTAAACGGCAAGTTGTTTAAAAAAATCTGCAATGTTCTCTGTAAAAGGTTACTTAACTACGCAGTAGCAAATTCGTATTAAGCTAATGCCTTTTTAGCACATACGAGGCGTGATATATCTAACTGTAAGATCGCGAAAACCTGATATGAATGAGTTACGTAGCCACTCGACATCTCCCAATTGATTTTTATAGCATCGCATGCTACAAGAGGATTTTTTGTACGGAAAATATCTTCAGACAGCGAAGCTAATACGTGTGTGAATAAGACAAGTAAGTCACGAACGCGTGGAAATTAATTTAGGACTTTCCGATGGGTAAAACAAAATATGCTTTTCAGGAATAAACATCCTGTATATCACCGAGTAAACAAAACTGGAAGCAGCCGCTTGATCATGTTTACCGGTATGCCCCGTTTCGCGTTCCTCGTGCACCATTCGAACGAGGGCCCGCATCAACTATTTATCAGGCAAATCGATTCCGAATAGGATTCCAGATATTTTATTAACTCCCCAGCATGCGAAGGTCGGCGCTGGATATTTGATTTTAATTTTAAAGGATCTATTAAGGCGAAGATATCCCGCAGGATGAGCGAGCGCGAAATGAGCGAAAGGAAACGAATCCAGAAGGCGATGCAATAATATTTTTATTTCCCCGAATGAAACGGCGCTCAGCCGCTTGTTTGAACAAAAAAATGGGTTGGGGGTTACGATTGCGGACAAGAGACGAGAGCTGAGAATAACTGTCATCGATTACATATAGGCAGGACCGGAGTGGATAAATAAAAAATAATAGAAGCCTAGCAAATTTAATGCAGAACAAAGATTTAATAGGTGGGAAACAAAAATTGAAGACAGAAATAAAATTAAAATAATGTAAAATATGAGTTTCAATAAATTAACTGATATTTTTTTCTGGAAATTCTGTGGGCATGTGAATTAGACACAGCTTAGATTTAGAAAAGGACTCTACATGACCTTACTTAAAGAAGGCTCCAGGCCCAGGAAGAATACATACAGAGTTAGATATGGCCCACCAAAACTATTAGAAATTATGTGAAAGCTTTTTGAAAGATGTGAGAATGGAGAAAATACCTGAAGAATGGAGACAATTTTACATATCTCCTATTCATGAAAAAGGCCCAAAAAACGATGCCAGAAACTACAGATGCATTGCGGCAATATCAACTATAGGGCGAATATATTCCAGAATATTAAAAACTATAATGGAAGAAGAAATCAAAGAAAAACAGCCAGAAGAACAGGCAGGTAGATAATGCCTTGACCCTTAAAATAGCTCTTGAAAAGAGAGTCCAACGAAATAGAGGGACCCACGTAGCTCTAATAGATCTGGAAGGAGCCTACGACAGCGTGCCTATCTCCAGACTATGGAAAGAAATGAAGAACTTGGAGATCAAACCAATTTTGATTGAGGCTACCCAGAAATATTATGAGCAATACTCTGCGAGAATCAAAGTAGGAAGCGAAGTTACTACCTCTTTCGAAACCACAAAAGGATTGAGACAAGGCTGCTGCTTATCTCCCACGCTTTTGTAAATCTATTTGGTCAGAGCCCTAGTGAAATGGGTAAAAAAATGCAATAACATGGGACTAAGGGTCGGAGATGACATGCTGTTCACTTTGTTCTTCGCGGACGACTAGATCGTTATTGCTGAAGACGAACACGATCTCAATTATATAATGAGGAAACTCAAAGTAACGTACGAAGCTGCTGGCCTTCACATGGACTTTGCCAAATGCGAATATCTAGTGGTAGGGAAGGACGAGATAAACGACGTTATTTTGGAGAATGAGCAAGTAAAGTGCCGTAAATATCTTGGAATAATTTTGAATAAGCAAGGCAATAGGAAACATGAAATCCAGGAAAGAACCAACAGAGTGGTGACCAGAACACTAAATTCCCTGCTCTGGAATAAAGCCATTAAAAGAACCACAAAGAAACATATATACAGAAGTCTGGTTCAAAGTGTTACCTACGGTTCTGAAGTGTGGGACGTTACAAAGGCCAATACAAATAAACTTGTGGCAACAGAAATGGATTTCTTGAGAAGGAGCTGCGGACGATCAAGACTTGAAAGCTCATAAATGAGCGTATCCGAACTGAGATTCAAATGGAAGAACATATATACGAGGGCATACAAAAATGGCAGTTAACTTGGTTTGGACATGTAAAGCGGATGAATGGACAGATGGCACAGAAAGGTACTGGAATTGATACGATAAGAACGAAGGAAGAGGGGACGACCACGAAGGAGTTAGAGATGGCATAAATGAGGCAATGATGTTTCAAGAGACTTGGAATAGGACGAGGTTTTCAATAGGACAAGATGGAGATTGGGGACGGAGAGACGGCAACAGCTGTACAAATAGCTTTCAAATATGGCGGCCGTTCAAAAATGGCGACCCGACTGTGAATCTTTAATTCAATTATTTCGAGATCAGGTGGAGCAATCTTGAGTTTCTTTTTTTCTAAATGTAAGGCAATGATTTGACTGCATTTTTGTTCTTAATGTTTATGGCCAAGAAAATAGTAGTTATCGGTCGAAAAGCGAAAAAACGAAAAATTGTGTTTTATGAAATTTACCTTCGTTTTGCTGCTTATGTATATCGAGAACGTGTTCTGAATAAGAGTTCTAGAGCAATATCTTACCTTTAAAACCCAAAAAAGAAATATGGGATCAATAGAACCCAAGATTTCGATATCCATTATGGACAAGGCGGGGTGGTAACATTATTAGGTACTGTATTCTAAAATAATAGGGTTTATCTATCTGTCCGTATAATTTTATTGTTTTTTGCATTTTATTTTGTATTATTTATTCCATATTTCTGGTAATAGTGTTACTCTTTCAAAGAATATATGGATCCTACTCCAAGAATGTTGACAATTAACCTTAGCTGCATCATTTGTGAAATTTCTACACCGGCTAATCTGCATCACTCCAAATATTTGGACTCATCGAATGCTTTGTACAATAATGTGATACTAAGAAAATTTGAACCAATAATAAAACTGCACGAGGGGTTATCTGACCGACAAATAGCTGACGTTTGAAATGTCTCAAAACTCCCATAAAAGAAATCTTGAAAGAAATACCCGCACCGCAGATAAAAGTCCTTCACCTGATGAAGATAACAGGAGACTGTCGGGATTTTGAGCGGCCGCCATATTTGAAAGCTACCTCCTCTTGATGGACCCGAATGTTATGCTCCATATGACCCTAGAAATCTGTGGTATAGGTTTCATTTAGTCCCCCAAATTATAATGACTGATGGGTCTGGCACATGGTTTACTTGTCTGGCACTACTATACTTTATTGGAAGATAAACAATAATTTAAGAACCGGTGACAACATAACAAATCATAATGACAACAACATTTCACAATAATTCGGGTATAACAGAAGATATACCGCGGAATTCTGCATTATTCGGCATTTTTTAGCGAATTTTGATAAATTAATTTTTTTTCCAAGCGCCATATCTCGGTAACAATTTGACATACAAACATGTTTGAATATTCAAAATAGTAGGAAATTTACCGCTTTACAAAAAAGTTTTAAATAATTTTGCCCTAGTATGTAAGGGCAAAAAGTTATTAAGGAAAAACAGGAGAAAGGCCGAAAATTTTGCAGTTCCCCCCCTCCCTCTTTTTTCGCACAGGGTTCTCGAGGTCCAAAACTTTAGAAAATGTTAATTAACCACCTCTGAACAACATACCAAAGTTTTATTAACTTCCGACCTTTTTCCACCTAACCATACTTTTTCAAACCTGGCGACTAGACTATAAGAAGCAAATCATTCTCTCGATTATCATATTTTTCGACATCTCGCCGTTCCGTATCCGTAACATATCCGATAACTTCAGCTGGAGTTTACCTTCGCCGCAAATTATATCGTAATTGAGAATATAAAGTATATCGTAATTGAAACAAAACAATATATTTGCCGACTGCGCCTCATTAAGGTACGGAAATATATTACGTAGTTTAAGAATTTATCACCTACAGGTGGCTATTATAATATTTTTCTATGGCAGTGCTCAGAGGTAGTGGTTATTATTTAGTTATTATTGTTTATTGTATTAACATTGCAGTGGTATTCCGTGTTAGAATGGGCGACAAGGCGTTTGCCAAAGCAAACAGCGGATGTCCTTTCAATTACGAACTTGAGCCAACAGTGAGTATGAAATATAATTTTAAATTATGTTGTCAAACCTATAATAATATGCACAACGCTCAGTTTAATTATTCATATAAGGTGGCAGTTTTTGCACTAGCATTCTCTCTTAGAGCTTTACTGCCTCTGTCGTAATAAATAAGTCGCTTTGTTTAGAATTAGGGCTGAAAGGCAAAGTAAATAATATACCAGGAGGCGGTTAACTTGGCTTAGATTTAACTCACGAGAGGCCCTTATTAAACATTAAAACGGTGGAGGGAGAGTTAAACGTATACACACTAACGGATTCAGCGATTCGCGAGGTGCGGTATTGTTCTGTTCCGTTGGCCCCTAATTTGGGCCGGATAAATCACGAGGCGAAGAAGTCCGGATACTAATAAAGCGACCCGACCGCAGGAAATTATTAATGGTCACGCAAAAAGGCGTTTTGAAATTTGCAGGCTAATTGACTGCCGACAAATTATTAATAAATATCCTCGTGTGTTCCTCGTAAATATGTACATATTATTTTGAGTGCTTTCACGCTTTTATAAACGTAAAAAGTTAACGACATTTTATTAAATACAAGCTACAACACAAGACATAGAATTCAACACCAAAATGCCATTAGCTTGGCGGATAATAATATACCCCTACTCACCAGCTGCAAATATTTAGGTATAGTGCTTGATCAGAATTTATCGTGGGGGAGAACACATAGAAAAGCAAAATATATCGTCAGCAAAGATTACAATAAATGGTTATTTTAGTTATTGCCTTTTTGTTATCAATGTTAATCCAAAATAATCCCTTGAATGCACAGAAAAACACTCTACTGCACAACACTCTGTCCCTCTCGTAATGATGCTGCAAACTACAACTGGAATTTAAGATGGCGTCTCACGGCTGCTACCCACTTTACAGGATTCTGGATCGTCTTGGACTTACCCAACTCGTATATCTTGAAGACTACCAAATTCTTATAATTTGCTACAGCACTTTGTGAATTACAATTCTTGATTCCTATTCGTCAGAAATGTTTTATCCTACATGGATATTTGGAAGTGTATAGATACTTCATAGCAATCTATATCTTGGTATAAACTCACAGTAATTCTCTTGTTTTTGGATACAAATTTTACATATACGTCGATACATACTTTATACTACTTTTAACTTTAAAATATACAAATTTTAATTAATTTTATGTTATAAATTTTTTACTTTTTGTAGACACAACGAGGCTATCGCGTTGAATTCCTTTTACGTTCTCTTTTTGCATTATTTCCTATCACTAAGGATATGGTTTTTTTAAACAAAGCACAATTTCTTAGTTACCAGCTTTGTAACTTTTGATTTGACCAATCACAAACATTGTCTAATTTTGATTCTACTTAATTCACAATAGATACGTACTGATGATATTATTTAAAGTATATCTTGGCTATTTACACTATTTAAATCACTTTTCGGCTGTCGGTTTCTCTTGCCTGCATTTTACACACCGGTCGGCTCGCTTGAGATTTAGATCTTTCTTCGAGATTAAACCGCCAGTATAATCTCGACTCCCTCATTCGGTATTAGTTGTTGATTTATCATTTTGTTAACATTGGAAGTATATATGAGATACATACTTGAGAATTATTAATATCATTATTGTCCTCGCCGATTTTGTCATAATATTAAATTTGTGACTATAGATCATATAGACTATAGTGATTTGTGTTATTTATAGCAGCGTCACCATTGTCTCTCTTTGTTTTATGCATTACGATTTTTGTTCGCGATTTTCTTTGTCTAACCCATTGTCATTTTCCATAAACAATATTTAGGTGGGTACTTTATATATTCCAATACAATTTTACGTTTACTTTGAGAATTATCAGAACTTAAATCAGTAATCAAACTCAGTAAATATATCAAATCAAAATTAAATTAAATTCGGTAGCCTGTAACGATTGCTCAGACTTATAGTATATAGTTTATGCGCTTAAGCGCAAGCACATACGTACCTATGACCAGCGGATAGACTATAGCTACAACCAGCTACGCGCCTGATTGGTCAGAACGTAATATCATTATAACTCAATTATTAAACGGCACAAAAATCTATTTCAAGCATAATTACAATAGACAAGTCACAATAATAAGTACAGTATCGATCACTAATAAACTATGTCCAGATTAAAAGATTAATGCGAAAGTATCAGTGTATAAATGGGGTTCGAGAGTTTCTAGCTACGAACCAAAGTGAAATGTCGAGGCAACCCCTCAGACATAAATTGAAGTTACGCAACAGACTACAACTATTGCTCAGACTTATAGTATATAGTTTATGCGCTTATAGTATAAGCGCAAGCACATACGTACCTATGACCAGCAGACAGACTATAGCTACAACCAGCTACGCGCCTGATTGGTCAGAACGTAATATCATTGTAACTCAATTATTAAACGGCACAAAAATCTATTTCAAGCATAATTACAATAGACAAGTCACAATAATAAGTATAGTATCGATCACTAATAAACTATGTCCAGATTAAAAGATTAATGCGAAAGCATCAGTGTATAAATGGGGTTCGAGAGTTTCTAGCTACGAACCAAAGTGAAATGTCGAGGCAAGCCCTCAGACATAAATTGAAGTTACGCAACAGAAAGTGAATCTGATTGTATTTAGTGTTTACAATTTGAAATTATATAAAGTAAAAATCATATTGTAAGAGCTTTACGTAAAATTAAGTAAATTAAATATTATGCATCAATCTGATTGGCCAGATTATAACATCATAACAAGAAATAATTAAGGTAACCAGGAAATGCAAATGTTTTTTATACTGCATATCCATAGTAACAATAAACAACAAGAAAAGAGTCCAGCTAAGGCGTTCGATAAGGTAACAGCCACGCCAAGTTTTATAAAATTTGTTAAAAATTAATAGTAAGTCAAAATAATAATAATAATAGTAATAATAATAATAGTGCTAAATAAGCAAGAACACCAGTGTAAAAGATAGACAAGCAGAAATAAATGTGAAAAGAAGTGTTTTCGTCGTAATTAAGGAGTCAGAAGTGGACGGCTTGGTAGCGTCCCAGCCGCAGAAGAGATTTATGATCAATATAAAAGGGTTTCGGGTTTTCTTTGTTAAATGCCGCACATTTTTTGCTCTAGTTTGTATATCAAACGAAAACGCTATAGTTTTGACCCATCTCTCTCTCCAGTTCCACTACTATACTTGTTTTGATATAATATCAGGTCATATATTTACTGCGATGTATATCAAACAGCTTGCCGTACAAAAGTATATACTCGAACGTCATTTTTTGGGAAATTTATGAGTCGTTTATTATTTCCTTCCTCTCGCCCTCTTGTTTTATTTCACAAACGCTACTGTTACCGAAACTTTCTTGTGGATTTACCAACTTTTCTACGAATTAAAAGAACGCCGTAAATTTTAAATAAAGTTGCCTGAGATTACTTTTGTTTTCAACATTTCCTGCGTAAAAAAATCTACCGGCTCCGGCAAAGCTAAGATTCCCTTGCATTAATCCGCATACTGGAAATAGATGAGACATATGAAGTCATGAAAAACTATACCGCATCGGTAGGTAACCAATATGGTAACCGTATAACCAATATCTGACACACGAAACCGTTATATAACCTTACGAGTGGCCGCTCTTAGTCTATGACGTCCCACAAGGATCATCCCTCGTACTCCACATATACACTGTGTTCATTTTAAAACTTATACATCATTTGAAAGACCTTTTCATTGATAACACAGCGGCGCAGCATTTTTTTAAATCGGGTGAGATTTTAAAAAAATTATTCAAATTGCACAATAAAATTTACGCATGCAGTCAGTTATACATGTTTTCGCTTGATGACGTCACACAATGTTTATCTTAATTTTCTCTATTTAAATGAAAAACAATATATAAACAGAAAAACTCGTTATTTTTTCTCCCAGTATCCATTTGTGCAGGTAAAAAAATTGTGAAAAGTCCTCATTCTTGGAATATGTACCTAATATCTAATAAATATCCGCCACAATACAGGGTGTTTCAGGATTATGCTTACAAACTTTAAGGACACATTGTTCAGGTAAAAATAAACAAAAAATGTTATATAAACATAGGGCTGAAAACGCTTCATTTTCGTGATACAGGGTGCCAAAGTTTCCAAAAAATATTGATATTTCTTAATATCTCGGAAACGGATAGAGGTATTTAAGTAAAATTTGGTGTAATATATGACAAGATAATATGTTAGAATATTACTAAGTAACAAGTATTGCGAACCATCATTGGCGGAGATACGGGTAAGCAATACAATTAATTTAAAAAAAAGTATTACGGCCCTGCAAAAAATGAAAAATAGTGTGTTCAAAATAGTACACAACGTTAGTAAGTTAGTGTTCAGTAAACAGTAAACAACAAATAACACATAAAGAGATTTATTAATGTTAATACAGTAATTAAATCAACCTATAAGTTAATACCACAAGTTGAACATGAAAAACTAAACTTAAAACAATAATAAATAATCTAGAAAATATTTTGTTTGAAATGGCTTCCTGCTGCCTGCAGACAAGCACGGCATCTCCTAATTATGCAGTTAGTGGACGACCCACATTGAAGTGGAGTTAATTCTCGACATGCTTGGGTTATTCTTTCTCTTAGATTCCAGGGTATCAACTGGCACATATATTTTTTGTTTAATCGGGTCCCATATGAAATAGTCCATGACGTTTAAGTCGGGGGAACGCGCAGGCCACTCTACAGAACCACCACGACCGATCCATATCCCGGGGAAATTAATATCAAGCCATGTTCTGGGTCCTCTGCCATAGTGGGCAGGACATCCACCCAGTTGAAACCAGCTACCCCTTCGGATGTTTAGAGGAACATTTTCTAATGGATCGTGAAAATCATTTTCATGGAATGCCAAAAATAGTTCAGCATTTAGACGATGAGGGAGAAAGTACGGACCAATTACAGTATCATCCAATACACCTAACTATACATTGCACTGAAATTCGTATTGGAAATTATATTCCCTTACAGTCCGAGGATTCTCGTGCGACCAGAAGTGGCTATTTCTTTGGTTTAACATCCCCTCTCTAGTGAAAGTGGCTTCATCTGTCCACAATATTTTGCAAAATCGCAAAATATGCGTCTGCATCGCATATCTTGAGGCAATAGATGCTCTACACGCTGTATGTGATATGGATGATGACCGTCTCTAAGGGTTCTCCAAATTGAACCTGATGAGATCTCTAACTCCCGATTAGATCTTCGAATGCTTGTAAATGGATTATCATCAAAATGGTTTAGGATTCTGTTAGTTCTACCTTCATTCTGAAGCGGAGCAAATTGTCCATCCGCATATGGTATAATATTGAAAGAGCCAGTCTCTCTTAAACGGATGAATGTTACAGAAAATGTTTTCTTTGCAGGTAATCGTCTACGTGGTTATTTTCTTACTCACGACGAGCAGCGGTGGCATTTCCATTGCAAAATGCATATACAAAAACTATATCAGCATATTCCATATTTGAATATATCGGCGGCATTCTTGTTTTATACCTTTATCAAAATTCTACTTGAAAGTACTACACTTCACTAGTCAATAATTTTCATTTATAAACTTCTTGTCATTGTTTGACAGCAGCCTACTTAGCATGTTTTCCTTACTGAAAGCCATTATCCAATTTGTAAAGTGAACTTGAAAAAATTAATTTGCCACGAAACGGTTATAAATACGAGAAAATTCCAAGAGATAATATTTGTCCAAAATCGACTGTTACACTCAAAAATGGCACTATTTTTCATTTTTTGCAGGGCCGTAATATATTTTTTTAATTTAATTGTATTGCCTACCCGTACCTCCGCCAATGGTGGTTCGCAATACTTGCTACTTAGTCATATTTTAACATATTATCTTGTCATATATTACACCAAATTTTACTTAAATACCTCTATCCGTTCCCGAGATATTAAGAAATATCAATATTTTTTTTGGAAACTTTAACACCCTGTATCTCGAAAACGAAGCGTTGTCAGCCCTATGTTTATATAACATTTTTTGTTTATTTTTACCTGGACAATGTGTCCTTAAAGTTTGTAAACATAATCCTGAAACACTCTGTATATAAAAATCAAATATCATTACTGACTAAAAAAAACAATCATATAAAATAATATGTAAGCAAAATATCAACTATCGATTCTGGAATGTTCTCAGTCTTACGCTTGGATGCCCTTGCGTCTTTGCGAGCTTGCATATATTCTTGGTTTCTTCATTTACCCTGCCATTTCTTGCACGCTGGGTGTGGGTGGTTCCAGTTGCGCTCGGCATGGGAACAATGTGGGTACAGCCGAAACAAGCAGCGTGTTACAAGGTTCCTATAACTATCTGCCGAAAAATGACGGCTGCAAATGAAATAATTGCGAAGTGAACGCCAGATACGGATTCCCATGCTTTCTTGTCAAATATTGAATCTCACAAGAATAGTACATTTGATTTACATATCTTTAAATCGCACAAACTTACTTTTGCTGATTAACTGGAAAATAATGCATTTTCTCTACATCATCTTCGCTAAATCCACAGATAAGACACCGTTTTAGGGGCATGTTTATATAAATACTGCAAACGCTACACTATAAAAACACGAATATCACAACGAACAATCATAAAAACAATAAACAATCTGGCGATGAGTACCACCACAACACAGAGTCACAACACATAATTTTTTCTGCACCACAAATTTTCGTCCAATCGAAAATCAGCGATATTAGCGCTATCTACGATCACCTTACAGAAATCCAGACAAGGATGCCTTAATTCGGATGGGTGTTCCAACAAGGATACAACTATTTCTCCTATTACAGAACCGATTTTAAAATGTACTTGTACGTCTCATTGGTTGTCTCTGGCAGTAATAATACACTGCCTATAACTGATGTTCTATAAAACTCATCCCGTGTTTACCTGAAGGGAATGAAATGGTCCTATCTATCAATTGAAATGAATAAATAAACAGATACGCATATAATCGAATAGGTATCTTATGTTAATACCTACATTATTAAACCTGATTATATATAATAACATCAAGCTAAATAATATCTCCCTGTCTATTGATTAAATAAATTCTTTATGCTTTAACGTTTCAGTAATCCTTTGAACCACACAACCTGTAAAACGGAAACTACAATATATATGTCATGACCAATAATGAGGGATATTTATTAATATTGTCAGCATTATTAAGTGTTAGGCGGAAATTGCGTGTAAATTGCTAGCTATTACTCTATAATTTTCAATTATTTATTCATAAATAATAATTTTCGTGCACCACTACACAATGGCCGTAACAGCGCGTTGACGCAAATCACTTTATTTGCTTTCTTTAGGCGAAATGAAACTTGAAAAAACGTCCGTCGAAAGACGACACAGGCAATCAGTATCTTTAAAGTAAGTACATTATTAATCAAGTGTAATTTAGCAAGTATAAATCGATACAAGGCGTATTGATTACGACTATTTTGTAGTATTTAAGAAATATTATTTAAGAGAAACGTGACCAAAAGTATTAATTATTAAAAGTTATTTTTGGTTACTTAAAATTCATAAAATCGTTACCATTCTTCTTTACCATGACAGGACAACTCTTCAATAAAATACAAGCCCCGAATCGTTACTCTATAGGGCTATAATATGTATGTGTAGTTCAACGACCGGCAACCCTGACCTACACAATGTTTTTTATTGGCGTAGGCATTTTTTTTCTTAGGGGGATGATTGGTTTTTATATGCATATTTTCAACACCACAGCTGATATTGAATGCAAGTTTCCACACCACTCATGAAGTATTGCTTTCAGCGCGTTAGCATTTTTTAGTGGGTGGCTCGCTAGTAGCCATATTTACCACAAGAAACAAAAATAATATGTACAAAACAGCCGTGAAAAATAAACTTTAAAACGGAAAAATAAAATAAATATACTTGCAATTGAAATACATTGTATATGTCATATTTATTGTATAAGTAGGCACCTACCTAGCTTACCAAATCGACAACACTCAACGCCGATTTACTTTGACTCAATGCTTTGACAAAGATCAGAGCTTGTTTGTTAATAGGTACCTACATAACTAAACCGAGACTAAATACAACACATTTTTAAAAATTATTACAAATGCAATACATACCTATCTACCAGCTTCTCATCGCAAAGATGCGATTTCCAATACACACATTTTTTACAGCCAATCAAAATTAGAAACTGACCTTGAGGTATTTTACCGTCATTGTAAATTTTCATTTCATTCGTGGCTAGGTATGTTCACGGTTTTAATTTTATAAACAGTATAAAGAATTTTGCCCACTGATTTAAATTATTAATTTGTGATCTAGGATGGTAAGTACCTACATAAAAATAAAGTCAATGAACAATATGTACCTACTTATGTAATAAACCAGAGAGCATTTCCAGTTTTCGTAAATCCCAAAAAAACGCATAACTTATACCGTTGTATTTATAACCTAGCGGCCTCAAGCACTGGGATATTTTTTGGATAAAATTATGTGAGAAATGTCTTAAGTGGAGGAGGTAACTATTAGTACCTACCTCAGTACACGTCAGTACCTACTTCAAGCAGTCCATAAATCAACTTTTTTTTTGTTAAAGTCGGCTCTGGTCTAACCCCCACTACAAATTTTTGCCGTGAAATAATATTTTCCTTAAATTTTTTAACATACCTATCCTATCTTGTAAATAAAGCGAGGTCTGGTGGAATTCTGCGTTTTTCAGGTTTCATACGAAAAGAACAAACATTTTTGCTAACCGCCATACTTTTCCAACTTAACTTTGCCACATTTTCGACTCTCGTAGCGGTGTATACCTACATAGGTAGGTATATAAACAATATATAGGTAGGTAAACGTCTTGCTTCGCCTTTTTGTGTATAAGCTCCAGGATAAAAACCATTTAAAATACAGGACATAAAATTTACCTTCTAACACTAGGAGGTACTTAGGTATCTCTGAAAATACATAAATACCTAAGTATCTGTATTGAAAATAAATAATTAGTTTATTTTTAGTTACAGGACTTTTTTGTTTCGTCAGAGGTACCACCTACCTACACCGCTCGGATAAAAAAAATAACCGTATTATATTGTATCACAATAACATTTAAACAGCATATATACGCGAATATCTCAACCAATGATGCGAATGACCGTTGCAGATTATAGAAATGAGCGCAATACCCGCAAACCCGCCACTGTAAGAGATCCGAACGTTTGTCCGTAGTCCATAGGGACTGTCAAACTAAACACAGACGGCGCGTCATTCCAATAAGTTAAAAAGAGATACACTGCTCGATCATCCAGTATTCCGACTACGGTAGAGCGGCGTTGCCGCTTTTAACTATAAAAATAAATGTTTAGGGAATTTCCATAATTTAAAGTAGACGAAAATAAATGTAAAAAAGGCTAACATCTTGGGCTATAATATATTATTGTATGAACAATAATTCTTTTATGGCATTCATAAATAATATATATAATTTTTATATAGTATTGTGGAATATGATGGTTTAATTGAATATTGAGAAATTTGAGAATTACATGTGGCAACTGCGCGGTATCTTATATGCGGTCAGTTAACTACACATACATATTAGATAAGCTGTAGGACATATATTGGCAAACATCGGCCCCCGGGCCGGATCCGGCCCTCCAAAAGCGTCAATCCGGCCCGCGAGAGATTCAGAAAAGTCAAGTAACTACACTGCGCAACTTATTTAACGCACAACCAAAAAGTTAACTCAAATTTGACGTTATGTATTTTCGACAATATTTGTTCGTTTTGGTCGATTTTTTTTTCAAATTGTAGGTTTTTCTCTTAGGAATATCACTGTCTTAGTTGTTTTGGTAAAACCAATGATTTTGATATTATACCAGGTGCTATAAAAATGTTATGTTTTTTTCCGAAATTTCAAAACGTCCTGTGGGCTATACAAGGTATTGCAAGTTATTGCAATTATAGCCAATTTAAAGCCTCGTGTTTTTTCTACATTTTCTTTTTTTATTCATTTGTTTATCTCTGCTACTTCATGAAATACACCGTTTTGAAACACAATATGCTTTTATTCACATGAAATGCATTTATCGGACAACTCAAACAGCTAGCAAGCTATGGAAATCGAAGATTACACGTCATAAACTGACAACTGTGTAATTAGTTTTTTGTTGACAGTCCAGCAATAATTAGTGAATAATGGAACGCCAAACCAGAAATTTAACTCGTGATGAATTTGTTGAGGCAGCTACATTACATGGTGAAGGGTGGAGTTACAACCGCATAGCTGGAAGGTTGGGAGTGTCTCACACAACTATAGCGAGAGCAATTCAAAGGTATGCGGAAACAGGAGAACATTCCAGACGGGCCGGTCAAGGTAGATCTCGCGTTACCTCTGCTATCCAGGATCGCTTTTTAAGAGTAAATGCTGTAAGACAACGATTTATAACTGCAACACATTTAAGAGCACAACTTCAAGACGCAGGTGATCCACTCATATGCGTTCAAACTGTACGCCGACGACTGAGGGAGGCAAATTTAAGACCCAGGATTGCTGCTCGAGGACCCGCATTAACAGTAGATCATCGAAGAGCCAGATTGAATTTTGCCAATGAGCATGTTAATTGGATGGAAGGAGATTGGGAACGTATTCTTTGGACTGATGAGTCAAGGTTCAGTTTGTATAATTGTGACAGACGTAATCACGTCTACCGAAGACCCGATGAGCGATACAGTCAATGCAATTTTTTGCACACAACTTTATATGGAGGTGGATCCGTCATGGTGTGGGGCGGAATATCTTTGACTGGGCGAACGGACTTGGTAACTGTGAATGGAAATCTCAATTCTGACAGATACATCACAGACATTCTTGAAGCACATGTTTTGCCTTATGCCCCCTATATAGGACCCAATTTTTTACTTATGCAAGACAATGCGCGTCCCCACACGAGTCTTATCGTGAGAAATTATCTTGAAGAAGTAGGAATTGATCACATAGACTGGCCAGCCCGTAGCCCCGACCCTAACCCCATTGAACATGTTTGGGATTTTATCGGTCGGCGGTTACGAAGTGAGGGACGACAACCCCAAAATTTACAAGAATTGGAAGGACGCCTAGTCGAATTATGGAATGGCCTAGATCAGAACCTATTCAGAACTTTTAAGTATAAACCATAGATGTCGGGAGGTCATTCGCTGAAGGGGTGGAAACACCAGATACTAATTCTCTATTTACTTTTGTTTTGTTTCCTGTTATTCGTTGTTTTATTGATTAAAGCAATCCATTTTTCTAGGTATGTATTTTGAGTTTTTGCCCTTTTAAGACCTTTTTCTCTTCTAAAACACCTTGCATCTCTCAATAAATTATAAGATATCAAGGAAAACAGAACGCAAAATGAGGCATTGAACCAGTATAATGAGTAATAAATAATGAGGATTGACAAAAAAGAAAGTTAATAAATTTAATAAAATTCACGTCAACTCAAAAATTGGATATTTTATGAAGTAACAGAGATAATCAAATGAATAAAAAAAGAAAATGTAGAAAAAACATGAGGCTTTAAATTGGCTATAATTGCAATAACTTGCAATACCTTGTATAGCCCACAGGACGTTTTGAAATTTCGGAAAAAAACATAACATTTTTATAGCACCTGGTATAATATCAAAATCATTCGTTTTACCAAAACAACTAAGACAGTGATATTCCTAAGAGAAAAACCTATAATTTGAAAAAAAAATCGACCAAAACGAACAAAAATTGGCGATAATACATAACGTCAAATTTGAGTTAACTTTTTGGTTGTGCGTTAAATAAGTTGCGCAGTGTATATAAATTTAAATCGATAAATAATATTATTAAGCATACGCAGTGGAACGCCACAGATCGAGTCAGAAATAGTCATTAAAAAGAGACAAACAGATAAACATTTGGGAAGCCGCTCGTACGATCGAGAGTATTCTAGTAGCTTATTGGGGGAATATATAAACCGCTCCGCGCGTGTCATCTCATTACGTCTTAAGAACCGATGAGGTTCGCATCGCATATTCGCGTATGGTCAAGAGTACGACGCGGGAAATATTCAAGAAAATTCTAGCAACATGTCTGGTTTAAGAAAGCGGAAAGGGGTCACAGAATGTCGTCAATTCAAAGACAAGTGGACTGATGAATACTTTTTTATCTTGCACAGTGGTAAACCTATGTGTTTGTTGTGCAATGAAACAATTTCTGTTTAAAAGAATACAATATTGCCGAATCCAGAAATGAGTACGCCCCATTGCGGAATAAATTAGAACCGAGGAAAGCGAGTAAAAATTTGAAGAAACGTTCTGTGAGCTGTGAGTTTAAACCGTCTAACCGTCAAGATCCTCGTTTACGACGTTACTGTTGTGGTTTTATTACTCTTGAAAACATTTTCGACCCCAGGAAAGCGAGTTAATAATTTCCTTCACTTCGTTTACTCTGGTTTATTGTTGGCTGTGTTGTTTTAACGTTTTGTCTTACGTTATACTTTTTGTGATTACCATGTCCCTTAAACTTAAAAGTATTCATAATACAAACTGTTGTGTTTATGGTTGCAACTCAAGAAATGGTAAAGATAGATCTCTCCATTTTCACTATTTTCCGAAGAAAAATTCCGGCATTAACGTGAAAATGATAAATGCACTGCGAATGGAGGAAGAGACTGATAAGAGGAAAGCTTGGGAGAAGGTTTTATTAATGGGCAAGCCAGTGACAAACAATATGCGTGTTTGCACAAATCATTTTAAAACAGAAGATTACTGTTCAAAAGGTAAGGGATATTTATTGAGGTTAGATTAAGTAAAAAACCGCGAAACGCGTAACATAACACAATCTATTTTTGTTTTAGATGTGGACTTAAAACAACCTAAGCTTAAGTGACACGCTGTACCTTCCCAAAATTTGCCAGTAAAAAGATCACTGGCAAGTACCAAGAGAAAGTCCAACGATTCTAATCGTGAAGATATTGAAGAGACGACGAAAGCTCAATGATGAGGCTACTACAAGTATTAGTGAGGTACGTCCCCCTCTGGGTTCGGGGCCACAATTGTAGAATAGACCCAGGGTACCTCCTACCTGTCGTAAGAGGCGACTAAGGTGACTAAATGGGACCGCCTAGCCGCTTAGACTTGACTGGTAAGATCTTCAAAGTTATGCTGGGCGGGCGTTGGTGGCACTTGGATGGGTGACCTAGGGCCCGGACTGTGGCGTCTGCCCGAGACCTGGGAACACTCAACATATCTGCCGCGGACGCGTGGTCCCAGATAAATGGTAATGAGGACCAGAGTAATTAATCTCGGTAACTCAGAACCATACTATCATACATACAAATTGTAGAGACTTTGCCACCAGGCCACCCGTAATAAATAGGATGGTTTGAAGAAAAGTACTCAAGTAAAAATGAGGAATGTACAAAGGGCCTAATGAGGCCTAAGTGCTGTGGTGGAATGGGAGTGTAACACTACCTTCCACTACACTCCGACCCATATACATTAGTGAGGTACATTTATGTGAAGGTGAAATATCTTTACCTGTCAACGAGGACAACCATGATCTCGAAAATGTACACAACTTATAAAGACCTCATTGTAGACGAAAAAGTTGCAGTTCATAATCTTCTACGCCTTCATGAGATTTGTAACTATAACGTTGATAAAGAAGTTCAAGTTTGTAGTGGAGACATTGTTACAACTTTTACGTCAACAATAGAACTTAGTTCACAATTAAATTCTTTAACAGGTATACCATCATTTGACCTCGACCTTCGCCTTCGACCTATTCAGTTCAATCTAAGTAATGTTGTTGACCCTTCTTTTTTGTTCCATTCATGGCTACGAGTAGGTTTTTCGTACTTGTGTGTTTTGCTTATAACAGTGACTTAATTGCCGCTTATTGTATGAGATGATGAATGTGCCTTGTGGAATTTATTAACACTTTTTCCTCGTGCCTGGGCGAACACGCTAGTTGCCTCCCGTATGGGACCTTACCACCTTCTGACGAAAGTCGGCTAACTAACAACAAACTCTTCAGTTTTGTATCTTGAGAATGATTGTAGGTTAAAACACAAGTATGGGAACCCTTGTAAGTTTTCATTTTACTTTCACCTAAATGTCCAGCAGCATTATTGCGATTCTTTTGAATAGAGATCGAGGGTTTCTCTGCCGTGCTCTTTCCCCTCGTGAATTCAAAGCTGAGTACGGCGTGTACTTATACCTAATACCTAATAACTAATCCCTGTTTAAATAAATAAGTAGGTGTATTAAAAAGCTTAGTCTTTTTTTTCATGTCAAAACCCCCGTTCTTCGTTAGTAACCAGTGCATCTCGGACAGGGTTAATTTAAATTAAATACAACGTACACGCACACGGCTTAGTGACACTGTTTAAATCGTTGTATAGCACTGTAATACAGGGCTGTATGCTTTGCTATGAGCACAACATGATTTATTACCCAATTTCGGAAGGAAAACTGAACTCAATAAAATACGGATACTGTTTTAGGGTATTTATTCTGACCATAGTCATATATGCAAGGGGCAATTGTACTGTTTGTTGAGAAACCTTGGTACCATTTACTTCTAGATAATGAATCGTATAAACAGTCGTATAAACAATCGTATAACATGTTCTCGAGTTTAAGCACAGCACACGAAAACACGTAACGGCACGGAAGAAATTTTACTCGCTTTCCCGATATTTGTTTACAAACATCAGCGCCCCCAACGGTAATTTTAGTCGCCAATACAGTAAGCATTTCCCACAATATAATTTACTCTCGGGCCAGTTAAGAAAAGACAAAATTAAAAATCTCATTACCGATTTAGGGAAACAGCAGCAAATGTTCCATTCACAAACATCAAATCTAGACAGTGTTGTTAAAGCTAGTTATAATTAGTACCAAAATAGCGAAAACATCGAAGTCATTTTCTGACGGACAGTTTGTTAAATAGTGTTGTTAGAGAATTTGTAGATGTTGCAGAAGAAAGAGTTTGAGAGTTTACTGCTGTTAGACGTATAGATATGATGGCTAGTGATATCAATAAAACATTGACCGATAGATTGGCTGATTTTCAAGCATTTTCGATTGCGTTGGATGAGAGTACAGATTTATCTGACACAGCCCAGTTAGCCCATTTTTATACGAGGTGTTGATGAAGAATTTGCAGTGACAGAGGAATTCTATAGCGGTTTTACGGCCTAAGCTAAGCTAAACTAAGCGACTTTACTTCCCAATTTCCCTGTTCTACGAATGTTTGCCCAACTTTCTAATTTACGGTGAGTCAGAATTAATATAGTGCGTGTGTGTGATTCTGTTATAGTGTATCGCTGACAATTATTAACTGTGTACTGTACTATGGAAGTGGTCTTTAATTAATGATAAGAGATTTTTTAAATATTCATACGAAGAAAAGATCGAATTAAAAGGAAACGATAGACCATTACCAGATATTATTATTGAAAAATCTGGTATAAGTAGAGGGAAAGGTTATACACGCAAATTTAATAGACATTTAATTAAAAAATTAATGGATTTGTGTTTGTAACAAAACATGATTTATACTCTAGCAAAGACAACTAACTCTATTTTACACACGTTATCCGATTTCACGGTCTTTTGGTAAGCATTTTAGATTATATTTTCATTAAGTGATGGTCTGTCTGTTGGGGTGTGCACAGATGGTGCGCCTTCAATTGTCGCTTCACGAAAAGGTTTTATGAAGGAAAGAGCAACCACCATGAATGTGCAAGAATATGATTTAATAATTCTGCATTGCATTACTCACCAACGAAACTTTTGCTCGAATTCCATTCGACTGAAGATGTTAGGGATGTGGTAGTACTTAACCACCGTCAGTTTAAAGCATTTTTGGATGAACTCTCTACGGAACACGATGATGTGACATATTATTGCGAAGTAAGGTGGCTGAGCAAAGGTAAAATGCTAAAAAGGTTTTATGACCTTAGAAAAGAAATCGCTGATTTTATGGAAATGAGAGAGAAAACATTGCCGCAAATTTGTGATTTGGCATTCCGGAAGACATCACAGGACACTTAAATGACCTGAACTTGTAGCTTCAAAAACAAGGGCAATTGGCAAATCTTCTGTTCGGTCATCTTAAAGCGTTTCAAAACAAAATTCGCTTGTGGGAAACACAAATGCGAAATAAAAACTGTGTCCATTTTTTAACTTTATCCAGTGACGAAAACATTGAACACTTATATTAAATTTGCTACAATATGAGACCAGAACCAGCTCTAAAGGTATAATATTTACCGAGATATTTATATTAGGTATACCTAAAGGTGAATTTGGAATGCATATGCATATTTAAATTTGTTAAGCTACATAGCTTTGAAATATTGGAATAGTAATTTGAAAAATGTCGTAATTGGAGGAAAAAATATTGAAAGATTGACCAAAATATCCACTCTGCATATGGTTAGAATGTCCATGAACGCAAACCAGCGAAAATTGGGTTGATGCCCTTGTTTTAACAGGTTTTTAACAGGCATTCCACCTGTCAGTTTGCATTTCATTGCTGCCGCACATTGAAGGATCAATATTAAGTGTACTGAAATAGGGACTGTTTATAATAGTATATGTTATTATAATTATGTGTATTGCTATGTATATATTTTATTAATGCATTGAACTTTAGGTAAGTCTCGATATAGTATGCTTTATATTGGCTCTGACTATCAATTATAAACAAAATGGTGAATTTCTTAAAATTTTACAAAGAAAGTAAAAAGTTGGGTTATGAATTATTGAAATTCGCAATTTTCTCTATTACACATTGTAGTCGAATAATTGAAGTTTTCTTGACAGCTTCCGAACAAAAGATGCAATGGCTTAAAAAATGCAACAATGTTCAGTTAACGCTTGAAAACGTGTATACGGCCGCGGCGTAATAGACGAGTAGTTTCGACTGGAGCACTTCTAGAGCATTTTTCGTGGGTAAGCAAATGCCCTTCTGGCGTTACCCCTCGTCTGCGACCCGAAACGAACAGAGGCATAAACACGTAAAAAGGGATATAAATTTTCAGGTATCTTAATTGCAAATCTAAATTTAAATATTTATTTGTCGTGGTAAATCGTGCCCCATGTGACGCCGGATTACACAAGGGGGGGATTTATATTTATTCGGAAATATTTTAAGCATTTTAAACGAGTACTACGTTTTTTATTTCTACCTTTTATCACACGTCGAATTGCTCTCTTTTTACGTTTCTTCTTTGTGTACATTGTTTCTCGCTTCCCTTTTTTTCTATCATGTGAAATTTTACAAAGTCAAATAAGTCCCATGTTAATAATGAATAAATTCCGGATGCTATAAAGGATGTAAGATATCTTATATCATTTATTGGCATCACAGTTTATTTGCTGAGTAAAGATATTTCGAATGGAACTTTAAAGGAAGTAGAAAACATTGAACTTATTGAATAGTGAATCTGCTAGACTTGCTTTTATCCCCGGGTGACAAGAAAATAGGAAATGGAAGGTCTTTGGGGGGGAGATAGCAAGCTGGGAAGAGTGAGTGGGTTTGCAGAATTGTGATAGACCAGTTGACACGTCTCCTGAAGCCATGGGGTTAGATTTAGTGAAGGGAATAATGTAAGTAATATTAATTTGTTAAATAGTGATAGGTGTTCCTCAAAGGTGTCACAGCAATAGTATGGATAAATAAATAAGTTAGTTGTAGTGAGAATGTGGTTTTATTAAAACTAACCTAGCCCAAAAGGTTACGAGAAACGTAACAGTATTAATATTTTAAATTCAAGTATAAATGATCAATGAAACAGATCGTACACTACTCTGAAGATCCTCAATGAAGGTGAAAGAACTTGTACAACTTCTAAGTGGTTCGTTTCCGTGTATATGTCCAGATATAGCACTGGTAAGTGTATCTTCCTTCTTATTCTTATGTAATGAAATGCTACAAACCCAAGATTACTTTTCACAAAACATATATATATATATATATATATATATATATATATATATATATATATATATATATATATATATATATATATATATATATATATATATATATACACTGCGCAACTTATTTAACGCACAACCAAAAAGTTAACTCAAATTTGACGTTATGTATTTTCGACAATTTTTGTTCGTTTTGGTCGATTTTTTTCAAATTGTAGGTTTTTCTCTTAGGAATATCACTGTCTTAGTTATTTTGGTAAAACGAATGATTTTGATATTATACCAGGTGCTATAAAAATGTTATGTTTTTTTCCGAAATTTCAAAACGTCCTGTGGGCTATACAAGATATTGCAAGTTATTGCAATTTTAGCCAATTTAAAGCCTCATGTTTTTTCTACATTTTCCTTTTTTATTCATTTGTTTATCTCTGTTACTTCATAAAATATCCAATTTTTGAGTTGACGTCATTTTTATTAAATTTATTAACTTTCTTTTTTGTCAAGTGCTCATTATTTATTACTCATTATACTGGTTCAATGCCTCATTTTGCGTTCTGTTTTCCTTGATATCTTATAATTTATTGAGAGATGCAAGGTGTTTTAGAAGCGAAAAGGGTCTTAAAAGGACAAAAACTCAAAAAACATACCTAGAAAAATGGATTGCTTTAATCAATAAAACAACGAATAACGGGAAACAAAACAAAAGTAAATAGAGAATTAGTATCTGGTGTTTCCACCCCTTCCGCGAATGACCTCCCGACATCTTTGGTTCATACTTAAAACCAAAGTTCTGATTAGGTTCTGATCTAGGCCATTCCATAATTCGACTAGGCGTCCTTCCAATTCTTGTAAATTTTGGGGTTGTCGTCCCTCACTTCGTAACCGCCGACCGATAAAATCACAAACATGTTCAATGGGGTTAAGGTCGGGGCTACGGGCTGGCCAGTCTATGTGATCAATTCCTACTTCTTCAAGATAATTTCTCACGATAAGGCTCGTGTAGGGACGCGCATTGTCTTGCATAAGTAAAAAATTGGGTCCTATATAGGAGGCATAAGGCAAAACATGTGCTTCAAGAATGTCTGTGAGTATCTGTCAGAATTGAGATTTCCATTCACAGTTACCAAGTCCGTTCGCCCAGTCAAAGATATTCCGCCCTACACCATGACCGATCCACCTCCATATAAAGTTGTGTGCAAAAAATTGCATTGACTGTATCGCTCATCGGGTCTTCGGTAGATGCGATTACGTCTGTCACAATTATACAAACTGAACCTTGACTCATCAGTCCAAAGAATACGTTCCCAATCTGCTTCCATCCAATTAACATGCTCATTGGCACGTTGGGAGTGTGAGACACTCCCAACCTTCCAGCTATGCGGTTGTAACTCCACCCTTCACCATGTAATGTAGCTGCCTCAACACATTCATCACGAGTTAAATTTCTGGTTTGGCGTTCCATTATTCACTAATTATTGCTGGACTGTCAACAAAAAACTAATGACACAGTTGTCAGTTTATGACGTGTAATCTTCGATTTCCATAGCTTGCTAGCTGTTTGAGTTGCCCGATAAATGCATTTCATGTGAATAAAAGCATATGGTGTCTCAAAACGGTGTATTTCATGAAGTAACAGAGATAAACAAATGAATAAAAAAAGAAAATGTAGAAAAAACATGAGGCTTTAAATTGGCTATAATTGCAATAACTTGCAATACCTTGTATAGCCCACAGGACGTTTTGAAATTTCGGAAAAAAACATAACATTTTTATAGCACCTGGTATAATATCAAAATCATTCGTTTTACCAAAACAACTAAGACAGTGATATTCCTAAGAGAAAAACCTACAATTTGAAAAAAAAATCAACCAAAACGAACAAAAATTGTCGAAAATACATATCGTCAAATTTGAGTTAACTTTTTGGTTGTGCGTTAAATAAGTTGCGCAGTGTATATATATGAATATACATTTTATATAGAATGAAAATATCCCTTGTTTGGATATATTGGTCATTAATTTTAAAAAAATGGAGAAACAAATTATTGTTATAAAAATTATGTGTCTAAGGTTTGTGGAGGCCCTCAATTAGTGGGCGCCACGTAAGTCGGGCCCTGCGTCTAAGTAACAATCATATTACCTGACAATCGATCTTGAATTCTAAAAATATACCCAGTTCCGTTGTGCATCGTAAAATAAAGGGATGCCCGGTAATAATATCATTAGAGCAGCAAAATCATCAATGTTTTCCATAGAGATATAATTTGAAAATATATCGTGTAAAATTAAGAACTGTTTGCGCTGAAATTTAATGTCCTTTTTAATAAGGCTACGATTATCGAGCTTACATTTCTATTTTTAGGACGCAATTAGCAGAAAAGTCTCATAATTCAATTATGTTATCCAACAAAGTGCGTTGGGGTGCGCCCAGTTCCTAAAGAAGCGTATTTCCTTGTTAGCGGATGTCTGTTATTATTGGGTGTTCGGCATATAAATGCTGTCCATTAGGATAGGTTTTTTTTGTATACGATGAAGATATTACGCATCACGCGATGTTGGAATGTATTAGTTCCATCTGGCAGAAACTCATGTTACATAAAATCCTGGTAAGTTTGAACGGGGAAAATGAAATGAGCAAGTCAAACACTATAATCTCAACAAATCCAACAACAAACACGGCAGTAACTTCTCAACCGAGCCCGGGGTATCAATGTCAGTATAGTCGTATATGTATGCCAATTGGCTTTTATTATATTAGGAGGATCGATATGGCCGAGTATATTTGAAATCCACAACAGCCATTAATCAAAAGAAAAACCTAGTTCGAAGACGATTCCCCCAATAGGACGGATCAGGGGAATATTCGCGAAGCCTCTGAATTCTTTATTAAAAATATTTCGACTTTCGTATCGTTAGGGTGGAATTAGTGATGAAGTAATTAATTGCCAATTCTATCTCCGGATCGGTTTAGGTACTTTTTGCACTGGAAGGATTAAGGGGAAAGTAATACATAAGGAGATTGGGTGCTTCTGTAGTTTTTTCACCGAATAAGAACACGTCATATCACAAATAAAACATACAACCTAAAATAGACCGATATTTAATATTACTACACTATTATTTCACATCTAGCCTGGCTTTGCCATTGATATGCGCACGAGATAAACAGAGAAGCAGTAGCTGCTCGTGCCTGAATGCACTAGGGGTGCCCAAGCTGAGCCCATTCCAAAAATACATACGTCTATTTCTGATAGCCCCGTACTTTTTCATCGAAGTTCGGTGCTTCAAATACAAAGTTCCTGTTTATTGCCAACGTTGTCAGACCATTCGACATAGAATTTCTAAGAAAGGCATTTACTCTTTTTAAAGTGGAAAGGCAACGCTCAGCTAAAATGAATTCCAGTGGGACTACGCGTAGTAGGCCTATATATTTGTTTGAAATCGTCACTAGAATAAATAACCTCTTATTCAGTATTTAATCGCTCCGTTACAAGCATTGGATACATCTTGGTAGCAGTCTTAGAAACCGCTGAATTAATCACTGTATCACAATTATTTTGTCCACTAACACAACCCGAAGTAGTAGCCGTAATAATGATTGTCTTGTAAGAACGTGTAAACAACGAAATGATCTAATCAAAATCAACCCTACTCCTACGCTGTTACGAGAATTACTAGAAGCGTGATTGTTGAGCGCACGTCGGATTGCTTATTCGGGCCTTTTTTACTAACATAATCGATCATTTCGCATTTTCGCACAAGTCATTTTTTTTGTCTGGCATTTTGAGGGCGGAATATGGCTAGTTAGATGATGAAAATAAGGATGGTTTTAAACAAATAAACTGTTATCATGGGTTTCGGGATTAAATGAAAGCCTCGTATGGTACCTACACGTGTGGGGCGCCACTTTTGGAAACTATACAGGATGGCGAAAAATCTAATGGAGCATTATTGCACATTTTGTCAGCTTTAATTTTGTATAGAAAGGCCTTACGGCTAGGGCTCCTTTACTATTTATCAGAGAAAATGTGTGATATCCCAGGTTGTTGGTATCCTTTTTTGGCGTTTTTTAAACATATCGGTGAAGGTACAGGGTGTTCCATATCTCCTGTACAGCAACTAACTTTCTTATTTTAAATAGAATACCGTATATATTTTTTGAAATTCGGTAAGAGCGCAAACCTTTGAGGCAAAAATATGTGTCGCACCCTAGGCTAACCATTAACAAGATTGACAAGAATTAACAGATTTATCAGAATTTTGCTTAAAAATCACATATAAAATTAGTCTTGTACTTAAAGAATTAAAAACTGCTTTTAATTTAATATCAACGATAACGCATTGTTAAATAACGAGAACAAATTTTCAATAATAACTTTAATAATATAATAATAACAATAACATAGCAACAATGATGGCATAACTATAACTTTAATAACATAAGCAATAACAATAAAAATATCTATTTGCTATGCATAACTCAATTCCTTCTCTAAATGATCGTTGTACATTTTCTAATATTTCCAGTGTAATTGTACGAAAAGCATGTCGTATTTTGGTTTTTAAATCTTCTCTATTTTTCTGATATTTCTTGGTAAACTAAATTTTTAATATGTATTAAAGAACTCGAAACAAGTTAGAACGGAAGATCTCGGAGGGCGAGTGACTGGACTACCCCGTCCAATCCATTTGTTAGGAAATAAGTTGTCCAAAAGTTGGCGAACATTTCCATGTTCGTGTAGGACATATCGACATATCGTGTAGGAGATATCTACGTAAGAAGAAGCGTTCAAGGTCACAGCTCTAGGTGCTGTATGGGAACGCTAAGATATAATAGTTACATTGGCGTGGTATAAAACATGGATAGGCATCGCGAAGTATCCTCAATAGCACACGGATTGCTGCTTTGCGTACAAGACGCGTTCGAATTAACGTGTATATCAGCTGTGCATTATTTGGCAGCTCTGCTGCATGCTAATTGCAGTAAAACTTAGTCCGTTTTCTCTCGTATGTCTCTTGTATCGTGTAGGAGATATCTACTTAAGAAGGAGCGTTCAAGGTCACAGCTCTAAGTGCTGTATGCGAACGCTAAGATATAGTTACATTGGCGTGGTATAGAACATGGATAGTTATCGCGAAGTGTCCTCAATAGCCCACGGGTTGCTGCTTTGCGTACAAAACGGGTTCGAATTAACGTGTATATCATCTGGGCACTATTGGGCAACTCTGCTGCATGCTAATTGCAGTAAAACTTAGTCCATTTTTCTCTGATAAATAGCAAAGTCGCTACAGAGCAAATACGCACTAAAAACCCTGTATATGCGAAAAACCGAGACGAATTCAATTGCAAAAAATAATCGAGTCAATATTGTGATAAACTTAATCAGCTTTAATTTTGTATGGAACTATAAAGCTTTAGATTTACATCCTTAGCTCATGTTTTAAACTTTCTCCGGTTATCAGATCATTCTGGTTTACGTTCCGGCGCGTTATTGCGACGCCACATGGAATACCGTCAACCGTTGACTCCAACTTATCCCCCAAACCATGCCTTGATGAATTTTTTAAACCCTATTTTCCCAGCTCAGGCGCCGCTAAACAGAAAATCATCATCATCGCTGCGTGAGAATATCGCGGGTTTATATAACCGATTCCTAGTTTGCACCTTTTCCGCCTCACGTCCCGATGGAACGGGAAATCTAATAGAATGGAAATTTTATTTGCCTTGAGGCTCGTATATTGTCTATAAATTATGAAGTGCTTGACGCGTTCGGGCCTGTTGACCCGCGAAATGGGGATAATTCTGCGGATGGATAAAAGGAAACTACAAATGGAATTTCAGTTAATATGATTTCCAGTGGAAATATGTCGAGGGGGAAGCGGATTACAAGCATATTTTACCAGTTCGGTGATTATATGCTTGTCTGGTTCTACGACAAATCATATTGATGTACGTGTGGGTGTTAAATTCTGTTATAAGAAACTGGGTCATATATTATATTCCACCTTCTACATTCAATCAGCTTAAAGAATGATGCATTGTTCCCAATATTCGTAAATGTGTTATTAGTACAGTCATTTGGTTTTAAAAAGGAGAAATGTAAAAAATAAAATCACCAATTTTCAAAACTCCCGTAAAACTTTCTCTGTTACTTCTTTGTGGTTGTAAGTATAGAAAAAAATCTAAAGGTCACCTAGAGCTGTGACCTTGAACGCTCCTTCTTACGTAGACATCTTCTACACGATAGAAAAGACGTACAAGAGAAAACGGACTAGGTTTTACTGCGATTAGCATGCAGCGGAGCTGCCAAATAGTGCCCAGATGATATTCTCGTTAATTTGAACGCGTTTTGTGCGCAAAGCAGCAATCCGTGGGCTATTGAGGACACTTCGTGATGCCTGTTCCATGTTCTATACCATGCCAATGTAACTAGCATATCTTAGCGTTCGCATACAGCACCTAGAGCTGTGACCTTGAGCGTTCCTTCTTACGTAGATATCTCCTACACGATAGAAAAGATCTGAGCTGCCAAATAGTGCCCAGATGATATACACGTTAATTCTAACGCGTTTTGTACGCACAGCACCAATCTGTGGGCTATATAGGACACTTCGCGATGTCTGGCCATGTCCTATACCACGCCAATGTAACTATCATATCTTAGCGTTCGCATACAGCAGCTAGAGCGGTGACCTTGAACGCTCCTTCTTACGTAGATATCTCCTACACGATAGAAAAGACGTACAAGAGAAAACGGACTAAGTTTTACTGCAATTAGCATGTAGCAGAGCTGCCAAATAGTGCCCAGATTATATACACGTTAATTCGAACGCATTTTGTACGCAAAGCAGCAATCCGTGGGCTATTAAGGACACTTTGCGATGCCTATCCATGTTCTATACCATGCCAATGTAACTATCATATCTTAGCGTTCGCATACAGCACCTGGAGCTGTGACCTTGAACGCTCCTTCTTACGTAGATATCTCGTACACTCCTATACATGTTCTATACCATGTCAATCAATGTTACTATCATATCTTAGCGTCTGCATCAAATCTTGTAAAGATAGTGTTCAAAGGTTAAAAACCGATGTCTCGTAAATAAAAAAAAACCGAGTATCGATTGTTAAATTACTTTTCTATATTTTTATATTTAAAATGGCAGCAACTCTCAACCTTAAAGTGACCTTCGCATGACCCAAAAGTAACACCTAAAATAAATTATGTAACACATAATAATAAGTGTACAGATTCCAGAAGTCTCATCAACATTCAAAGTGATGGTGAAAATGCGTAAAACTAAAACTTCTACAAGTGTATTATGTGTATGGACCATAAGGAAACAAACAATATGTATATCCTGGTTTCCAAGAAAAAAAAACAGTCGAAAAAACAATTTATTTACTTGATAACGAACGAACGAAGAGTTTTAATTGTAGTTAAAGTTATAAAATTTAGATAAATAGGATAGATTAAACTTAAACTACGTGGCTCCAGACAGCGAAATAGGGCCTGGAATAATCCGGAGGTACCAGTAATATCGTGGGTATCATCTACTAGCAGCCCTAGTCCTCCAGAGAAATTGAAAAGGACTAGAAAATTATCACAAAAACGAAATTAAGGTACCTACATATCTGATCAGATTAATAATAAATAGCTACCATAACAAATATTTTATGAATCAAGTATAAAACATTTCTACAACAAAATAGAGACACATTAATACTTACCAGCATCAATTTTATCAAAATAAGAGCTTAAATCAATAGATATTTCAACTAACTTTTCACAAAATTTCACAACTTTATCACGGAAGCCATTTAATGCATATATTATAGAGATCTAAATAGTGATCTATATTATCGGCATTCACGAACGTGAAGACGGCTCCTATATACGCAACCAGAAGTATTTTCAATACTAAAATTTGTAGTTTAAGAAGCATTTAATCTTCTATTTAAAGGTACGTTTTCTTATTAAAAAGGTTTGTAATAAAAATGTTAAATTTTGGTAAGTTGCATATTATCATTTATGAAAGTAAGTGGCTCTGCTGAATTTGAATTGCACTACTGAATCGAATCCTGACAAATATTTTAATGCTGCATGCTGCAGCTAAGAAAATACAAACAAATAAAGGTAAAGCTTTTGTGAAGTATAATATATAAAATACAACATATATAATAAAAATAAAATATATTTCTATAATATAATATAATTGCACTGAATTTCCACTTGCAGCTGGAGACTTATATCTTTTCCAAAGCCATACGTATATCCTACGTGCGCTTTTACCTCAATTTCTAATTAAAAGTTTTTAATGAAACATAAACATGACTACACGCCACCATCCATGTATCCCAAACAGACCATGCTAAACTTAAGCTACGTTAGGAAATAAAGGAACATCGTTTTTGTGAAACAACGTACTAGACCCGTATTATCTATATATAAAGAGAATATAACAAACAAGGGCATGTCCTTGTTTGTTATATTTTCGACTCATAAATTCATCCTGTCTTCCTATGTTGGGAGACGCATCGACTCCATGCGCGTTTGGTTTGGCCCCAGTTTTATTTACATATAAATGATTGGCGTCACTCTATTTCTGGAGTTGCATGTTGCGAACCGACCTTTTTTTACGCAAATATCGCCGTTTCGTAAATATCAATGATTTATGCGGTGCCTCACACGACATTTCAAAAACACACTTTGAATAAACAATCATTATTTTTAGACGTGAGAACGATTTTCCTGCTCGTAAACGATGATCAGAAACTGTATTCTGTAAAAAGCATACAGGGTGAATTACAAACCCCGCTACATATTGGCATATTTTTTATTATTTGAGACACAGTTGGTTAAATCCTTTTAACCAACTGCAGTTATGTTTTATTTCTATCAAAAGATTTTAAAAAATTCTCAATGCCTTTTAATTTCCAATTCCCTTTTAATTATTCGTATCACACACATAAATTAACAGTAAGAGCAGTAGCTCTCTTGGACATAGCTGATGATATTATTAAAGCAAATGATGAGAATAACATTACTATTTTAATTTTATTAGACTATTACAAAGGCAACTGACATGATAAACCATACCATTTTAATATATATATATATATATATATATATATATATATATATATATATATATATATATATATATATATATATATATATATATATATATATATATATATATATATATATATATATATATTACCTTTTTTGGATTTGTTGCCTGTAAATTTATTATCTTCGTCTTCTTCTTTGACAGACACACATCAGAAAGTTCAACTATACAATAATACATCACACGCACCGAAAGCTTCAACAAAGAAGTATCTTAGGTCCACTATTATACATAGTCTACACTTCGCGTCGGTCGCCTTTCAACGAATAATTAAAATTTTGTAAATATCACTTTGTCGTCGAACACTCAATGATATTGTTCTTTTAACTTGAGATTTATACATGGATATGTACAGGAATCAAACAGGAATGTACAGGAACAGATTAATAATGATTTAAATGCACTTGTTTCCACTTCAGAAAACCACCTTTTAAAAATTAATCCTAGAAATCTTGTTCCATTTTATTCAGTAGTGAAAATATAAGGAACTATATTTTGACATTATAAGTTGAAACATTGACACTACATGTCTTGTCTTTTGTAAGTTTACTTATCTATCTCCAGACGTCGAATTCTTCTGCTTTGCTGGGCTCTGGTATCCGTAGATCTCGAAGACGAAGTCGGTGAGGACGCCTTTTATGTTTGCCAGACACCTTAGATTTATTTATGCCGTTATATTACTTCCTTATATATTTGTCCTTATTTCCCTATATTGAGGAACACATCATATTCTCTCAATTTGCACAAAAAATTACACAATTAAAACTATCCACTAATAAAGTATAGTTTGTAACATCGAAATATGAGACATAAAAACCCGAGCAAAAAACCTCCATTATATCGATAAAAGGAGCCGCCGACCCCGTTTTGTGGTAAAGCGAGGTCAACAATAATTCTTGAAATAGAAGTAATACAGTTATTCCTTAATTTAGTGTATTATTTTGCTGGGTTTTGTGTTAAAATTGATTAGTTAGTAGTATTCTATCAAAACATAACTTGTTGAATGAAAGCGCCTTTATAGTGACGATTTTAGCTTGCTATAAGGAAAGGTATACTGCCCCGATCTCTCATTGCGGCAATTGTGGGTATCCTTTGAAAAATTTGTATGTCTCATATTTCGATGTTACAAACAGTACTGAGTCTATCCTACTTCTGTATAAAACACTTTAATTAATTCTCACTTAATATAACAACTATCAGAGCACCCATCATTTTGAATGCTAATAGCACAATGCCTAATTCGATGTAACCGTTATCTAAGATCTACTTTGTTTTTACGCCTAAACCTGACACTGCTCCTTATGCAAGTACATATAAAGGAATTTTTTGGATATGTGTGTAATATATTTAACACAAGCGGCCAAAAATTCGAGAGACAGTGAGAAAATATTTCAAACAAGATACAAGCGCAAACTGCATAAATAAAGACAGAGCGAACGGTAGAGTTAATGACGAACCACGTCCTCGTAGCAACGATATAAATCCTCTACACCTAATAATAATCAGCAACAAAATCAGTTCATGGGACTAATAAGTCTAAATTAAAATATTATAATAGTGTCACAAATATAACTAAATATAACAATAAACATATTTTGGCAACAAATTAGAAAACACACTGTATAGTAAATTATTGCATAATAATTATAAATTTTACAAAATCAAATAAGTTCCATGTTAATAATGAATAAATTCCGGATGCTATAAAGGATGTAAGGTATCTTATATCATTTATTGGCATTAGATAGTAAGTACAGTTTATTTGCTGAGTAAAGATATTTCGAATGGAACTTTAAAGGAAGTAGAAAACATTGAACTTATTGAATGGTGAATCTGCTAGACTTGCTTTTATCAGATAGCAAGCTGGGAAGAGTGAGTTGGTTTGCAGAATTGTGATAGAAAAGTTGACACGTCTCCTGAAGCCATGGGGGTAGATTTAGTGAGAATTAATTTGTTAAATAGTTATAGGTGTTCCTCAAAGGTGTCACAGTAATATTATGAATAAATAAATAAGTTAGTTGTAGTGAGAGAATGTGGTTTTATTAAAACTAACCCTAGCCCAAGAGGTTACGAGAAACGTAACAATAGATTATCCACTCATCCACTGAGAGAAAATAAACTAAGCACAAATCAAATTCTTTTCAGAGCGCTTGCTTCTAGGTTAAAAATTCTGTAGGCGAGTCCAAAGCCTCGAACCCAAAATCGTATCAGTTGAACATCTTTCATACGAGTATGCAGTTTGAAAGGTCAAGAGCATACGTGTAAAATAAAAAGTAAGTCTAAATAAATTAATAATGCGGTATAATGAGCTATAGTAAATGTGATTGTTATCATGGGATCAAATCAGCTAAAAACACATGCAACCAAGGAAGTGTGTTTGTTTCTTGGTAGACCGTTTCCGTAGATACCGATTAACAATGCAGAACAGTTAAGCAGAAGGCACCAAGTAGATCGCCACGCGCATCCTTTCTATAAAAAAAATTAAATCTAAAACAAGTAATAATTTCCAGTAAATTCATGTTAAGTGTTTAAAAGATGTGTAAAATGTCTTGCATGTGTTTCCATATTGATTTGTCATTGTAATATTTTAAATTAAGTAATTTTGGCTATTAAACAAAGCATTCGTGAATTATACTAGGCTGTATCCCCGAAAGTTAACTCTCAGGTTTCGCCTTCGCTTCAATCAGAATTTCAAGTTAATAATTAACCAGTGTGTGAAATCAACAAAAATTAATGAGTGCTACGATTAATAGTAACCCGATCCGGCAGAAGTTGTGATAATAGCAGATTCCATCAATCAAGCTTCCAACACAGCTTCATGATAGTGCCGCTAGAGGTCTACACACCATTGTGGTAGTGAAAAAACTATTTCAAGTGTTTTGGATTAACGATATAAAAAGGTAATAATACCCCAATATAAATACGTCGCTTTTAAATAACTTCTCAAAATATTTTCTATATAAGGAACTTTGTATATAAAGGATTTAATATCGCCTGTAATTTAATTTAATTTAAATTATAGTAGGTGGAAGGAGTAAAATCTGGAAGCAAAATTTCCACAATTTTACTTCCAGATTTCTATTTTGAATAAATTAATGTGTAATTCTATTATAACAATTCTTTTTCTTCTGGGATTATAAAGTAATTTATATATATATATATATATATATATATATATATATATATATATATATATATATATATATATATATATATATATATATATATATATATATATATATATATACACTGACGGACATAAAAAGGGGCGCACCTAGATTTTGTCCCAAATTTGATGTTCAATAACTTTTAAACCAGTCTATCGATTTTAATAATTTTTTTATGTTTGAAAGGCCGATTCTTGCGGATGACTATTTTGTAATTGGCTTTCCATAAAAAATGTATTTTTTAATATGTACAGCCTTTAAAAACCGATTATGATTTTGACACGAAATTTGATTGTCACTGTGGAGTGAAATTTTATTTGTATTGAATTCTTAGGTTGGTTACGGTGTTTACCATTCTTTTTTCAATATTCTCTTTTTTGATTCACCTCTCTAGCCCCTTCAGCAACGAAGATGGACATTTTAGATGAAACGGTGTTATTAAGTTTGATATTTAACAAGGAGGCCGTGTAGCTGAAAATGCCTAAAAAGTTCATCGTTTAAGAAATGTTTAGTGTTTTCGATTACGGACGCTGAAATAATTGTTGCTTACAAGTACAAACAACATCAAAAAGAAACAACAAACAAAGAATTATTCGACATTTTAGTAAAACGACTGTAATTATTAATGATTAAAACAATTAAACTTAAAAAATAACTGAACAACAAACTAACTAATAACGAGTATTTCCTTCTCTGGCTACTATAACAGCTTCCATACGCCAAGTCATGCTTTCAATCAAATTTGTGATAGTGATTTGAGGGATATTGTCCCATGCTTCTGTAAGAGCAATCCTCAATTCATTCAAATTCTCTGGGTTGCGTCTACTAACACGTTGTCCCAATTCATCCCATAAATGCTCAATGGGATTCATATCAGGGCTTTTAGCGGGCCACGGCATGCGATTAATTGTGACATCGTTTAAAAATTGTATTACCATCACTGCTGTATGCGGTCGTGCATTATCTTGCATTAAGAGGAATTCTTCGTCAATGTAAGGTGCAAATGGGACAACATGTTCATTCAAGATCTCTATGTATCTAACTGCATTTAGAGATTGCCGTGGTGGAAACACAAATAATTCTGTACGGGCATCGCTGGTAATTCCACCCCATACCATTAGTGAATCACCGCCAAAACTCTCCCTTTCACTGAACATACCATCCTCGTATCTTTCCCCACGCCTTCTCCAAACCCTCCGACGCCCATCTACTGATTTCAACATGAATCTTGATTCGTCTGTGAATAAAACTTGAGACCATTGCAACTCATTCCAAACAAGATGAATTCGAGCAAAATCCAAACGAGCTACTCAATGTCGTCGAAGTAATCGCATTCCAATAGCAGGTCTTCTTGCGATAAAACCGAGACTGCTGAATCTCCGACAAATTGTTCGATCTGACACAACTGTTCCTCGTGCGTTTCTTAAATTTCGGTTTGTGATCACAGCTGTTTGATAGGGATTCCTCGATATTTGCAGACCAATAAGTCGATCGTCAATATTTTGCATAATCCTGGAACTACCCGAACCTGGACTTCTGCTATATTGGCCCGTTTCTCGGTAGCGCTGGATCGCTCTTCGGACAGTTGTTTCTGGTAGACCAACAATACGAGCTGCATATCTTTGACTCCTTCCATCTTCTACCAAAGCCACAGCTCTAGCTACTTGAATTGGACTAATTTGCACTGGCATTTTCTTTTAGAACGTTAACTGAAGTATTTTTTTTAACGAGAATTTCAACTGAATCTTTTGACGTTTCAGTGTTAACCGTTACCATAGCCTCCTTGTTAAATATCAAACAAAATTTACGTGCGCCACTTTTTATGTCCGACAGTTTATATATATATATATATATATATATATATATATATATATATATATATATATATATATATATATATATATATATATATATATATATATATATATATATATTTATTTTATCACTATATAATATGGAAACTTCCCAGAGTTAGCAAGAAGAAAAGATTTCAAACGTCGTACATGAATATAAATAAGGAAGGAGCAACCGCGATCGATGTCTAACACGGTTTGGGCTTCCACATCTCGAGCAGCATTCGCTTTAATAAGCATATTATAGCTGTTTATTACCTCCTTCCGAGGAGTTGCCAACAAGAATGTTACTTTGGAAATTGAATTTAGCAGGATTTAGTGTTTAAAAACTATATCATATTTATATTAGGGAGTATATACTGTGCCCAATTTAAAGTGGAACACTGTCGAAATGTCGCAGACCAGCGAAAAAGACCGAAATCTTGTTAATTTATAAAAGTATGACGGCGAGGCATTACTACATAATATACCTACAAATCCTGATCGGTCGCTAAAATCTAAAATCATTTCTCAATTCTTCACCAAAACATAGAACGTTCTCGAACTTGGAATGATGGAAAGACAAATAATAATAGGGACAAAATAAGCATCAAGCAGACTAAGAAGTATAATAGTAGCGATTTACCTTACTGACTTAATTCCCACGAAAAACTCTTCTAGGTCTACTTAGTTCCTTTTTAACAATACAATTATGATATTTCTGAGATTCTTTCTATATCAATCAATTAATTAGTTGCTCCGTGTGTTTTACGTACATATTATTCTAACATTATCTTCTGGGGTAAGGTTTTGCTGTTTGCCTTTGTTTGATTATTTTTTAAGTATGGAATTTACTAATAGGGGAAACTATAAATTCTGACACTTTTAAAAAGCATGTTCTGCATGTTAATTTTCTCTTTTCATTCGGCACAAAACTCCTAGAGTTTTCGCAAGCAGTGTACAAACGAGAAAGAAAGCGACAGAACGGGAGAAGAAAGAAAACGAAATCCTCGCTAAGATCCCAAAACTCATTTTTTATTGCGGTGAAACCCCTTGAAGAACAAGATATCGTTAATGATCCAGTTATCGAAGAAGATGACAATAGGACAAATCCTCAAGTTACGGAACCGGTAGCCAGAATCAGATAACAAGAAGAACGTGTCATTCCCACATCAACGAAAATTGATGGTTTCGGCAATGATATTGGTCTCTGGCCAGATATATCCTCGCAGGTCATGATAACTTTTTGGGCCCATAAAGGTTTCGGTAGTCCTCAGAATTATGTTGAAAACATTTTTGAAAAATCGTCAGAATTTCGGAAGAAAACTGATTCTAGTTCTAGATTCTCCATTCAAAGAATCCAACTCAGTGGTGATGGATTTAATGACTGGAAACATGCATCTGAACGTATTTCTGAACATGAAAACTCAAAAAAACACCTAGAAGCTATCACGATTTTGGTAAAACTTGGTGCGAGACAGGGTCGCACCGATCAGAATTTAGCGATAAAAGAAACACAGCAATTGCAATATTGGCGAAAAGTTTTGTTTCGAGTCGTTAGTACAATGAAATTTATTGCAGAACGAGGACTAGCTTCTAGAGGCGATGACGAATTAATTGTTTCCCCGAGAAATGGCAATTTTCTAGGTATTTTGGAATTGCTGCAGAATACGATCCAGTACGATTCTCTCAACTCATTTGAAAGATAAGGCAAAGTAAGGAGAAGGTTGCGTCAATTATCGTTCATCTAGAATGTGCGACGAACTGATTGCCTTGATGGGAGAAAGAAACCCTTATGAGATTGTAGCAAGAATAAAACAATCGAAATATTATTCAGTATCAGTTGATTCAACACCTGATGAATCACACATTGATCAACTGACAGTGGTGTTACGATATATTATGGAAGGCTGTGCTCCGAAGGAAAGATTCCTTACATTTATTTCAAATTGTGGTCACACTGGTTTAAGTTTAAGTTCTCATAAAATTGATATCGGCGATTGCCGTGATCAATCGTATGACAACGCGGCCAATATGAGTGGCAAGTACAATGGGACGCAAGCTCTAATTTAGAAGAAAAATAAATTGTCCGTGTTTGTTTATTGTTGTGGCCATGCTTCGAACGTAGTTGGAAAAACTGCAGCTAATTCTTGTGCTTGCACTGTTCACTTTTTCGATCAGTTAAATGCATACTAACCTCTTTTCTTTCAGAACAAATTCATTATCAATAAAATTTCACATATTAAGACAATCTTTGAGTTATAGCTTTATCAACAAATACAAATCTTCTTGAGCTTAAGCTAAAATCGTAAATGCATATAACACAATTTTGAATAATAAGTCTATTTTGAACTCCACTTGAGATAAAGGGTAAAGGGTACATACTCTAATTTAAAATTCAAAATAAGTAAAATAAAATAAATAAAATAAGAAAGACGATTACTGCCTGACATTTTTTCAGCGTAATTTTCACAAGAAAAGCTTTCAATCCCTCGATTGCCAGACAAAAAGAAAACGTGGAAAATTGACCTTTTCTCTCGCAAGTTAACCCCCATTCCCCACCTTTTCGACCATTGAAAACCGTCTTTTTATCTGTGAATTATTTATCAATGTCGATCGTTTATTAAAATGCCAGACAATATAAGATCATAAAAAAACAAAAAGTTTCATGTAAATGAAAATCGAATTTTCGAACGGGGGGTACGCATTAAAACCACCCTTATTTCATCAGCTAACTAGCCAGATTCAGCCCTCAAAATGCCACAAAATGCTGATTAAAATTGTTATTTTGACACATAACTCTGTAACTAATCAAGTCATCTACTACAGCAAACAAAAAGTTGCGCCTGGTATTTTTCATACGCCTAAGAGACTTGCGTAGAATGCAATGTCAGTGATTTTGTTGCCAAAAATTAATCTCACAAAATCAAAAACAGGCCCAGGATTATCGACGCCAATTTGAAAACTTCAATTATTTTTGTTCTAGCCCGTGATCCATACTAAATTTTTCTATTGGCCCCTCTACAAAAAGAGTTGCCCATGCTTGACTTGAATGTCTTTGAGGGCCAATAGTTTCTTAATAAAGGTATACTTCTGTCAGCGTTCATCCTAACATTCCTTAGCGGCTCAAATTATTTTCAGTTTCTTTAGGAACGCGGCATTCTCGGCAGGCCTGAATGAACCCTCCTCAAAAGCAGGGGCCCACGAAGAACAATTTTACGCATTAAATATTGAAAAGGCGAAACAGAAATAATTCGGAGGCTGAAAAGGGTCCGTAAGGGCACAGGCGGTAGCGATGGATGGTTTATGTTGAAAATATTAATTATTTAATTGGGATATGCTTTAAGCTTTGCGCAAATTGTTCATCGCGTTACTGGGGGTGAACTGATTTGATTATAAAATTATGCTGTCTTGCGCTTGTAAAATCAACAGAATCTCACAGGTACATATTTGTACAACAAATTTGTCCTAATATCTTAGATAACACCCCAAGTCTTACATAGACGTTGGCATACATGATAATAATAGTAATAATTCATTTATTTCGCCATTTTCATGGAAATACAATAAAATGTAGGTACCCTAGAAATGTAGAAAGGGTCAAAATTCAACAATTCAATACAAATTTTTTATAAGCACTTAACAAACACTGGCACCTGTTATACCTTCTTATTGGATTTTGACCCTTACGGAACTTAATATCTCCAGAATTTCTACTCACGTTCTAGTATTTGAATCTTCTTTTATTTATATAAATCAGCTTACCACACTCGTAGAATTTTCTTTAACGTTGACTGGAGACGCTACACTTGAGAGTCGTGGATTTCTACCGATCCACGGTAGAAATCTTTTTAAAATTTAAATTAAATTTTATGAATTTTATCTGACATAACACCAGCTAGCTGTTGATTACCACGCTATCACTGTTAAACTCCTTGCATTATGATCGGTCTCTACCGAACTTCTTTCCGGTTAAACAAATGCATTTTCTCTTGTAATCCAGCTTCTTGTTTTATCTTTGTTGACAACTCACACATCAATGCTATTTTTATAAATTAATTAGGTTTAACTTTAAATGCCATAATTTATCATACACCCAGTTTAAATTTCACTTCTAAGCTATAGACAATAATCACATTTACCTTTCGTAATGTAATTTCAATATTCACAATACAGCCGTCATGTCTTTCTTTTATCTGCTTCTAGATTACAGCTCTCGAGGTCCCATTTTCACGTAACGCTAACGCAATTTTCTTTCTAAATACACATAGTTTATATGGATGTTATATTACATAAATCTTGTTGAGACTTGTCTATTACGAGTATGCGAGTTTCAGATTTTTGCGCCGATAAATAACTTTGATATTAATATAAATAGACGTTGACCAATCAGACTCATCGTTGCTGGTTGACGTTTGTATTGCTCTTGAAACCCATAGAGATGCGTGAGTGAGCAATATTACTAGAGTTGGGACTTTTTATTGAACATAAAATTTACATGATTTTTATGTATATATAATAAATTGTAAATACTCAAATGTCTCTCAATTCATTCGATGGCGTCAAAAGGACTTAATGGCCCTCTATATGTCCCTTTTGCAGTAATAATAACTCACGCTGATCGACGTCGATTTGTCACAAAAGCCTTCCGCAGCACGCGGTCGTCCAATGTCTTCGCCGAGAACGGAGATGCACTAGCGTTTCATTACCAGGGCATATCCAGGTTAATTCGATTCCCAGTAAATTGCTTCGCTCTACTATAAATTTACCGAGGACGGAAAGAAATTCAGTTTTATTACGGTTCGTATGCAATGCAATAAGTCGGCCTTTCGTAGCAATTGGTAGCTTATTTAAAATATATGCTAGTAGGTATTTTCTTGGTCCGGAACACGAAGCGCATTTGATAAGGCTGGGATATGTTTTTAATGCTGCTTTTAAGATTTAATGAATTTAAAAGAAAAATTTAAGTGTTTATAAAATATAAATTATATAATTCATTGGGCTACTTTCGCCCACAAAACAATTTCACTTCCTTCCTCTAGAATCCTTCTAGAGGAAGAGATTCTAGAGATTCCTTCTTCTAGAATCTGAGATACGTAATTCGAACTCGCAATACTAAAGTCGTCGCGTTTGCTGGCGTTCAAGAGGCCGTATCTTCGATTTTATAAGTCGTACAAGGAAAGTAAATCAATGTAAAGCTTGCGTTTATGCCCTACAACATTTACTTCGGTCACGTTTTCGATATCTTCTATCTACAGTTGTCCACGTCACATGAAAAAAAAAGGTGTTGATTTTGCTTTATTTCCCGCGGTATCTCGGTTTCCAGTAAAAGATAGTTAATTCATTGTGGTTCCATCAGGAATTCCATTAAGTTTGAACTGATCAAAATTCAAGATGAGTTCAAACACACCTAACTCGCGTTACTGCAACTTCTTCGATTTTAATTGGCATTATTGTTACATCATCAAATGAATTGTGTTCTAATATTAATGTTATTACAATGGACAATATATCTGATCATCGATTAGTTACTTGCAAGTTGAAAATCAAGAAAGAACGCCACCCTGTATTATATAAAACGTACAGAGACTTTTCTCAATTTGATTATTATTTGTTTTTGCGTGACTTACAAGCTTTCAACTGGGACCATGTATATACCTTAGATATTGATCAAATCGTTGATTTTTTGGACATAAACATATGTAATATTTTCGACATGCTCTTCTTAAAACATCGCGGATATCTCAACCACCAGCTCCTTGGTTGACCGATAATTTAAAGACGGATGGTGGCGTGATCACAACACGGCGTGATCACAACACAGTACTTGTACGGTAATGCTAAAAGTCACAGATGACATATTTAAAGAAACCGATGCTAATAACAATGTTTGTCTTATACTTTTAGATTTTAGTAAGGCCTTCGATACCTTAGATCATACAACCCTCTGTTTAAAATTAAAATATTTCGGCTTCTCGGAAATACCAGTTAATTTTTTCCGAAATTATCTTACTGGTAGGCGCCAGAGAGTGATTTTGAACGACTTTTCTGATATAACTGAAGGGGTTCCTCAGGGTAGTATTTTAGGACTCTACTATTTTGTATTTACACGGCAGATTTTTATAAGTGCCTTAAATATTGTCAGTCCCATTATACGCTGATGATACTCAGGTATATTTTCCCTTTAGTATTGAAACTTTACCCTTGGCTGTGACGAAAATTAATACTGACTTAGACACTATTTCTGAAGTATATTTAGCTCACAAGCTTGTGTTAAATCGATCTAAAACTGAATTGTTAGTTTTCGGAAGCAAGAAAGATCTTATTGTTAAATGGCCATCGTATTGTTCCCAGTGAAAGCTGTAAGAATTTGAGTTTATGGCTGAACACCTCTCATGCTGGAAATGTCTCATGCAATAATTGAATTGTTTCACGGGCTGTATGGCATGTGGCACCGTCTTGTTGACACCACATATTGGCCACCTCAATATCATCCAATTTGGGCAGAAAGAACATGTCGCGATATCGAGCACCAGTAACAGTCACTGCTTGACCAGCCTCATTTTCAAAAAAATATGGTCCAATTATGTCTCCAGCCCAAAATCCACACCTACTTAGCCACTACTGCTAAATTCAAATTAACTGATGGTCATGGCGCATGCGTTTCTAGAAAACAGTGACACGTTGTGGATGCATCTGTTTTTCGACAATCACATGTGGGTTCTCAGAACCCCAAAAGCGGCATTTTGGCGATTAACAAAGCCATCAAGGTGAAAATGTGCTTCATCGCTTAGGATGATGTTGCTCGAAAAATCAGCATCCATTTGTTGATGTTCAGTAATCCATTCAACGAACTCTCTTCGCTGTGCATGGTCATTAGGCTTCAGTTGGTGCGTTAATTGAATTTTGTAAGCATGGAGACACAGATCTTTAGTGAGTATACGCTGTAGAGAGCTTCTTGAAATGTGCAAATTGTCCACGACGCCGAATTGAGGTTCCTTGATTGTCACCGACACTCTCACGCACTGCTTCGATATTGACATTTGAACGGCTTGTTCTTGGACGACCAGTGTATTTGGCGTCTCCAACTGATCCAGTCTCCCTGAATTTTTCAATTAATCTCTTCACAGTTGACGAAGTTAACACTATTCCGACCATTTTTGTATGAAATTTTCGAACTGTGGCCGCCAAGCTTTCATTATTTTTAAAATATTGTTCAATAATGAAGACACGTTGTTCTATCGTGTAACGCTCCATTTTTACTAACCCTAAACTGTCACCTATCGAATTGTTTTTTGTTTAGGGTTGCCAACACTTTACTGCACAAATGGCGGCAAATTCAAATACCATACTACCATCTAGGCCCCGCTTATAATAGACATCCAGAGTGTCAGTATTGTCGTCCATGTTTGTTAAAATTACTTCTGACTGTACGTGTACCTGTATGGTGTGGTTTAAAAGGTCTTGTAACGGCACCACAGCTTCGTTCTCAGTAACTCTCAAATTCATCGGATAACACATTAGTTTTGCATCTGCTAGCACTTGGTAAGAGAGATATATATCAGCAGCTCTTTTTTTTGCGCTTAGACGCATCGTCTTTGGTTAAATTAAGGTCCACTATAATTTACCTAAAGCTTCGTCAGCATTATACCGCACAACATTTACAGAAAACGACGGGTGCGCCTCTTCCATATTTTTCAACATTTTCGGAGTCGAATTTATTTAAGATTTAGAACTCGAGCTTTTCTGCCAGCTTTTAGACTGGTTTCAGTGGCTAAACAAAGCCTTTCTTGATTAAGACCCTTTGACGAGAGGCTCAGGTATTCTCTTTTCACTGACACAATTTTTTTAGTGGCCTTTATTGTTTTGTTATTCCATTGTTCGTTTATTGAAGAAGCTAAACAAACTATTTTTGTTTCTAGACATCGCAAAATTATATTTTTGTCATCGTAAATTGGCAATCTGTCCTTGTGTGCGCCGGCTGGCAGAGGAGGGTTGGGAAATTTTGAGATGTTGTTCAACACATCAAGTAGAAGACATATGCAAATTTCCACGTTTACAAATAATTAGTTCCGAGCTAAAATCTAAAATTCCTGGGCTAATACCCGCCAATGCCTTTTTTCATCATGAAACCGGTAACAGACGGCTTAGGACTTTTGGTATGTTGTCCAGTACACTATAGTGTTTTCGTTTGATATACAAACTAGCGCAAAAAATTGTGCGACATTTTATAAAGAAAACCCGTACCAATTACTCCAGAAGCGGTATATCACATCACTATGCAATACAAAAGGATATTTAGTGTAAAATTGTATACAATCCGCGGCTTACCATATCGGTCGTAATCCCTCTTCAACCCAAATAAATCCCATCTCCCTTCTCGCTCACTTAGAAGACACCTGCATGAACAAGCCGACGATTTACTGGCTTTACTGCTCAGTGGCATATCATCCTGCGCAACCAAGGTGACTTCAAAAGATGTCTTATTATCTCATATTCATATATGTGCAAAACTTTAAGCCGAAAAATTATTTAGATTTCAATGTATTTAAAATATATTGAAAAAAATTTGCATGCTATGTGTACAACCAACAACACCTCTAATAAAAGGACAAAGTGCTGCCTCGTGACCAGGCCTAGGAGATACTTATGTTATTACGGGCTTTATGTAGTTATTTAGGTAGGTATGTCTGAAATCGTTTTAATGTAGTTTTGGAGATCAATAAAGAGTTCAAACTAAACAAAGATATTACGGCATAAATCTATCGCAGTCTATGAAAAACACAGGTAAAGAATAATTTAAATGGTTAACTGTTAACTGTTTCGAAATACAGTCAAGATTACATGTGTCTAATTATTAGAGTCTAGATGGTTAATTGTTTTAAGAAAACTGACAAGTTTTATATACATGAGGACTAATTGTATATAAAATTGAGCAAAAACCATAGTGGTACTGGAATATATATAACGTTCTTTTGTTAATGTAATGTTCGCAATTTAATTTGATCAGAAATAAATTCAATTCCTTGTGAAACATTTTCGTCCTCTATTTTTAAGTTTTTAAGTACATTGGACATAAAGTTCACAACATGGTTATGCTTTGACATGTCTGTATGTATGTTTGAAAATGTATTTCATCTAATTCTGTAAGTTTTTCGTCTTTGCCTTTTTGATACGAAATTTTTTTGTACATGACATGTATTTGGGACAGTTCGGAAATTTACTTGGTACGCTAGTTTAAACCCAAAACAAAACATCGTTAACAGGGTTGCCAAATTACAATTGACACGAGACTTGTTAGTTGCTTGCTTCTTAATGACTTTTTGCGGCCAATTTGATTTGATAATTAACTAATGAGAAAGCTACTTTATTTTGTTTACATTCTAATTTGTTTACATTCTAAATACAGTACAACATATAGGCAGAGAAGCGTCGCACTGGAACACATTCTGGCATCGCTGCTTCGACCGACCTAGACAAGCCTGTTGAATTAGCTTAGAGAGTATATTAGCCTCCATCTGGGTTAAGCGTGACGTCACCATGATATTTAAAGTAAGCACTTTGTCCTTATTAGAGGGGTTCTTGGTACTGCCAATAACAATTTAAAATAAAGAAAGAAATTTATATACGTGTGCCACTGAACACCGCATTAGTTTGCGTAGCAAACGAAAGCACTATAAGTAAAATATTTTTACAAATTTTCAGATTTACAATATCATTTTTAGGGTTTTGGTGAAACGTAATCTAATATGTCTGGGCTATTAATTATGTGTGTTGTGCCTGGCACGTTGTCTCTGGTCGATAAGTGGTTAATATTACGGTCACGGTCGTTTTAAAATTCAAATTACGTGCCGTAATGACCGCGGTAATAACGAGTAACTGCATTACCTCCAAAAAGATGGGCTTAATGTAAAACGCTGCAGGCTTTGGTGACTCGTTCGCGACGCAAAATATTAGGCGCTCCGGTTACCTATTTGAGAAGTTTAGATGACACAGCCGTTTGCCTGCGTAAATCATTAATCACCCTTTTAGACTAATTAAGAGTAGATATTGTACCATTACTTGTCCGCGAGTGGGAAAAGAATGTTTCAGCACTTTCAGCCGTAAAACTGTAATAAAACGTCCGATGGCGTCCGTCCATTAAATCCTACCGGAGTTTTCATTAAACGCTGCCATTGCGTCTACTCATCTTGTGACTGCTCTTCTGGATAAACTTACTTCTGCGAACTTTTTCCTTTTTTCTGGTAATATATATCCATAATATATTTCCCAATTCTATTAAGCACTATCACAAATTCGCCTTCTGAGAACGGCCTTTTTCATTGCGTTTTAAAAAGTATTTTGTTCAGCTAAATTATCTTTTAGCTTTGCAATTCGTCGAACTCGCTCCTAAATGGGTCCAGAAACTCAAAGCGTTGGGACGTAAGCCAGAAAGAATGATCTGAAAGTGAGATGCACTACATACGCTTGCGTACTCTGGCGGCCATTTGAAAGTGCACGACTCTTATATCAGATTTCGTTATATTTGATGTTTGTAAAACTGACTTTGAAATTTGAGGTTCATGTGATGTATCATTATGACATTCGCAATTGTCTAATTATTACTTATCAAAATTAAAAAGTGTATTATTATTTTATCAAAAAAATTCCAAATTAACAAAGAACGTCCCAAAAATGTTCAAAACTCTTACAAAACTCCAACGCGAGTAGGTCTGTATAAAATTAATATTTCGTCCAGGCGCCATTTGAGTCTATTACACCTTGCAATCGACGTCTATTGTAAGGCGCTCTCCTATCCTCCAGCAAACACCGGGACCTAGGGCACTTATCCATGCCCAAACATTGATGGAAAAACGTCCACTCCGGTCGGTAGGTTTAAAATACCTCATACCTCGAATACCTCTCTTCATACCTCGAATTCTGAGGTCGGTAGACGCGGATGGAACCATCATGACATGACTGAAAGACCTTTTCGTCGGAAAATATGACATTATTCCAAAAGTCGTCGGGCCTACCGACAAACTGGTTCGCAAAATTAAGACGTTGTTCTTTATGCCTTGGCTCCAAAAATACCTTATTTGCTGCCGCATAATTTCATAACTCTGATGGGGCCTAAGTGCAGCGGACCTCTGATCCGCACTCCGGACAAATTCCAGATTCTAGATTCCAGATGTCACTGAAAGTGATGAAGTATTAATATATTAGATTCAAGTATAAATGATCAATATAACAAATCGTACATCACTATGAAGATCCTCAATGAATGTGAAAGAACTTGCACAGCGAAGAGTCACTCCAGGATCCTTACTTTGTCTCTTCCCTATTGTATCCTTCCCACGGGCGCCGGTTCTATGAACACTTATTTGTAGTTGGAGAAGGTTCACTGATAAGCACGAGTCCTCTATGGTCAATAAAATAAATAGAGGCCTAATTGAACCCCCCAATTAGGCCTCTATTTATTTTATAATATTTTAACTTGAAATTTGCAATTATTTTAAAATGGTCAATGGATCTATGATACTTATTACTTTGTTTTGTCAAAGAGATTGAAATGTGAGAATATTTATTAATTATAGATTTTATCATAAATTATGTGCTAAAAATATTGAGATAAGAATAATAAAGCAGAAGTTGTATAGGACTAATTTTATTTTTTTTATATAAATGGAAGTATGATTGTCACTATGACAATTGCAATGCACAAGTACTAAATTTATATATATGCTATACTCGATGATACGCTTGTTGATTTATTTTGATTTGGATATTATCAAATTGAAAATAAAATCGTCAGAGTCTATACTCGTTGCATTTGTAATTTAATAGTCCTTTCCTTGGCCTGCTTGCTACACTCGTCGATATTACCAGTAATGCTATCTGGAGACGTTACACTTGTTATGTCAACAAAAATCACTTAATACCGTAGTTGAAATTAACTTTAAAACGTTTCCCTTTGGGATTTCACTTACGTCGCACTATTTTACTGAATTTAATTTACTTATAACTATTAAATTTCTACAATATTATAATCGAAACTTAGCGAGCTCTTCGTACTTCGAACGCTATAGCTGAACTCTTTTTGCATTATTATCCGTAACCAAGGATGTGCAGTTGGCTTTTTGTTGTTACATAATCTGATCAATCAGATGAATGGCTATTATTATATTTATTTAGTTTTACGTTTACACTCTTGAATTTATAATATATTTGGTTTAATTTTGATTTATAAGCTGTATTCATTTAACATATTCACCTTTTGTTGACTAATTTCTAAATTTCAAATGAGCGTCATTCCTACATTGTAGTTTTTCTTCGAGAGTTATGCTCTCGAAGCCCGTTTTTATGGCGATGCTTTCGCATTAATCTTTTAATATAAACATAGTTTATGTATGCTTGATATTAGATGAATTTTGTTACGACTTGTCTATTGCAATTATGCTAAATATAGAATTTTGCGCCGATAAATAACTTAGATATAAAGCAATTAGATACTGACCAATCATATGCGCAGTCGGTTGGCGTTTCGTGTAGTATATGCGATCTATAGCGATACGTGCATTATTGCGATGTTACCCTTGTTGGTACGATATGGATTGATCATAAATTTTATATTAATTCATAATTTGGTATATTTACTATGTTTTAACCATTTATTTAGCCCCTAGATATTCGTTTAATTATTTACTTATTTATTTATTCATTCATTCATTCATTCATTCATTCATTCGTTCGTTCATTCATTCATTCATTCATTCATTCATTCATTCATTCATTCATTCATTCATTCATTCATTCATTCATTCATTCATTCATTCATTCATTCATTCATTCATTCATTCATTCATTTATTTATTTATTTATTTATTTATTTAAGAAACAAAACAGGTATATTCATAACCTAATTACATGTTTCTATATACTCGTAAGATAATACTTAAATTGTTTTAACGTCATATTAAATACATCACAATGTGTTATCCATTTTTCGATTAAAAAGTGAACATATTCTACCAAGTCTAGATTGACTGTTTTTAACAAAGAAAGTAATATTTATACAAAAACGTTAGTAGTATACATTTTCTCCTATATTCTAACCTTTTGTATTTCTAATTCCAGTCTAATCGGTTCATAATGTACAAAATCTGGAGAGCGTTTGTGTTTTTTGTGAAAAATATAATTTAAAAAAATATTTTGAATCCTTTCTATAATCTTCTTTTGTTTTTTAGTGTGCTGGTCCCAAATCACTGCTGCAAATTCTAATTTTGGTCGTATCAGAGTATTGTAAAAATTTTTAATAGCATCTATGTTGTTGAAACTATTAGTAATGCGTTTAATAAAACCAAGCATTTTGTACGAACCCGATGCTATAGTTTCTATATGTTTGTTAAAATAAAAGTTTTCTTGAAATATAACACCTAGATCTTTATGTTGCGTTAATCGTTTTAACGGCATGTCATTCATCGTGTAACTGATATGAAATATATGCTTTTTCCTATAAAATGACATATGATAACATTTTTTTTATATTGAAATACAACTTATTTTTTTTTGACCAAATATATATAGTATCTAAATCTTTTTGTAGAGTTACTCCATCATTGCTACTATTTACCGCCCTATATAATTTAAAATCATCTGCGTAGAGTAAACATTTGGAAGTTATATTATCTGGCAGATCATTAATGAACAACACATTTTTCTCAATATATATATAAAGAAGATACTTACCCGTTATATATCTGGACGTATATACAGAAACATTTAGAAGTTGTACAAGTTCTTTTGCCTTTGTTGAAGATCTTCAGAATAATGTACAATTTATTTACCTAGTACTTTATACTTGAAATTACCATCAACACCTACCATTCTCACAGTGACCCTTTTATGTGACATTAGTGTTGACAGAGAACTGTATGTATAGGCGGCGACCTCGTATAGTGTACAACTGTTCTCCCTTAAGTTTGATTAAAAATAAGTATGATTTTGCCCCTTTTTTAAGAGAAAGTTGATAAATGGTGAAAATGGTCGTGAAAAATGCTATCTGTTAATTAAATAAAAATTAATAAAAAAATTTTATTAAAAAATTGAATTTTTATGCCAAGGGCGCCACTAGTGGAAAGCGTAGGGCCACTAGTCCCGAGCTAGCAGTCGTAGGAAGACTCTTCCCGATGTGTGGGTGGAGTTAGATGGCCAGGTAGTGCCAAATTACCTCGATTATACTTAATAAAATTTTGTAAAGAAATTTTGTCGTAGTTTTCTTACCAATCCTGAATTTAATAAAGGTCCTGGATTTAGGTAATGCAAAGTAAGTAGGTAATCCAAAATTTGTAAAATAAAACACTCAATTTTAGTTTTTCCGAAATAAAATGAAAATTCTGAATAAACCGTATAAAATTAAAATAAATGCGAAAATGAAAATGTATGCTAAGTATAACGAAAATAAAAGCGGTTCTCGATATAATAAGTTAAATAAAACGATTTGTGGGTATTTTAAGGCGAAGTATTGCTAAACGAAGTTTAACACAAACGAGTATTAATTATTACAGCTAAAAAGCCGATAAGTGCTAATAATTAATATTAATTTAACGAAATGCGATTATATATGAATTTAGGAAGCGCGATTATCAACTGTTGCAGCTAAAGAGCCAATATGGGCCAACAGTTAATATCGGAAGAGATTTTGGTAGATACCAAAATGAAAATTACGCGTACGCGGTTTTAAATGCTGAATTTGAATAGCGAAATATGAAGGAGTTAATTATTGCAGCTATATAGCTATATTATTGCAATTATAATTAACTATGTGAATATGCTAGGAAGCGCGTTTGAAAATAGATGTGCACGATTCGCGATGTCAGACAACTGTTAGGTTTTGCTTATATAACAGCGAGTTTTATACTCTCCTCTGAGAGTGAATATAGGCTCCGCCTATTTTGATATCTCGCGTTTCCGCGACGCCGTTGGTCGACGCATGACACCGAGCGCTGAGCATGCTGATATACTCCCGTGGCAACGCGAAAACGGCTAGACACACCGGCGAAGAAAGTCAAGAGCGCCAGAAGCAAGGCTCTGCCGGTGGGGCCCATCAGCCAGGACCGGGGGAGGCTGCGTAACTTCGCGTGACACTGATCACATTTGTGGGGAGGGTCACGTGAAACGCGCGGCTTACCCCTTACGAGGCGGTCTCGGCCTACATAGATATTAGGGGTAAAGAGCGATGGTACCGCTCGGCCCCCTCTTATCGAGGTCACATCTATAGCCAAGGATATTGGCGCGCGAAAACGGCATGCACAATATGGACGAACGAATACGGACCGAACGTTCGACCTAATGCAGCAACAATCAGTCCGGCCGGCTTGTGTATGAGCGGCGGATTATTTGCGGATCGGCGTAACGTTTTTTAATCTTAATAAAAATTGATAACAGCATCCGTTAATAATGTGTAAGCATCGAGGTGTCAATAAAAATGATTCTGAGCGCGTCCTACATACATTTTCATTATTGCATACGACAATAGGCAGCGCAATGTAGGCCTATCCATATTCGTATTTGATAAACAAGTTACATACAGAACGTAATATGCACTGAAAAGCAAGAAATAAAATATTTTCAACAAAAAACAAAACCGAGTTCAAAAACTCTATGCTAAAAACCTGCTATAAAAAGTAAAAAAATATTGCGTTATTCATTCTTACTTAGAATACAATCAATTTTTGAGGTAAATAATATACAATTGTTATTTTTGGATTCGGTGCCAGCCAAGGTGTTTTCACTTACAATTGAATACAACTGCCTAAAGCGACCACCACAATTACAAATAAACCTAAATTCAAACTTCTAGTCGAATACAAGTAGAGATGTATACCTACGCTACTTCGTTACACGTTTGTAAACCAGGAGTCACTGTGCTTGTTTTGAGACTTTTTAGAAAAGTCCCCATCTGTGATGACACAAGATAACTTTCACGGGATTAATTTCCTTGTTCCTTTAACAGATTTATCTAAAATCTCCTTCGAAATCTCCATAATAGACACACATACACAAAACTTCGTTTCATTTATTTTTACATTTATAAAAATCATCGATTTATAAAAATCATCGTTTTATTTATTTGAAGTGACATTTCCACTTTCGAAAAAAATCATATGTTGAAGTTCACGTGAACGGATATCCTCAAATCTAGATGATAATGATGTGTTTACTGATTAAATTTTATTTTCGTTCGTTATTTTCGTTGCAAAGTGTATTTTTCATCCAGTTTATGTACCTATTCCCTTAATAATTAAAACGTCAAACCGAAACGGAGTCTGATCAGTGGCGATCCTCATATTATTGCAACTATATAATTGCCACTCGGTGCTTGCTCGGTTCGCTTGCAAAACAGCAACGTCAGGCAGATGATCACGTTACAGGTGAACAAATCGATCAAATAGCACGTCTACGGCATTGCAGTGAGTAATAATACACCGTCGCATTTCCAAATAGAACGTCGGACGATCGTCATGCATTTCTACCAGTTTCGGCTGGCATGTCATGTGAACTTTCTGGAGACACGCGAACCCTGATTTATTCACACCGCCACCGATTCGTTTTACGCTCCATGGAAACACGGCACGGCCAGTCGCTTCCGCTCCTTACTTATCTCTTCATTCAAAGTTGCGGGGGCAGATGGGTTGGGGTAGGTTCAGGGCGTAGCGAAAAGGAATTTATACGCGATGGGTTCGAAATGGATAGGCTCATGGCTTGAATTTTCTCGTTGCAGCTAAATTTAGCGAAAGCCGTTGGACGGAAGCTTTGAGGATATATACTGAAATGTGTCCAGCTATATATTAGCTGCAGAACAACCTTTAGCGCTGCGTCATTGTCAACAACAAACGAATTGAATTCTCGTGAAATGGTTTACTTGTAGTAATGGTATGAGATGTATTTTTCCGTTTTAACGGGACTGGTAACGTCGTATTCATTGCATATGTTACTATCATTTTTTACAGTTAAGTTATGTAATATTGTATCGGAAATGTATAGCGTTTTAATAAATCAGACATATTTCGAATCAAAGGACTCTTTTGATTTCGATATATCTGCCTAACTTTAACTAACAGTTTGCTTTAGTTTACTTGCAGTTTTTTCCCCTAAGGTTTTGAGTGTAGTGCCTGAGAGGATTGATTGTCGATGTATTGATTTTTTATTTATGTTATCGTAATATATACAGGGTGATTCAACTTTTACCTGCATAAATTTCAGAATCGATAGATAATCGACAAATAATGTGAGTTTGGTTAATAAACTAAATGCGAAAAATGCTTCTTTACAAAGTTACAGGGTGTTAAAGTTTAAGAAAAAAAATCGAATTTTATTAATATCTTTATAACCAATTGAGATATTTAAATGAAATTTGGCACGTGTAGAGAGGTAATCTAGGTTCATTTTTTCATGTAATAATATTATTTTTATTTCCACCAGGGGCGTGCGTACGGGTACCGATTGCGATTTTTTTAATGAAAAAACAGATACGCCACTGGTTTATCCCAAAATAAATAATATCTGCAATCATTATTCAATTTAAAAGAAAAAAGTACTCTTGGCTTTTTTATGGTATGACGCAACATTTTCGAGTAAAGTTGTCTTTCTATACGGCATATCCTTTGTTACATATAACAATGCAAAAGAGTTCAGCCATAGCGTCTAAGGAGAGAACAGCTCCGCTAATAATTTTTATAAAATTTTGTTAAATTTAATAGTTAAACGCAAGAAAAATAATTAAAATAGTGAAATATAAGTAGAACACCAGTGGGAAAGGTTTTAAAGCAGAAGTAAATGCATATTAAGTATTTTCGTCGAAATTAAGACGTGAGAAGTGCAGGTTTGGTAGCGTCCCCAGCCTTTAGAAGACTATGGTAAGCAGTGTAAGGAAACGGAAGTCAAATATTATAAGAAGGTCCAAGTATAAAGAAGGAGTAAGAGTGCAAAAATTGGACGATTCACAGTTTGAGGGTAAAGATATACTACAACAGGTTTCCGGCAATCGTAGCAGCGTTCCAGGGAACGCGCGGCCAGTAGTAGCAGCGTTCCAGAGATAGTACGACGCCGTCCGGTAGATGACACCACCAGAGCCCAGCATCAGCTGTTAACAAGCCAGTGTCGTGGAAACTAGTGCTAAGTGTTTGTATATCGCAAATTAAAAGGACTAACATAAAACTTATAAGGTAACCACCATCTCAAACATTGCTAGTTTTAAATATATTGTACCAGAGGCTTAGTCCCATGTATTAGAAGAAGTTACGTAGGTTTGCGTAAGTCTTAGTTTGTTTATTTATTTGTAAGAGCATATAACAATAAAAATAGTCATATTTAAATTACTTCTTTCTTATTATTATTTTGAAACTTATTAGGATGCAATTTATATCCTATAATGTGAGACAATTTAAAATTCAATTGATTTAACAAAATATGTATCACAGATTCAAATGTATCAAAATAGTATCATAGATTCATTCACTATTTGGAAAATAACTTCAGTTTTAAAAATTTCTTGCAAAATATTTACGTAGACCTAATTGGACCGCCCCTTAATGACGATAGGGTACTCGTGTTCTCAGTGATCCTTCTCAAATTATAAATTAGTGTTAATAGAACTGGCGCCCATGGGAAGGATTCAATAGGGAAGAAATAGTGTAAGTATCCTGAAAGCCTATCAGATGTTTCTTCGCTATGCTATCACTATTATTATCTCATTTATCTGTTTAAAAACAACAACATATAAAGCAGTTCAAACATCATAAATTTGAACAAAAATATCAATCCAACAGTGAGGTTTTTGAAAATCTTATATTATGCACAAAATCATTATTAATCTCCCAAACAGTGGGCATTTTAATTTTCTTATATTCTCATTGTCAATATTATATATATATATATATATATATATATATATATATATATATATATATATATATATATATATATATATATATATATATATATATATATATATATATATATATATATATATATATATATATATACCCAAAGTCATTTAGGCCAATAAATCTTACGAGTTTTCTATTGAAGACACTGGAAAGGCTTATTGACCGATACCTAAAAGAGGAACAACTTGCAATGCGGCCTCTCCACGCACATCAGTACGCTTACCAGAATGGTAAATCGACTGAAACAGCATTACACAACCTTGTTCGCAAGATAGAAGGGACACTCGAAAATAAACGAGAGTCACTTGGTGCCTTCCTAGACATAGAAGGAGCGTTCGACAACACCCCCCTTTGATGTCATTCATCGCTCCTTAGCTCAGCGTGATGTGGAGCCTTCCCTATTGGGTTGGATTCGATTCATGCTTTCGCAAAGGAGCATCCAAGCAGAAATGCATGGTCATAAACACACAGTGGATGCTAGTCGGGGCTGCCCTCAGGGAGGGGTTCTCTCCCCCCTACTGTGGAGCCTTGTAGTGGACAGCCTACTGTGGGAATTAAATGACGCTGGTCTGTATGCACAGGCCTATGCAGATGACTTGGTCATCCTATGCAGTGGAACCAGGGACAATTTGCGTGGCCTTATGGCTAGGGCCATAAGAATAGTTGAGAACTGGTGCCAAATAGCTGGCCTAAGAAGAAACCCTAAGAAAGCTCAGCTTATGCTATTCAGCAAAAAGAGGAACCAAGAAAATCGACCAGAGATTACTCTCTCTGGTGTGGTCCTCACCTACCACCAGACGGTGAAATATCTAGGTGTTCACCTTGATGCTAAACTGTCTTGGCATGATTACATATCATGCAAAATCAGGAAAGCAACGTGTGCACTGTGGACGTGTAGGAGGGCCTTTGGTGGAAGCTGGGGTCTTAATCCCAAGGTTCTCCACTGGCTCTACTGCACTATTGTTAGACCAATAGACTTGCGGGTTTAGGGATGACTGGAGCATTGAGAACGGCTCCCACCAGAGCTCTGGAGGTGCTATTAAATCTCATGCCACTACAAATATTCATTAAATTGGAAGCCATGCGTGCGGTATATAGACTGCGCACGCTAGACCAGTTACAGGTGTGCTCATTCGGGCACTCTCGCATGTGGAACTGGGCCACCGAACGATGCCCGGTTCTACTCATGAGTGGTGATCATATTCCCACTAAACTATATCCCTCGAACTTCCTGGAGGTCGTAATCCCTGACCGCGAGGAGTGGGGGATAGAGAACACCCCGATGGCAATCCGCAACGGAACCAACTGGTATACGGATGGATCCAGGGCGGATGGAATGTCGGGTGCCGGAGTCTTTTCTGACTCGGAACAAATAAGTAAATACTTTGCTCTGGGTGCACATGCTACTGTCTTCCAGGCCGAGGTATTTGCGATTCTATCCTGTCGGCTTGAGCTGCTAGCTGGCCCACAATGAACTGGTAGAATCAATATATGCTCCGACAGTAGAGCTGCGATCTTGGCACTTAGTGCCGTTGAAGTGCGCTCAAAACTGGTTCTGGAAAACTGGTTCTGAAGACTTTAGCCCAACAAATGTTTCAACATTGTTGGACCACTGCTCCAGGCATGAGACAGGCTAAAGAACCATATCTGGTCCCGACGCTGGGAGGACCAGACAGCTGCAAATTAAGCAGATGTAACTTAAGAACAGTGACAGGCATACTGACCGGTCACTGCCACCTAAGACGACACCTTTACATAATGGGTCTTGTGGAAGACCCTGAGTGTAGGGGATGCTTGGAAGATGAGGAGACAGCAGGGCATGTTCTGATGAATTGCCCCGCTTTCCTGCATACACGTATGCAATACCTGGGACAACTGATGCTGATGCCCAGGGACTTTAGAGAGCTATGTCCCAGCCGCCTCGTTGGCTTTATTAAGGCAACTGGACTGGTATAGCTCTCGAAAGGCGGGACGTGACGGGCCCATACTGAGGCCTATACGTCAAAGGGCAGAGCCCCCGCCAATCTCAAATCAAATCAATCAATATATATAAAGGGTCCGCCAATAAGCGCGCTCGATCTTTAAAATGAAATAAAGCAAGTTGTGTGAGAGGTATAAATGAAATTTATTTTTTGTTTGAAAGAGTATTCGAAGGCATTATGTATGGAAAATAATATCGGTCAAATGTCCACCTCGGCTTCGCTGGGTGGCGCGCATACGAGAAGTCCAATTTTCAATGACTCTGGCGCACAAATCGGGCTGTATTTCATCGATGGCGTGGCGTATGTTGACTTTGAAGGCATCAGTGTTTTGTGGTTGGTTTGCGTAGACCTGTGATTTAAGAAAACCCCACAAGAAATAGTCTAGTGGGGTTAAATCGCACGATCTCGGTGGCCAGTTGATGTCGCCTCCGCGCGAGATAACCATTCCTCCGAAGCGCTCGTGCAGAAGATCCATTGTGGCGCGCGCTGTGTGGCTCGTAGCGCCGTCCTGCTGAAACCACATATCCTCGACATCCATATTGTCGATTTCATGCCAGAAAAAGTTCGTTATCATGGATCTGTATCGTTCGCCGTTTACCGTGATGGACACACCATCGTCGTTCTCGAAGAAATACGGCCCGATGATGCCTCCGGCCCAAAATCCACACCAAACAGTTACCTTTGCTGGGTGCATTGCGACCTGGTGGACCTCCTGTGGATTGTTCTCGGCCCAATAACGGCAATTCTGCTTGTTGACATTCCCATTTAACCAAAAATGTGCCTCATCGCTGAAGATGATTTTGCGACCAAAATCGGGGTCGACTTCCAACTGCTCTAAAGCCCAATCAGCGAAGATACGGCGCTGTCTATGGTCGTTTATTTTGAGCTCTTGTGTCAGCTGGATCTTGTACGGATGTATGCCCAAATCCAGATGCAAGATTCGGCGAAGTGATGTTTCCGAAAGGCGGAGTTCCTGTGCGCGACGTGAAATTGACTGTCGCGGATTTTCACGCACACTATCGCGCACAGCGGCGACATTCTGGGCAGATCGGACGTTTCGACGACGCGTCGGTGTTGGCTGATTGTTCACCGAACCGGTTGCCTCGAATTTGTTAATCAAACGACGGATAGTCGACTCAGCAGGACGATCAATTGCACCGTAAAATTGGCGGAGCGCGCGGAACGTTGCTCGAACCGATGAATGATTTTCGTAATAAGTTTTAACGATTTGCACATGTTGCTCGCGGCTGAATTGGTTCATGGTGATTTGTGAAGATACACTGAATCATAACAACTACGTTTGCCAACTCTACCACAAACAACATGGCCGCCATGAGCTGTCAAAGATCGAGCGTCCCTATTGGCGGACCCTTTATATATATATATATATATATATATATATATATATATATATATATATATATATATATATATATATATATATATATATATATATATATATATATTGTTAGCAACGAGGAATCGAGCGCATACTTGGCTCACGGTGTATGGTGTCGCCGGGATAGACGCTAGGCGAGGTGGGCAAGGGATGCTGGAACGGTACGGTCTCGGGAAGCGAGGCGACAACCGGAGAGGGTACTCATTCGCTTCTCAGCTTGCACATGTGGTGTATTAATTAATATACGGATGCCCAATAAATTGTTATTTTGTGGACCTTTATTTTATTTCAATTCGATTTAATTTGCTTACAATATATATATATAGGGGTGATTTTTTAGCAAAAATTAAGGTGAAACTTTGGTATAATTTTTTTCCAAAACCCCCTTTCCCCTCTAAGTTACAGCCCTCTACATTTGGGGAAAAATAGTTTTTAATTACTTTCTCCACTACGAAAGAATTTAGAAGAGTGAAATTTGGCGGACAAGTTGCTCTAATAAAATGACAAGTTTGTGACAATTTTTTAACCCTGACATATTGTTACAAGGGGGTAAAAAAACCAACCCTTATAATATTTTTCTCAGAACTTTTTAACGCGTCGAGAAATTGATTGTTTGCCACAAAAAAAATTATGCTTACATTGCCTTTTAAATAAATTAACTGAGGGGTTGTTACAATCCATTACTTACTTTGTTTTTAAACAGTAAGACGCATTTTCAAAAAAATTCCTAGTTTCAATAAAACCCCCGTATAGCCGAAAAGTAGCGAGATATAAAAAAAAACGGTCAAACGGCCAAAAATACCCGGATTTTTTGTAGGAGTTTAGTTTACACCCCGTATATTTCTTTTCCGAGCACGATAGAAACATGATATTCAGGCCATTTATTACCAATGAAATTTCCAAAAACGTCCTGAAAACCTTATTTTGATAGTCCATATTATTCAGCAGATATTGCCTACTAGATCTGGTTACGAATTAGGATCAGATTTGTAGCCGCCATCTTGAATATTTATTCCCCCTCTAATAATTTACCAACCATTTTACGAGAATTTCTTTCAGTAACTTTATTAATTGCTGCAATTAACCTTTAAGAACGAGGTATGGTACAAGGACTTTCTTTATTGTTGTATAGTCAATTTTAATAAACCAAAAACACCTCCCTACTTCCGGCTTCCACTGCGAAATCCCAGCCTTAATCGATAAGCTTCTCCCACACAAACAAAACCCCTCTGCATATTTATAAAAGTATTTGTTCAGCTTCGCTGGGCTATTTTCACGTTTCGCGTAAACACATATTTACATAGTCTGCATTCGGACTGAATTTAAATCAAGAGCGTTGACGCTGTACGCCGCGCGATATAGCGTGCCTTCTACGTACTCCGTCGTGGAATATCATGTCAATAAACTGAATAAACTAGAGGAAATTCGTCTTCTCCGCATTGCATGATGAAAACCCTGCAACATGCAAAAGGATATTATTTGCCGAAAAAAAATTACTTTATCACATCAAACAGAGTGAAGGGTTTTCCAATAAAAACGATATGATTTTAAAATGAAATAAAATAAAAATTATTTCAGATACAACAAAACTTTGTGTCTTATTTTAAAGTGCAGTCAATGACATTTTCGTTTTGAATAACGCAACAACGTCAAACCTTTGATTTGACGCATAATCTTTACTGCTCTGTCTACTATCCTTTCATTTTCAATCCGTGCCTGTGTTTTAACCCAAAATGGCGTCGTAGACTTCACTTTTCCAACTCGTATAATTCCAAAGGACGCCGCCAGAGATGATTAGCTGTAGTTTGCCGCTATAACGGCTGCTCTAGTGCTTTCGTTTGATATGCAAACTAATGGAATGCGGTGCTCAGTGGCGCGCGCAAAGATCTTAACATAGGAAATAAAATAAAAAACAATAATGTTAACTCAATTTAATTTATAATATCGTCGACCGAGAATTGGTTTCTTCTATCTCCTCAAAACTTAATATGGAGAAAACACCGTTTAAAGTTTTATTAAGTGATTTCTTGTTGATCTGAATAATTTTCAATTTAAAAGATTACAGTAATAGAGGAATTACAATACTTTTATAATCTATAAATTTGAAAGAAATCCGAGTACTACTTCAATTTTAATTAATAAAAATAAATTTGGAGATAGGACTTAGCGATGTAATGTGATGAATTTGAGCTGGAGATAGTACAACACATGTTCTATCAAGGAGGTAGAATTAAACAAGTCCAACGAGATTCATAAATATTATTATATTCTACAAAACTTATCTACACATACAAGAAATAAAATACTAAAACTAAATAAAAGAACATTCTAAAAGTCTCAACAAAAATATTATTCGTTGCGGTAGAAAGTTTGATAGTATTTTATTATTGATATTATTATTGTATTTTCTTAGCACTTTTAGCCGCCCTTTTATAGGTCTGTCCCTTTGTTTCGGTTTTCGTTTTCTTAGTTGCATTTTTGAAATTTTTGAGTATAGTTTGTTTGTAAAAGTTTTGATCTTCGTCTTGCATAGTCGACAGCATTGACATTAGTGCTGTTTTTTAGTTTCACTAATCTGCGCAGATGCGTGTAGTCTTAAAATATTCGGAAACTGACGTTTCAGGCTTCTGCCGAAGTAGAGCTGATGTGTTATCAGTTAGAAAAACTCTTTCAAAATCATCTACAAAACTTTCCCGGTATAAAATTTTGTATATATTTTCTTTGTCTTATATAATATGTTTTACTTTCGTATATAGTACCAGGCTGTAATTTCACTTCGATGTATTTGACTCATAGTTCCAGTAATCTGTACCTTTCATTTGTATGTTGTTATTTTATATGTATATTTTTACCGTCTAACAGAGGTTCATAAAAGCACATATATCACTAGGACAAAATTCAAGGTGGCGACTCGAAGATGGCGGACAATTTTGCCATATATGGTGCGATTCGACTTAAAATCGGTATCATGAAAATTTTGAGGTCGCATATCACGAATTTTTTGCCAAAATAAATATTCAAAATGGCGAATTAAATATTAAGGACGTTTTCGTTATTTATGCTCTCATTCGACTCAAACTAGGTATATCGGTGTATCGGTAGTATCATCACGAATTTTTGTATCGTAACAAATATAAGATGGCGTCTACAAAGATTTATTTTTCTTTCTAAATACTATATACTTACATTACTTAATACCATTTTTTTTCTAATATGTATCTAGGATATGAAAATACTATTCTTATCCTACCTAACGTTTATAAAACATTATCCTTGTCCCAATAATCGTAATTCGTAATCTATTTGATATTTACAAGTTCTGCCTGCATACTTTGTCTTTTATATTAAATACCGGAATCTGCAAAGATTATCCTATAGAATATTTCACATTTTATATTTTTTCGTTAATTCTCTATTAAGACTAGCAACTACACTCCCCGGCACAAAATTCCGTCACCCTAAAATTTTGCCCAATTTTGATGTTTTATAACTTTTTTATTTTTCATCTGATTTTCATAAATTTTTTACCAGTCTGTAGATCAGTTCATTGTGTGTCTTTTTAATTATTGTAATAAGTCATATTTTTCGTCCAGGCAATATTATACAGGGGTAAATCAAAGTGTTGTTTTTTGTCGTAAACTCAAAACAACCTGTGGAAAAATTGAGGCGAATAATTTTGTTTACAAACTGTTTGCTGCCATCTTAGACGTATTGTAAACATTTTGTTTTTTGATTCATCCCATTATCTCATTTCTTCTGCGAGCAGCAAAATTTTAAATGAAACGCTGATTTCAAGCTTATTTTTATTAACAAAAACATCCACTAGGTATATCACAAAATTAATTAACAAAGACAAATTTTAATAACGTGTATGTCCTCCTCTCGCAGCAATGACAGCTTGCATTCTTCGTGGCATCGAATTAATAAGATTACTTATTCTGTCTTGAGGAATAGCCTGATATTCTTCTGTCAGCGCCAGCCGTAAGTCTTGCAAGGTTAGTGGTTGCACAGGACGGCGACGGAGTGCTCTTTTAAGAACATCTCAAAGATGTTCGATTGGGTTGAGATCCGGGCTACATGCGGGCCAGTCCAATCTTGGAAGTCCAACCTCATCCAGATATTCGCTCACTACCCGTGCAACGTGAGGTCTAGCATTATCATGCATTAATGTAAATTGGTTCCCAATGAAAGGAGCAAATGGAACAACAATTTCTTGGAGGATTTCCTCAATGTAACGGTGGGCGGTTAGTGCTCCATTTTCAACAAATACAAGGTCAGTACGTGCATCGGTAGAAATACCCGCCCAAACCATGACTGAACCACCGTAATATTGCAGTCGCTCAGATATGATGCAGTCTGCATATCTTTCATTTCTACGTCTGTATACCCGTTCACGACCATCCGGCGACCTTAAACAAACCCTAGATTCATCTGTGAATAGTACGTTTCCCCACTGTTCTACAGTCCAGTCAGTATGCGCTCTTGCAAATCTCAGTCGGTGTTGTCGATGCCGAGGAAGCAATTTTGGACATACTGCTGGTCTTCGTGAATGCAATCCTGCTTCTAAAAATCTTACCATCGACGTACCATTTGCAAGTCATTTTTTAGATACACAGCAGTAGCTCTTCGATCTCTTAAAGAACTCATAATGACAAAGTGATCATCAGCTTGAGTGGTCATTCTCCTTCTGCCAGAGCCTTGCCGCCTAATAAAGTTTCCCGTCTGTAGATACCTATTCCATACATCACAAACTGTAGACCGCGCAATTCCCAGAGTACGGGAGACATAACTCTTATTGCGGCCATCCTCTATTAAGGCAACAATTCTACCTACGTCTGCTGTAGTTACCATGATGACAACACACTAAATTAACTGTACTGTCAAATATTCTGTCACAATAACCGCGTATTTAGCCAACGTCGATGTTTTTTAATTAAAAATGATAAAATTAACAGCGTTTCATTTAAAATTTTGCTGCTCGCAGAAGAAATGAGATAATGGGATGAATCAAAAAACAAAATGTTTACAATACGTCTAAGATGGCAGCAAACAGTTTGTAAACAAAATTATTCGCCTCAATTTTTCCACAGGGTGTTTTGAGTTTACGACAAAAAACAACACTTTGATTTACCCCTGTATAATATTGCCTGGACGAAAAATATGACTTATTACAATAATTAAAAAGACACACAATGAACTGATCTACAGACTGGTAAAAAATTTATGAAAATCAGATGAAAAATAAAAAAGTTATAAAACATCAAAATTGGGCAAAATTTTAGGGTAACGGAATTTTGTGCCGGGGAGTGTATATTATATGATTGTCGCTCCGCTAAAAAACAAAAGGTTGGAAAGATGTGTCAAATGTACCAGCACCTGCTGGGACATACTGATTCGCCGTTTCGATGACTCATGCGAGGCTAAATTTTGTGTACTAAATCCCCGGCTTAAGAACTGCCTTGAAGAAAGAAACATTGAACATGATGATTCGCTACTTAAAGCTGAACTGTTGACATTGGCAAGGCAACATTTTCCGGATTTCAAGAAGTACGTAGTGGAAGAAATTAAAGAAAAAAGAGGAATGGAGGTAATTCGATTGTCTCGATATTACCTCCGTATCACTGCGAACTGAACCCAATTGATCTTATTTGGGCGTAAATAAAAGGGAAAGTTGCTAGAGAAAATACAACATTTAAGGTAGCTGGATGCCCTAGTTCCATTAACAAGAAATTGTGGCGGTATACAATTTTACACTAAATATCCTTTTGTATTGCATACTGATGTGATTTACCGCTTTCGAAGTAATTGGTACGGGTTTAATTTGTAAAATGCCGCACAATTTTTTGCTCTAGTTTGTATATCAAACGAAAACACTTTATCTATATTCGGTGAAACATTTCAATACCGTCAAATTCAGAAATCGCGGTTACAAACGGTTGTATAAAAGAACAATACATTCATATAACACTCGAAATCCGTTCTTGTATTGTGCCGCTACATACCCTACCGTACATGTTGGCATATTATTGGACGGCTCTTAATTAAGCTTGTAATTGACTACCTGTCTGCGAGATCAATAACGGAGCTTGCACAATTATTACACCGTAACAGGTAATTGTCTTCATTGTTAACATATCGAGTCGGCTATTTTGGCGTAGGCTCGTAAATACTTTATAATGGAATATAGATAGAACATTATAGATATATAGTTGTATGTTATATACCGTAATACAGGGTTAGATTGAACGTTTTTTGTTTTAAATCTATATATCTATATATCACAGTACATGTGATTGAAGTGAATACTTCTTTACCGTTTCGCTGAGAAGGTGTGAGAGAGAAGTATTGTACATATTGGCTTTATGACAACTGACGTGTGACGCATATGTTAGTGATTCTAAATGGTGTAGATATCTCGCGATATAGCATCAATCGTTGTTCCTGATTTAGTCGTGCAAATGTTCCGGTCGTTATTCATATCTAAACCGAATTTCTCACGAAGAAAGTGAAGTAGTGGCAAGGACGCATCCTCCGCAATAAGATCATCATCCATTTGGATCAGATTCGAAAGCCCAATCCAGATATATCCAGCAGGATATGCATAAGTAATATTGTATTCTGTTAATTCCGATTCTGTCACGATCTGTGACAGTTGACAAGCTTAGTTTTCATGATTTTCGGGTATTGTACTAGTTTATTTTTATTGTTTTGTGTATTTCTTATTGGATGACTTTTTAAATGTGTGTTTTCATTGTGTGAGTTTAAGTTTAGGTATATTTTAAGAGCAGGAACATACCTATAGTGCCTGTTATTTTTTATCACCACGAGAAACAAACAGGTAAAAAAGCTACTTTAACATAAGTTTTATTATTGTTAACATATATTATGTTAAAATAGAATTATATAAAGGGTCCGCCAATAGGGACGCTCGATCTTTGACAGCTCATGGCGGCCATGTTGTTTGTGGTAGAGTTGGCAAACGTACTTGTTATTATTCAGTGTATCTTCACAAATCACCATGAACCAATTCAGCCGCGAGCAACATGTGCAAATCGTTAAAACTTATTACGAAAATCATTCATCGGTTCGAGCAACGTTCCGCGCGCTCCGCCAATTTTACGGTGCAATTGATCGTCCTGCTGAGTCGACTATCCGTCGTTTGATTAACAAATTCGAGGCAACCGGTTCGGTGAACAATCAGCCAACACCGACGCGTCGTCGAAACGTCCGATCTGCCCAGAATGTCGCCGCTGTGCGCGATAGTGTGCGTGAAAATCCGCGACAGTCAATTTCACGTCGCGCACAGGAACTCCGCCTTTCGGAAACATCACTTCGCCGAATCTTGCATCTGGATTTGGGCATGCATCCGTACAAGATCCAGCTGACACAAGAGCTCAAAATAAACGACCATAGACAGCGCCGTATCTTCGCTGATTGGGCTTTAGAGCAGTTGGAAGTCGACCCCGATTTTGGTCGCAAAATCATCTTCAGCGATGAGGCACATTTTTGGTTAAATGGGAATGTCAACAAGCAGAATTGCCGTTATTGGGCCGAGAACAATCCACAGGAGGTCCACCAGGTCGCAACGCTAGCAACTCTTTGTTTCCGGAGGAAAATAATGTGCAACAGAAACGCACAATAAACATCATACAATATGCATCAAAAATGCAATATCAATATTTTGGTTTTCTAGAAGAGCTTTCTCTAAGACTTCTGGGGTAAAATTGACATATTTACTGGCATCAGTTGTACGAGCGTACCGTCTTCTACATGAAAAAACAGAGTTAATTTATAACCTGGACCTTCATTGAACGCGTTCAAAGTAACCCCAATAGGGAACATGACTAAAATTTTATATATAAAAATAATACTAAAAACCATAGCGTAAAGTTGTAATAAATCGTGTACTTCACAAAAAACAAGATTTCTAATTCCGCGCGATCCGTATGAAGAATTTAAACAGCGAAAAAATTGGAGCGGCCCGAAACGAGCTGTGACGTCACAGCCTATAATATTCGGTAGGCGTTGGAAGGCACATCTATATTTTGCATATTTACAAGATGAAGAAAATGGCATTCATCAAACTGTGTTGTATGATTATTTTATGTCGTGAAGGAGACGCTGGTTATGATATTAATGCTTTACAAGTCATTTCATACTGTTAATAGGGGGATATCAAGTTAACCTAATATCTGTAGCGCTCCAATGTAATGCCTTTCATGAAAACGTCTCTGGGCGTACTCTCGCTCATAATTTAGGGCACATTGATGTCAAAAAAAGCGTGGAACGAGAAGAGAAAAGGGACTAAAAACTCGGATAATTCAACATCTCAAACGTCTCGTCATGAGGGGTTTAAGAGGCGTCCGAATTTTACGTGGGAGGTTGTGCACAATACCCTCGAAAAATTGGAACGGGGAATGCAAATCAAATTAGAACGTTTAATATATGTCATACACCCAAATCAAGACGGATGAATGCCTATTATTATTTGGCTGAAGTTTTGCATTATATATGTATATATATTTATATTTGTATCTTCTTATTTCTTTGCTATATTTATTTATTTTTAGAGGGTTTATCGTGGGTTGGTAGCAATAAAGCGACTGATACTTACTGAACATTTCGGTCCCTTTTTTGGGCCTTTTTCAAAGGGGGATTTTATTTATGACATATTTGACATAGGCAAATTTACAGTTTTAGGTAATTTTTAAGGTTACTAGACTGTTCGATTAAAATCATAGGAAAGAACAGTCAAGAAACCCTAAGCTCGTAGGGTTTCTTGACTGTTCTTAAAATATACCTATGCAGGTAGGATATTATAGTTCATAATACGTTAAAAAGCTTTTACATATGTTATAGGTAAGTCATGACATATTTAATTAAGGTACCTTCAATTCAAACCTGGTTCTTCAATTATTCTTTCTTCATGGGATATTTAAAATCATTGGAAAGCAATATGGGACATGAATGAATTAAAAGTTTTTTGTTACCCTAATTTTTTAAAGTTAATCATTTGTAAACGAAAACAAACATACACGCGCTTTTCACTGTTGCACTATGGTGGTGACCCCTACTGGTGGTATTCTGCAACTGCTAAACTGCAATGTTGTCGAACAACTGCTATGGCGTCTATTATATATTGAATTGCTTCGAGACTAAACAAATCATCGAGATCCAACACACTGCTGATGGACTTATTATTCCGTCTACTTGTACCTACTCTGATTTGTTTATCTCCTTTGATTCTTATTTGTCCTTATGCAAATGCGATGAAATCGCCTTCGGATATAACTAGGATACCCTATATACCTAATTATTGTTATTGGATCTTGTAACCACTGGGGTTTTTACCAGATTGACCGATGTTAAAATGAAAGGGAGCGTCGGGGTTTGCAAAAATATGTATACATACATAAATATATACACACAAGATCTCATAGTCCTGGGTTCGTCGCGTATGCTTTAAAGTTAGAAGGGGAAATCTTAATATTGATACATGGAGATTTAGCTTACCTCATATGCTCTCATGATGTCGATGTTAATCCTGTATGGCTAAAACCTCACATCATCACTAAGATTCACGAACTAACTTTGTCGGATAATATTGAATTTCGTTGGTCAAGAGATTAATTCAAATAACTTCAAACCAAGATATATATTTAATATTTAACAGAATAAATTACGATGACAATAAAACATTTACACTAAACAAACTATAAATTTGGACACAACCAGATGCGTCGCGCAAATAATGAATCTATTCATATGAAAACAAAGCTAATCGCTAGGGTTAAGTAGACCTGGCTCTAATAGAGCAAATTTGTGTGACTTTCCGCTTATTAAACTATTTGATTTTAAACCCGAATTTACTGTATGAAAACCTGCCGGAAACTGCATAATTTTGGCTAAGATTGTTGCTCCAGTCCTCGCTGGGCGGGACCAAAGTCGATCTTTCATCCCCTTTAAGTAATACCACTTACTGGGGGTGAAATCTCCACCAATCCTACGGGACCTACTTTACCCCTTACATGATCTCAGGAAACTATTCCCGTACTCTAACGACATCTGGTTGCAAAATAGAAACTAAACATTTTGCGTGACATTTCTGAGATTACTCTTTCTGCATCAATTAGTTAGCTGTTTGGCCATTTTTCCCATACCCGGAAACCATAAATTAAGTGACGCTTCTAACGGACAACTATTATTTATGGTCGAATCTTTTCGTGACGCTTTTATGGATAGACCCTGTTAATTTTACAATTGATTTGAGATATTTTACTTTTTGGTAGTTACACATCTGTTTACGATTACGAAGTTATGCATTTACGAAGCTATGAAATTTTGCTAAGACCGTACTTAAAGAAAACACACTTCTTCTTGGGTCGCTATTCCGTTTCCGAACAGAATTATGACCTGCACTTTACCATTTTTACCATTTTGTTACAATCTTACGATTATCACTCAAATTCTTCAATCAACACGATGCAATTTACTGGAAACACATCAGTGCCCAAACTAATTTACATTAGTTTTACTATTAAAATGATTAATATTCTCTCAGAGAAATTCTGCACGTGGCTACCAATTCTAGTTCATAATGCGTAGCATTATTATTGTTTCACTAAGGAAGTCCCCTCACAAAACAAACTTCCTTAGCGACTTGTACATTTTTCACAATATTCGCTAGTTGCCAACCAATCACGAATTACCATAATTTCTGTTTTTACTAGTGCACTTTAGAATTTAATTTTAAATACTATACAGTTATTTTAAAAATTTTGTACTATACTTTTCACTTTATTTCTATTTTACATGGGTCTTTCCATTTTGCTTGTGGTCAGTCAACGTTACACTCGTATCTTGACGCGAGATAATCTACACTCCCACTTTGGAAGGTACTCTATTACATATATAGAATTGTAAATAGACATAGTTTAATAAACTTTGATATTTGATAATTCGTAGAATGATATGTCGAAACTATTATTGTTGTCCTTTAATTTTTCTGGCTATTTTTAATTTAGTTATTAATATAATTAGGATTGACCAATCAGTGTATAGCCGTTAATAATAGGTGGTGGGATGCTCTGTCTTTATTTGACTGAGGCACGATATTTTCTTCCCGTAGCGTCTTTGTCTGTTACATACGGTCTAGTTTGTTTAGTCCGTAGGTGGGTTAGTCCATACTATTTATGGTGAAATCATTAGTCACGCTTCAATGATTAGTTGCTATGCAACGCGTAAAGCGGGCTATACGGTATAGGTCCCTTGTCGCTATTCATACTACTTTTACATTTTACAATTTCTATGCTCTCAAATGCATCCAACTGTCTATTATTCACATTATTAGTCACATTTCTAACTAATCTTAAATTACTAATATCTATTCTATGATTGCTGTCAAAAGCATGTTATGCAACACTAGACTTATCTGTTCTTCCATATTTTAGATGAGCCATATGCTCTTTAAATCTGGTGTTGATTGATCCTCGTTTGTCCAACATATTTTCGATCACAACTAATTGCGTAAATCCCAGACCTTTCATTTGGAACAATTTTATCCTTTGGATTGTCTAAAAGTTGTTGTAATTTATTACTCGACGAATGAATCGCTGTTATACCCACGTGTATGAAGACCTTACTCAAACCACGAGTAAACCGGGGTTCGTACGGGATGGATACATATTTTGGAGTTTCTATATCCTTTTGAAAGGTCGTAGAATTACGAGGTGTGTCCTTAAATTTACGTTCCTAATTAGTTTTTCGACTATATCTCTAGGATAACCATTACTCACAGCTATATCTTTAATTAGGGTAAGTCCGGGGAAGATGCCCCACCGGGGAAGATGACTCTCTGAAATAATTTTATTATTGACCAATAGATTTCGCTGCGTGTCTCAAAGATCGTTGTTAGTGCAGATCCGACTATGTGTGGTCGTGTTTCGGTGTAATCAAAAATTTGTTAAGGTAAGTTATTTGCAAAAGTTTATTTTAATAACTTCGTAAAATTTATCACTGTGTTCTCCTTGAACACGTACATCAGCTTAGCGTACATTTATGGCTGTTTTCGGTTTATAGTGCATTCATACATATTGTAGGTTAGTGTTAATGCAAACTTCTCAAACTTTGGCGCTAAATTTGAATTTGATATTTGGGTGGGGCATCTATACCGGGCGAGCGAGAATGATGCCCTAGCTGAATAGGTCGAAGATGCCCCTTTTACAATAACCTCTTTTTTTAAATTTATAGTATGCCGACTAATTACATGCGTACATCGGATAGAGGAAAGTGGATAGAGCAACAACTATCCAATGCGGTGCATGCTGTTACTAGTAACGTAATGGGAATTAACGAAGCCTCGCGTACCTTTAATATTCCATCCAGAACACTACGCAGGAGAATTCAGAATGGAGTAACGCAAAAAATTGGTATGGGTCGTGCACCACTTCTTGGCATCAAAAATGAAAAAAAACTCGCTGCTCACTTGAAGAAATTGCAAAGTCGAGGATTTTCTGCCACAAGAGAGGATGTGACAGTGCTTGCGTACAATTTTGTTAGCAGATTAAACATAAACCATAATTTTGCTAATGGCAAAGCTGGATACCACTGGCTAAACTCATTCTTAAGACGTAATGCCGATCTATGCGTGAGAAAATCGGAAGGAGTATCTACTGCTCGAGCCAGAGGACTGAACAAGTAGGTACCAGAAGCAATTGTGATTATCCAATTCATGCATTTCCTATTCGCACTGCATCAGCCATATGCATCCATCCATTTCTTAATTTATCCCGAGATTTACCCATTTACCTACTAATTTATTGCGTTCATTTCAGGCAAGTGGTGGAGAAGTATTTTCAGCTTCTGCAAACTGTAATGGAGGAGAACCAGCTGTTTGATAAACCTGGACATCTATTTAATATGGATGAAACTGGGTTGCAACTGAACAATAAAGCTGGGTTTGTTATAGCAGAAAAGGGAAGTAAAAGTGTGGTTTCGGTGACTTCAGGAGAAAAGGGCGAAACTATAACTGTCGTAGCATGTTGCAATGCTGAGGGAACGTTTTTGCCTCCAGCCTGCATCTTCAAGGGGAAAAATAAAAAGGTAGAATACGAAGAAGGAATGCCTCCTGGAGCCCTCGTATACATGTCAGAAAAATCTGCCTACATAAACGCTACCATATTCTTAGAATGGTTGAAAAATCATTTCGTTCCTAGAAAACCACAGGGAAAAGTTCTGCTCATAGTAGATGGGCATACATTACATTGTAATGTCGATACCCTGGAATATGCAGAAAGCAAGGACGTTATTATTATGAGTTTGCCGAGTCACACGACCCACTATTTGCAGCCACTTGACCGTGCGGTTTTTAAATCTCTCAAAGCAGCTTATTACAATGCTAGCCAGACTTGGATGAAAACACACCCCTCGCGCCAAATTAAACGTTTGCAATTCGGAAAGCTCCTTAATGAATCATGGACTAAAGCAGCTACACCAAAGAATGCAATATCTTCATTTAAATCCACAGGAATTTACCTTTACGATGCAGGTATTGTGCCTGATTACGTTTTTTTGCTTCCTGAAGAGACTGCTAACGATGTTCCAAATCCAACATCTGTTGTATCACTAACAGACGTTCCAGTTTCCACGATTGAAAATCCATTACCTGGTCCATCCTGGGAAATCGATAAGCCACGGGAGCAGCGACCTCAAGAAGACCTCGAAAAGAGTAATCCTGAGATGAATGAAATTACCCCTGGTAAAATTTTAGATGCAATTAATCCTGTTCCGTCTGTTAATGTGGAGGAAGCAAGAAAACGTTCACGCCAAATTGCTGCAGTAATGACAAGCCCAGAATTTTTAAATGAGAAAAGAAGTAAGACCCAGAAGAAAAATGAGAAAAAGCCAAAGCAAAAACCAAACAATCGAAATAACAAGACAGCACAAGAAAAGAAAATTAGAACAAGTAGATTCGGATACAGACACAGATGCAAGTGTGCACTATGAAGAACACGATATGAAAATAAGTGAAGAAGACGACTCCGAATATGTGGGTTGCGGTGAGAAATATGAAAACACGAAAAAAAGTGATGAGTGGGTTCAGTGTTTGCACTGCAAGAGATGGTCACACGAAACTTGCTCGAAGTTCGAAAATCTTTGCCATTTATGCGGAAAAATATTTACAAAGAAGAAAAAATAGAAGTTATTCTAGGCTTATTTTTATATTTATTAGCGAAAAATTTATTTACTTTACTATACTTAGTAGTACTTAGGTGTTAAATGGTATTTTTTTTGTAGGGGCATCTTTCCCTTTACTGGTGGGGCATCTTTGCCTGACAGTCCGGAGAAGATGGCCAATGCACTGTTTTTAATTTTTTATCACAAACCAACGTTTTTGCTTCTTATTATATAAATTTTTATGTTTAAATGAAAGAATACACACCGAGTTATCATAAAACGCACATTTTTAGTCTTCCTTTACATTTTCTTCAGAAATTTTGTATTTTTTAAAAAGGCGGGGCATCTTCCCCGGTCTTACCCTAATACTTTTTCCTTTTCAAACCTCTCATTACTGAGAGGGAAACTTAGTAAACGATGGACAAGAAAATTAAAACTGGCAATTTTATGTTGATAGCAGTGGTGAGAGTTATTAGGGATATATCTGATCGTACTGGTATCTTTGCTATATATATATATATATATATCAAATTCTCACTTATTGTCACTATTTTTAATTACTAATACGTCTAAAAATGGAAGTTTTCCATTATTTCCTAGTTCATATGTAACTTTACAGAAGTGAAACGACTATTTAATTTGGAAATGAAGTTTTCTACATCCGCAATCTTAGTGTCAAACACGGCAAAAATGTCATCCACATACCTCAGCCAAATCCTAGGAAAATACTCGAATTCTTCTTTTGCTTCAGTTTCAAATCGACTAATGAACATCACAATGAAAGGCGATAAACACAGTTACCTATTGCGGTTCCTTCATGTTGTTCATAGAACTTGTCATTGAAACGGAAGCAATTTTGTTTCATGCAAAGTTTTGTAAGGTTTATATATTCTTCTATTACTTCTTTTCTATAGTTGTGTAAAATACTATACTATATTAAGGCTTAAGGAATATATTATTTTCTCAATATCATCTTAAAGTGTGATATACATAACTTAATAAGATGTAGCGAAAATAAGAACAGTGTAATTACTAGAAGAATTTGATTGGTTGTCAAATGGTGACATCAATAGAAAACACATACAACTAAGGAAGTGTAATTATTTTTTAGAAAAGGATAACAGTGCAGTTCAAATAGGCTTGAGGCATAAAGATACATATGTTCTCTTAAAAAATCTCTTTCCTGTTAAAATAGTAATTAAATTAAAAGAGTGACTAACAAATTGCATCGATCAATGCAGTTATCAGAGCTAGAGGTGGCAATACAAAATATTACGCTGATTTTGTTGTAAAAAGTATGTTCCTTCCTCCAGCACGGATATAGAGCAAATAAAAAGACAGAATTAGCAACAACCGTTCTGTCAAAAAATATTCAAATTGTCCGACAGTGGAAGAAAGTAGGGGAAACTTAAAGTTCATGGAGCAAACATTAAACTGTCTGCTCCTTATTTATCTAATAGACGGATCTTAGTCTATGCCGGAACTTACTACTCAAGAGAACTGCATATGTCAACTGGAGTGCCTCAAGGGTCCATTATCGGACCCCTTCTGCTTCTAATATTTTTAATATATGTCAACGATTTCCCCCCATACGTATCTGTGGGTGAAATGTTTTTATATGCGGTTGACACATCAGTAATAATCAGTGTGGGTCATGTGAGAGACCTAGAAATTAAAGTCAACTTATTTCAGAATTTGAGAACTCTAAAAACTCATTAATGATAAATATGAATAAAACATTTCGCTATTAAGAACACAATACAATTAATCAATAAGAATCGCTCAATTCAAATCGGTCTAAAGAAAAAATATCAAACCTCAAACCTAACCAAACACTGAGAGTGCCCGTCATTGAAAAGAGTACTTTACGTAATTTTATGTTACAGAATCATGACGAAAGTCGCAACAGTATTAATTTACTGCCCTGCGACGTGACTTTATTGCTATATTTAATAGTACTAGAGCCAGAGAACAGCACCGAAATGGAGTATATTACAGTGTTTCCTTTTATCAACTACTAGGGCCATAAACATTTACATTTTATTATAGAAATAAACATGCATACACGAAATTTTATCGGAAGTTAGACTGCGTCTACGATAACGTTGTCACAGTTGGCCTAACCGCTTAATCTCCTTCAGTATACTCAGTTTTATTGATATTTTATGATGAAATATTTTTCCCGACTGTCTAAACATGTCTGGCATGTAGTTTTCAAGCATAATTCTGGTAAATTGGTCGCTGGAAAGAAAATTACAAATATCTCAAAATTACTACACCAGAAGAAAGACAATTTAATTTTACATAATTGGGCAAAAAATACAGGGTGTTCCATTTGAAAAAAACAGTTTTCGCAGTTTGAAATTAGCGCCACATTAGCATGTGGCATGGAATATGTAACACTTGATATATTATTTTCGATTCTATTTTAATTGCAGAACTTAGACCACCCTATGTTCTTACGCTGTGCAAAAAATTTAGATATACCATATAAACAGAGTTATAAAGTTCCTTCCAGAAATTTCCATCTGTAATTTTTTTCGTAAAATGGTAAATATCTTCGAAATCTGATGGTTTACGCCTACTGATGGTATGGACTATCTGATGGTATGGCCTGCATGTTCGCCTGATCTCAACCCCATAGAGCATGTGTGGGATATGCTTGGTAAGCGAGTCGGACAACGCGAAGTAGTTCCGGCTACGGTAAATGAGCTTTGTTTAGCCCTGAAAGGAAAATATCCCTCAAGGTCATATTGGTAGCCTTATTGACCTATGAACCGACGGTATGCAGGCAGTTATAAGAGCTAGAGATGGCAATAGAAAATATTAACTTACATTTATTGTAAAAAGTACGTTTCTTCAGGTTAGTTAAGTTACAGTTGAACTTTTTATATTGCTTATTAAAACCATAAAACCAAACAATAAAAAAATAAAAAGTGTTGCTGAATTTTTATTTAATTTTCATGAAGGAAAGGCATGGTTCCCCACAAAAATGTATTTGTGTGGTATTTTGCAAGAATTTGTTTACGAAATTATTTAAAAACTTTTGGTGAAAAATTAATTAATATACATAAAGATATGAACTAAATAATAAACAAAAGAAGAGGCATGATTTTTCACAAAAATTGGTATTTTGCAAGAAATTAGTTACGAAATTATTCCACAGGGTGTTTTAAAATTAGGGTTGTATAACATTTTAATTAACCATGTATAATGACTAAAAAAATTAAAATTGAACTTAAATAAAAACGTTATGAGTCGTTAAATTTTACCAAATATTAACTTGTGCGTTTTTTTAAATTAAAAGAAACCCTTCGCAACTTCTTCGCAAACTTTGAAATTAATAGAGAAAATTCCAACTTATCAATACCATATGAACCTCGTCTTACCAATGGTCTTAGCAGAATTTTTAAAGATAGGAATAATAGTTGTCCATTCATCCTTGAATAAATTACAACAAATTTTAGGTAATCCAAAGGATAAAATATTAACGAAATGTCGGGGATTTATGAAATTGGCTGTAAAGACTGTAATACAAAGTATGTTGGACAAACTAGACGATCTATTCAAACTAGATTCAAGGAATATTAGGCAATTGGATGCTTTTGAACGTTTAGAAATTAACAAATGTAGAAATAGTACGCGTAGTAACAAAGGGCCTATCACTCTTAGTTCCCTCTTAGTGTTAGTTTAGTTTCAATCATCTCCCGATTATGCCAGCTTGGTTGGCGAAACGCGCGTCGAGTGACGGCCTCGTTGGACAATTTCACGTCGCGTGCAATAAACATTTATTTTTGCACTTGTTGCATAAATAACCATTAAATGGCAAATCTGACAGTCTAATATGTTTTCTCCGACGTATTTTGAATATAAGTAGGTATAATAAATTTTCCTCCGGTCTTTTAGTTTTTCCTAAAGACACCTTAACGTTAAAAGTAGGTATTATTACTACACTAATTGAAGAAATCTTAAATTTCCATGTGTCACACTTATTTCCTTTGGGTCTCTGCCTCTTTTCACAATTTTTATTACCAGTCATATTCACATATATCGCACTAAAAATAACACATTAACACCACATTTAAACAAACAATATAATAACCATACCAAAAATATTATAGGACTAATACCGCTATCCTAATAATTTATAATCTGCAAGCCATAAAGACAAGTAGGTGCATGTCGTCTTACCAATAGTGAGACAATATTAGTCAGCGACCCACCCAGCTAAGTCAGAGAGCGAATAATAGCCTCTTCCTAGACCATCTTCGAACGAATCCCTTTGAAACAGCAGTGACGGCCTGTTTCGAAACGGAGTTTCCGGGATCTGTGAGGTCTGCAATGCGGCGGGTGAAGGGTTCAAAGTTATGAAATTATGCGGCAGCAAAGAAGGTATTTTTAGAGCCAAGGCATAAAGAACAACGTCTTAATTTTGCGAACCAGTTTGTCGGTAGGCCCGACGACTTTTGGAATAATGTCATATTTTCCGACGAAAAGGTCTTTCAGTCATGTCATGATGATTCCATCCGCGTCTACCGACCTCAGAATTCGAGGTATGAAGAGAGGTATTCGAGGTATGAGGTATATTAAACCTACCGACCGGAGTGGACGTTTTTCCATCAATGTTTGGGCATGGATAAGTTCCCTAGGTCCCGGTGTTTGCTGGAGGATAGGAGAGCGCCTTACAATATCAACGTAGATTACACGAGGACACTTGTTTCATCAAAGAGACGTCGATTGCAAGGTGTAATAGACTCAAATGGCGCCTGGACGAAATATTAATTTTATACAGACCTACTCGCGTTGGAGTTTTGTAAGAGTTTTGAACATTTTTGGGACGTTCTTTGTTAATTTGGAATTTTTTTGATAAAATAATAATACACTTTTTAATTTTGATAAGTAATAATTAGACAATTGCGAATGTCATAATGACACATCACATGAATCTCAAATTAGTAGTATTAGGGCTTAGTGAAAACTAAAATCATATGTTGGATCTTATGTATTAATTTAATTGTTATTTCGAATAATATTTTAGATTTCTATAAATATTCTGAAAGAAATCCGTAAGCGTCGAAATCCATATCTCCAAGTAAGACATATCGTTCAAGTTTCCAATGTCGTTAGAAGTAGATTGGGGTAATGGGTCATGGCAGATGCAGGTCTGTAGGGGAGGTTTCCGTCGTAAGTTCGAATGGGTGCGGTTGTATTTTAGCCCTTAAACACTTTAAGGGGCTTTTTGTGAGCAATGGCTATCCAGGTGCAAATCATTTGTGAAAGAAATATCTCTTTAAGGGGATTAAAAGTTTCGCTCCGAGAATATCCTGAAGTCGTATCAGAATCAGTTATTCTATTCGCGTAAACCATATATGGGCAGCCCCCGGGTCGGATCAGGCCCTCCACCACCTTCATTCGGGCCCGCGAGTGATTCATAAAATTCAAGTAACGATATCAATCAATCAAAATCGATAAATAATATTATGAAGCGTATGCAGTGGAACGCCACAGATCGAGTCGGAAATAGTCGTTAGGAAGAGACAAACAGACAAATATTCGGGAAGCCGCTCGTGCACTTGAGGCACTCTCGTATGCTCGAGAGTATTCTAGTTGCTTATTGGGGGAATATATAAACCGCTCAGCGCGCATCATCTCATTACTTCTTAACAACTTATAAAGGTCGCATCGCATATTACGAAGAGTACGAGGTGGGAAATATTCAAGCAAATGTCAACATGTCTGGTTTGAGAAAGCGGAAAGTGGACACAGAATGTCGTCAATTCCAAGACAAATGGACTGATGAATACTTTTTTATCTTGCACAGTGGTAAACATATGTGTTTGTTGTGCAATGAAACAATTTCTGTTTTAAAAGAATACAATATGAATTACTCCAGCAAGCATTTCGCTCAATATAATTTCCCCAGGTGTCAATTAAAAAAAGATAAAATTAAAAAACTCCTTTCCGATTTAGGGAAACAGCAACAAATAATGTTCCATTCACAAAAATCAAATTGGGAATTTGCTTAAAGAAGATAACATACATCACTGCTTCGCCAATTGCGTTTGATTGTTGCCAGCCCACCAGTATCGTGTAAATTAATTTGTATCGATAGTTTAGTAATTGATATATAGTTAGTTATAGATAGATATATAGTTATTGATAGATTCGTATCGATAGGTACCGATATAGGCTTTTGCGTATGATGACATATATCTTCTCTATCTCTTCTCTTATCTTTCCTTAAGCAATTCCAGTCTACTATGACTCCATTCTACTTTCATCTTATCATGTAAACTGAGCATGCTATGGTTTTTATTTTTCTTATGTCAGAATTTTTAGTTTTTTTCAAATTCGACATGGCAGCTCACATTAATGAAGTATCAGGGTAGTAATATTCCAATAACACCATGGTAATACCCAATGATACATGTTGACAATGTCAACATGTTCCGTTTCTATGTTAGGTAGGTACTCTGGCGGCCATTTGAAAGTGCACGACACAATTATTACTTATCAAAATTAAAAAGTGTATTATTATTAAAACTACAAAACTCCAACGCGAGTAGGTCTGTATAAAATTAATATTTCGTCCAGGCACCATTTGAGTCTATTACACCTTGCAATCGACGTCTCATTGCTGGGCGGAAATGTCTATTACCAGGTCTATTATAAATATTCTTAACAATCATCGACCATGCATTTTCAATTGGGTTTAGGTCGGGCGACTTTGAGGGCCAAGGTAGCACGTTTATGTTGTGTTCATTAATCCAGTTAGTTACAATTCTTGATGTATGAATCGAGCAATTATCTTGCTGGAAAATAAAATTCTGAGGATACAACATAGTGACGGACGGCAGCATAATATTGTCCAATATGCATATGTAACTCTGTCCGGTAAGGCGCTCTCCTATTCTCCAGCAAACACCGGGACCTAGGGAACTTATCCATGCCCAAACATTGATGGAAAAACGTCCACTCCGGTCGGTAGGTTTAATATGCCTCTCTTCGTACCTCGAATTCTGAGGTCGGTAGACGCGGATGGAACCATCATGACATGACTGAAAGACCTTTTCGTCGGAAAACATGACATTATTCCAAAAGTTGTCGGGCCTACCGACAAACTGGCTCGCAAAATTAAGACGTTGTTCTTTATGCCTTGGCGCCAAAAATACCTTCTTTGCTGCCGCATAATTTCGTAACTCTGAACCCTTTACCCGCCGCCTTGCAGACCTCACAGATCCAGGAAACTCCGTTTCGAAACAGGCCGTCACTGCTGTTTCAAAGGGATTCGTTCTAAGATGGTCTAGGAAGAGGTTGTCTTGCTCCACAGTGCTTATTTTACGACGCCCTCCGCCGTGGACGTAGCGAACGTTTCCTATTGCATTCCATTTTTTTTAGTTTGAATATACAACTCTTACTCACATTTAGCTCATCTGCAACTGCCTGTAATGACCAATCATTTTCAAGCACTGTAACAGCTCGCATTTTTTCAGGTTCAGTTAACCGCGGCATTTTAAAACTTGAACCTATCCACCTTCCACCTTTATTTCTACAAATGTTGATAATGTATAAATATTAATCTAGGAATTTTCTAATAAAAGCAATTTATAATTATTAGGTACTTACCACATTGTCTTGTTCCTTATTCTCAAATGTTTACACTTGTTAAGTAGTAACAAATTATTGCTGAACAATAAAAAGACACACTCATTATCTTTAAAATCGATCAAATAATAGAAACGGAAAATACTATTAACATTGATAAAAATTGAAAAGTTTTTGCAGCTTGGAATATAAATAACTATTTGACAGTAGGTTATATAGACCTGACCAACTATGGACGTGACAAGCTGTCACACGGATACAACCTACTGGATTGTTTTTTTCTTATAAAATATAAAATTGGTCAAAATTGAAAAAAAAACTTGTATGTAAGCACTATTTTGTGTAACTCGCATCCTTTTGCGGATCTCGCTAGAGCTCGTTCCGCAGAAATCTGCTCGTTACACAAAATAGTACTTTTCCCAATTCAATTCAATTCAAAGGATTTATTTGGTAATTAAAGAATATTTGGAATGTCGTCCAAGAACAGTACCAATCTCGAGACCAGCCAAACATCCAGACGCAAGTAGCGACGTGGCAATTGAAAGGCTGGAATAGACTTAATTAAGTTTAATAATTATAAGATGCTGTCGTGTCTCTCTTCGGAACGTTTTGGTTTTATTGGGGGTAAAATGACAAATGAGAAACGTCCGTAAATGCAGGTCAGAAAAGGTAACAAAAATAGGGAAAAAAGGAAAATAAAACGACGGATTTTGTCATTTAGTTCTGTTAAAAACGTTTTTGTATTATAGATTTCTAGTACAGCTGCAAAAAATGTGCGTTGCGGTTTGAGGGAATTCCAGGAACGCAAAATGCACCTGATGGATTGGATTATAAACAGCCAAGGGGTCAATAAATGAAACTACACATAATCGACTACCAGTTTTGCATAGTGGTGAGGACATGCGAGTTGGGATGCCGCTGAATGACTAGCTATACACTACGTGTAACCGTAAGGATAATGGGGGAAAAAGTAGACAAAATTTCCTTTAAAATGCTGGGCCGAAAAATTTTTTGGTACTAAAATTGACCGAAATATGGCCACTCGAATATAGCTTTTTTTCGAGAGATAAATATCGAATTTTTATCCCTTAGATATTGTTCTCATTCTCATTTTTGTGATTTTGTTATAACAAAAATTGAAGGATAATGGGGGAAAAAGTATACAAAATTTCCTTTAAAATGCTGGGCCGAAAAATTTTTTGGTACTAAAATTGACCGAAATATGGCCACTCGAATATAGCTTTTTTTCGAGAGATAAATATCGAATTTTTATCCCTTAGATATTGTTCTCATTCTCATTTTTGTGATTTTGTTATAACAAAAATTGACTATAAAAATTCGGTGAAGATAGCGGATTGCCTACTGCAAATCTACAAGTCCAATAAAATGATACTGATGGATGAAACGTGACAGTGAAACAAATTTAATAGTTTATGTGCTCGGCTGTTTTCGGTTCAAAAGAAAAGCACGCAGAGAGCATTCTATATTCCTGGAGATGGAGAGGCATTGATTGATTAAACTAGGATCTGTTCTGTCTGTTTTTACCGGCTTCTGGGGGAAATCGAGCTGCAGGATAATAACGATATGCGGAGCGATAAAAATCACTAGCAACTAGACCACTGTCTTTGTTCAGTTCATATATTCTCGATCTATCAAACAAATGCTTCGCTTAAGGGGAGAGCCATATCCCCTTCTACATAAACATTTCCATAAAGTTTTTCTTGACGTAAAAAAGTTTTCTGTGGGCGTCGCCCATTAAATTGGTAATGATAATGATAGCCGCGGCGGAAAATAGTCAGCCGAACTCAAGTTATTTATTAATAAGATCGATTATGGATAGGGAGACAGGACCGGTCCGGTCCGGTCCCTGTTTCAAAAATATTTCTGGGACTAAGTTTAAATCAGCCTAGTTCAAAAAGATCATTTTGCTTCCCCTTGTATTATATGATCTACATCTACGTCAATTTTTGTTTTGACTGTAGAGATGTTATAAATATAAATAATTTTCCTGCACACAAAAAAGAAATGATTGTTTTAAATAAAAATATATATGAACCAAGTAAATATATGTTTGATATAAGCCAATCATTTACAGAATTGAGTTAACTACACAAAATAATCACTAGAAAATACAAAAATAATTATCTCAATTATTTATAGTCTTCACTCTGGTGTCTGTAGCAACAACTGAAACTTGTGATGTCTTCCGCTAAATAAAAATACATTTCAGGTAACCACCGCACGTTGTAAAACCAACCATACAAATGTTTCTGTAAATAACTTGAATATTTCTAATATTTTTGTGGCATCATTTGTTTAAATATTTGACGGTTTGATTCAAATATATCGATAATTTGTGCTAAATATAGAGATACGCGAATAAAACTTTTGATGTATTTAACCAAATCACATAAATGTTTCCTAACACCACCTCGTGATTTACGTTTTATTTAGGGTATATTTGGTTTAAATATGCTAGAATTTAATAATATGTACCGGGTGGGCCAAAATAGACGCTTTCTTATGGAAACGCCCATTTCTAAGCGAGATAGAAAAATCTCGGCCTTGAATTTTGTGAAAAACTCAAAGGCCCAAACCGCTTTCTTTTGCCGTTTCGGCGCTAGCCTTATATCATTGAATCAGCTTAAAGAGAGCCATCCATCGAGCTAATATACAGGGTGTCCCGTTTAAAAAACACAATTTTGATCAGTACCTATTTCAAAACCTAGACCACCTAACAAAAAACTAAGCACGCCACTAAATCTGTGTAAAAAACTGCTTTTAGAAGTTTTTTATTTATCTTTAGAAACAAAAAAGGTATGAAAAAGCATTGACACCATTGAGTTTTTCACAAAATTCAAGCCCAAGAGTGGGGAATTAATCTCGCTTAGAAATAGGCGTTTCCATAAGAAAGGGTCTACTTTGGCCCACCCTGTATAATGTAAGTACACTAATGTACAGTGGATATCATAAATCTGTTGGAAAACGTTTCAGTGGTGTAAGTCGAACTTGAACTGTCTTCATTGTGACATAATTTTGGCAGCTATCCCTATGAGTCATACAATGCAATCGGTCTTTGATTTGATAATTCAAATGCATGCATCATGATTTTGATTAAGGATTTATAATATATACCTTGCGTTTTTCTGTAAATTTCTAGCCTCGAAAGACATGTGCTAACTTCGTAGCACTCGAAAAACCGGGAAAATTTCGCACTTTTTAGGGTTCCGTACCAAAGTGGAAAACGGGACCCTATTACTAAGACTCCACTGTCCGTCTGTTCGTCTGTTCGTCCGTCACCATGCTGTATCTCATGAACCGTGATAGTTACGGCGATATGAGGGTAAATTTCAGGAAATGAGACGGAAATGTCAAAGCGGATGTGACATCATAACCCATAAATTATCATGCACAGGACCTAAATTAATTCAGCTACTACCTAATAGATGGCGTTTACAGCGCCAACCTCCATGATGTGTATGTTGTGTTGCCTATCTTATTAAAAAAGTCCTGGTGTGAGTATCGAATCAGCGATCCCCGGTTTGGAAAGCGGGGCTTGAACCGCTGCGCCATCATATGACTGCTATATGCTTTGTTAAATCCCGTATACTTGGTGCTTTGTTAGGGCGGCGGTTAGCGTGCACATGATGCAAGTGCAAGTACAATGGCCGTGTGGCAGTTAAAATATTAGGATAGAGGTGGAATATTGTCATGACATTTATCGCCCACTGTTGGGCGATAAATTGTGATGTTTAAGAAGTTATGGTTTCTATTATGAAAGCCCTACTTGGGATGATAATTGTAATATTATGAATATTTATGAAAATGCTCTAAACGTTATTTTTATAGACTTGTATAAAATGAGAATGTAACGTAACAGTATAGCGAAGAAATGTCTGATAAACTTAAAGCATACTTACACTATTTCTTCCCTATTGAATCTTTCTTGTTTATGGGCGCCAGTTCTATGAACACTAATTTGTAATATATTAGAAAGATCACTCAGAACATGAGTACTCTATCGTCCTAGAGGGGATTCAATTAGGTCTGTGTTAAATATTTTGTAAGATTAAATTTTTTAAAATGAAGTTACTTTCTATTTAGTGAATTTTATGATATGATATTCTATTAAATCTATAGAATGTTGCCTAATCTCAAATTGTATGATATAAAGTTTCCCGAAAAGTTTCAAGACAGACAAGAAAGAAGTAATTTATGTATGTGACTATGTTTATTGTCATATAATATGATCATAAATAAACAGAATCTAAAACCTACTACCCTACGCAAACCTACGTAACTTATTTCTAATACATGGGACCAAGTCCTCTGTATCTTAAAAACTAGCAAAGTTTGAAATTAATCCCTTTTTAATTACGATGCACAACACTTATAAATGGCACCTGGTGGTGCCATCTAGCGGATGTCGCCGTACTAATTCTGGAATGCTGCGACGATCGCTGGAACTTTAATTATGTGATTTCTTCACCCTCAACTTTTTAATCTCGGCTTCTGCACTTATATACTCTTTTAATTTGAGACTTCTTGGAAAATTGTATCCTTTTCTTTTATATTTATCACCAAACTCTTCTGCAGCTGGGGACGCCACCAAGCCTCTATACTTCTCACTTGCTAATTACGATGAAAAACATTTAATTTACTTTTATTTCTGCTTGTAGACCTTCTCCACTAGTGTTCTTACTTATTGAGCACAATTTTAACTAAATTCACTCTAATTTAACAAATTTTTATAAACAATATGAGCGTGGCTGTTATCTCCCTGAACGCCTTAGCTGAACTCTCTAAAATTGTTATACGTAATCACGGATATGCCGTATTGAAAAACATCTGCATTTCCTGGTTACGATCCTTCTTTCTTGTTGTTATGATACAATCTGGCCAATTAGATTGATGTCAATTATTTAATTTATTTTATTTTACATAAAACCCTTACAATTTGAACTTGACTTGATCTAATTTTGAATTCAAAACACTATAATATAATATGATTCACTCTTTGTTGTGTAATTTCGATGTATCTGTTCGGCGTCGTCTCTACATTGCACTTTGCTTCTAGATTATAAACTCTCGAAACCCAAATTTACATTTGATGCTTTCGCATTCATATTGTAATCTAGATATAGTTTATTAATACTCGATATTCTATAATTATTATTGGAACTTGTTTATTGCGATTATGCCTGAGATAGATTTTTGTGTCGATAAATAATTTAGATATGATGAGATTACGTTCTGACCAATCAGGCGCGTAGCTTGTTGACGTTATGTATAGTAAATAATATTCTTATTTCACAAGAATTAGATTGAAAGCCCCTCAAAGATTGAAAATTAAGGAAAAACATCGTTTTTATCATCTTGATTCATATTTCCTTGTATCCATTGGGTTGACATTCTTTTATATGGGTAACACAATATTTGTTGACAACTATCTTCTTGGTAGTTATGATTAGATGAATTCATAAGGGTATAAGGTTTATATGGTATGATGGTAGTATTATTGATTGGAATAGGAAATAAATGAAATGGATCAAAAACATCTTTCTCAACTATAAGAAAATGTATTAAAATCAGTATTTAAGTTAAGATCCCTAAGGAAATTTATTCCTATTACTCATTCTGGATAATATTCGATATAATTCTCAATATCTCTAACGTGTCCATTATTACGTAATTTTTTTATTATTAACCAAAAGAGTGGAATATTAGCTATGCCTTGTGCTACTATAGTACCTTCAGCTGTTTTAATCTATTATATCTGGATTTAATATATATAAACTACATCCGGTGTCTATTAATAATTTAATTTCAGGTTCATTTTCCGTTGCTCGGATAAGTATATAAGGTAAAGAGCTTTGGAAGTCGGTGTTTATTTCCGCTACCGTATTATCGGAGGTAGTGTATCTCGATAAAAATCTGGGTCAAATTGTTGCAAGTTATCATCTTCCGCGTATATATGCATTATCTGCATTTTCGTTATCATGTATTATGTCACGACTGTCGCTATTGTATTCGTGATAATCATTAGAAAGGCCAGTTTCTAGATTGTATGGATCGTTGTATTCGGCACTATGTCTGGAATCGACATTATCAGCGTTATTTTCTGCATAATGCAATGACTGAGGACTGTTATGTACGAAAGTCCTTGGGTTTGCAGACAAAGGAATTTGATTAGCTTTCGGTATATGACTCGGTTATTATGTTCGGTTATTATGTTTTGGTACTAATTGTTTATAATATTGTGGCTGAAGAAAATTTTCATCTTCTTGAGCTAATGCCATTGCATTTTCAAGATCTGTTGGCTTTTGTGTGACTAGTTTATCCAGTAAGCGTCTATCTAGATTCCTAAAGAATATTTTTAAAGTTAAGCTTTCATATTGTTTAAATTGAATATTTTTTGTAACAACATCGATATCTGTCAATGGTATTGTTTTTAATTTTAGTGCTAATTTAGATCTGTCATTGTAATCTTTTGCCGAAATTTTGATATGATTCGTTTTTTTGTAATAAACATGTCAGTAGGGCTTATTCCAGATTATCTCGAGTCCTAGCTTTTCACCGTAAACGTTACGTAATTCTTAACTAACTCTTTTACTAACTCTTTTACTAACGGCCATGTATTTAATTCAATAATCAAAATTGCATTTCCTTTTAGTTTACCAAAAACTGCCTTATATATGAATTGATTTAATTCCTCGTTATTTCTCGAATAACATTTATTGTGAAAGTTATCGCAAGCCGATATAAAAATTTCTAAGAGGTCTTTGTTTCCATCGGTTAGTTATGTACTGTTACGGTAGTTATGTACTGTTACGGTATTACGAATAATAAATGAAATACAAATACTTAACCTGCTTGGTTTTTCAATTGAATTGAAATGAAGTGAATTTTGTGTTCAATTTGTGAACACACAACAAAAATCCTCGAATCTTAAATAGGTATTAATGATCACAAATGATTTTAATACTTGATATTATGTTAAAAAGATTTATCACGTTACTAAACCTAAGTTTCCTAAGACGATCTCAATTGATTTCACGTAGGAAAGGAATGAACTTTTGTGCTAACCTTGTTACTAGGGTGTTGCGAGTATATTCAATAACCACTCTAATAAGGACAAAGTGCTTACTTTAAATATCATGGTGACGTCATGCTCTGGGGGCTTAACCCCAGGCTAGGATGGAGGCTAATATACTCTTTAAGCTAATTCAACAGGCTTGTCTAGGTCGGTCGAAGCGGCGATGCCAGAATGTGTTCCAGTGCGTATATGTTGTACTGTATTTAGAATGTAAACAAATTAGAATGTAAACAAAATAAAGTAGCTTTCTCATTAGTCAATTATCAAATCAAATTGGCCGCAAAAAGTCATTAAGAAGCAAGCAACTAACAACTCTCGTGTCAATTGTAATTTGGCAACCCTGTTAACGTTGTTTTGTTTTGGGTTTTAGTATAGGACGCCGCCACGCGCCAACAAAAACACCTCTAGAGGGGATATTGTTATTACACGCGCGCTTGTCTAGTTCCTAATTGATTCTTGATCTTTTTTAACGGTTTATTTGATGCGGTATTATATCATAATGCCCCAAAAGTGTTGTGTTGTACAGGAAATTACGAAACTAGTAGAAAAGTTCGACTCTCTGCAATTCCACGTGAAAGTTTTGTGCCGAGTGACAATTCCCGAGTGTGTGTGAGTGCCACTTTGAAAAGGAAGATTTTATTTACAAAATTTCCCAACAGGATACAAAAACTGGTGAGATCGTTTCAGTTATTTTAGTTTTACCCCGGTTAAAATAAACTAGCGTACCAAGTAAATTTCCGAACTGTCCCAAATACTTGTCAAAAAAAATATCGTATCGAAAAAGCAAAGACGAAAAACTTACAGAATTACATGAAATACATTTTCAGACATACATACAGACATCTGCGTATACATTTATGATTACTAGCATTTGTTAAAATTTTAAAGAAGTTGTTCATATTGCTCCTGTGTCTAAAATTAATCACGAATTACTTTTCAGTTTTCTTAAAACAGTTAACCATCTAGACTCTAATAATTAGACATATGTAATCTTGACTGTATTTCGAAACAGTTAACAGTTAACCATTTAAATTATTCTTTACCTGTGTTTTTCATAGACTCCGATAGATTTATGCCGTAATATCTTTGTTTCGTTTGATCTTTTTATTGATCTCCAAAACTACATTAAAACAATTGCAGACATACCTACCTAAATAACTACATAAAGCCCGTAATAATATAAGTATCTCGTAAGCCTCCGGATGGTGACGTCACGAGGCAGCACTTTGTCCTTGTATTAGAGGGGTTAAAAAAACTTGAATATTATAAATTTATTTGTTTCTACTACAATATTACGTGAGTGAAGACGATTGAGCAATTAAACAAGGGTTTTCTACTACGGTATTCCAAGGAATATAATGAGTACATACGTTCGTCAGCGATACGTGTGTAACATAGAGACATAGAGTGTGACATAGTAATTCTCAGCATGCGAGTCCACCAATCTCTATAATCTCTCACCTGACCGATTTTAGTGAAGGTTAGAGATCGAGGCGGTCTCTCTCAATATGAGGATATCTGATGTCAAAGCACAGCACTCTGCGGAAGAAGGTAGATATGTAATAGGTAGAGATGGAAAGCTTTAAATTGAAACATCCGGAAATTGCTTCTGTTACGGTTATCTTGAAAATAAATGCGCACGGCGTATATGAGCCGCAAATTTGCATAGGGCAGTAACTAATTTCAGCGGTAATGGCGGACCTCGCCCAGAAATCACGCACTTATAATAATCAAAGCGGATGCGTGCTATTCTTCGGGATTTCAAACGTAAATTGCTAATTTATTAAGGAATTTATGGCTATAGCGACCTAGTTTTGCCCTCTGGCTGAAATTAACGGCATAAGAAAATGATGGCGGGGCATTAATTTACTGTCTGTCGGAGTTAACGCGGTATTCGGGGCCCAAAAACAAACATGTAAATGTAGGTCGGTGTATAGTGCGGGAGAAATAGACAGAACATCGCATGAACCTCAAATTAATTGTACATGCTAGGGTTAATGGTCGTGCCCTGTCATACTGAAATACCAGAGCATATTCCAAAATTGCGCCTGTTTTTTTTTGGTGTTTAGCTAACCGGCGGCAAATATGCCAAGCTACAGGTTTCATAGGGCATTAAAAAATGATGTATAACGCACTGTGCAGGGTTTCAAAGTATAATAAATATATGAAGCCGTATATACATTAAACAGCCAATTGTTGCTTATAAGAAAATGACGTTCTTTGAATTTCTAGCAATAGCTACAAATGCAATGGTTTTGACTGCAATAGAGAATTGAAGAGCCTACAAAATGAGCTCTACCGGAACTCTCTAGTTGCATTTTCAGCCGAGAAAAACGGGAGCGCCCGCTAAAAGGGAGAATTTTATTGAAAATTCGAAATTTTTGGGAACGGCAAATATTTTGAATAATAGTACCCTATTTCAAATATTTAAAATAAACCGCGAGTTGCCAACATACCAACTGTAGAACGACCGAAACCACGTGTATACGCCGCGAGCCGAAATAGTAGGAGGAAACCTATAAATAAGACACGCGACGCCGACAAAAGCCCCTTGGGCCGTTTCATATTACGTTGTTCGCATAGTTAGGTCATGTTAGGTTAGGCATAATATAACTTAGCCGTGATATTGTTAGTGAGTGCTTCAGAAACTACAAGGTACAGAATTTTATCTTTTAATTATTATATATACCGATGCCTACGGTATTACTAGCCAGCCTATAACTTCCTTGTCAGAAAATATATCGCTTTCAAATTTTGGGAATTGATATGGTTGACTACGGTGCACAATTTGATTGCTTCAAGATCTGATTTTCACTTCCGGTTTAACCGGAAATAGTATAAACTATATTATTTTTAATGGAACGCCCTGTATATTATTCTAAATTTAGAATTTCCAGGAAATTGTATGTTCAAAACATGTAGCATATTCGAGAACCATCGGTTGAAAATCTCATATCAATCATAAATAATGATTTCATTTTCACATAGAATAAATTAATGTAGGAACAAATCTGTTACGGTTATTTAAGTTTTTTGGTGAGTAAAATTTGATAGTCATAAATTCATAAATGTAGATGTATATTTATAGTAATTAGGTATGTATGTACGTATATAAGTTTATATATAGAGAGAATATTTTTTGTTAATTTATTTAATATTTTCATATTAACAAATTGTAGATTGTATTTAGTCATACAACTTTTTCGAAAACATGCATTACAAGAAATAAAACGTGTTTATTTTTATAAATGTCATATTGCAAAGGTGACTGACCATGATTTAAATAATAATGTATCATACCTGAAACAGACATCGATTAAATAATAGATAAAAGAAAGTGATTGCAAATAGTTAATAAGAAATAAGATTATAAACTGTACATATAAGAAGGTGAATTTATAGTAAATTTGTGAGGTGCTATGCAAATAAACTCAATAAATGAAGTTAGAAATGGTGCAGAGCATGAACCTTATGATAAAAACAAATCTAGAGAGGAAATAAATGAAGAAAAAAAAGAGAAGAGAAATAATTCAAGTTGGTAACGAATTCTAAAAAGCAGAGAGTCAAGGTGGAGACAGGAGATGTAGTTATAATGCAATATTAAAGAAATAGTACTCATTTTGAAGGCCTTTAAGCACTATAAAAAAAGTTTTTTCCCGAAAAATGCATCAGTTTGAATACTTCGAACCAAGTGAGTCCATTAAAAGAAAAACAATCTCTTTGCTTTTTTATGAGCTTAATATTTAGTCATACAACTTTTTCGAAAACATGCATTACAAGAGACATAACGTGTTTATTTTTATAAATGTCATACTGTAAAGGTGACTGAGCATGATTTAAATAATAATGTATCATACCTGAAACAGACATTGATTAAATAATAGATAAAAGAAAGTGATAGAAAATAGTTAATAAGAAATAAGATTATAAACTGTACATATAAGAAGTGGATTTATAGTAAATTTGTGAGGTGCTATGCAAATAAACTCAATAAATGAAGTTAGAAATGGTGCATAGCATGGACCTTATGATAAAAACAAATCTAGAGAGGAAATAAATGAAGAAAAACAAGAAAAGAGAAATAATTCAAGTTGGTAACGAATTCTAAAAAGAAGAGAGTCAAGGTGGAGACGGGAGATGTAGTTATAATGCAATATTAAAGAAATAGTACTCATTTTGAAGGCCTTTAAGCACTATAAAAAAAGTTTTTTTTCCCGAAAAATGCGTCAGTTTGAATACATCGAACCAAGTGAGTCCATTAAAAGAAAAACAATCTCTTTGCTTTTTTATAAGCTTAATATTTAGTCATACAACTTTTTCGAAAACATGCATTACAAGAGACAAAACGTGTTTATTTTTATAAATGTCATATTGCAAAGGTGACTGAGCATGATTTAAATAATAATGTATCATACCTGAAACAGACATTGATTAAATAATAGATAAAAGAAAGTGATAGAAAATAGTTAATAAGAAATAAGATTATAAACTGTACATATAAGAAGTGGATTTATAGTAAATTTGTGAGGTGCTATGCAAATAAACTCAATAAATGAAGTTAGAAATGGTGCATAGCATGGACCTTATGATAAAAACAAATCTAGAGAGGAAATAAATGAAGAAAAACAAGAAAAGAGAAATAATTCAAGTTGGTAACGAATTCTAAAAAGAAGAGAGTCAAGGTGGAGACGGGAGATGTAGTTATAATGCAATATTAAAGAAATAGTACTCATTTTGAAGGCCTTTAAGCACTATAAAAAAAGTTTTTTTTCCCGAAAAATGCGTCAGTTTGAATACTTCGAACCAAGTGAGTCCATTAAAAGAAAAACAATATCTTTGCTTTTTTATAAGCTTAATATTTAGTCATACAACTTTTTCGAAAACATGCATTACAAGAGACAAAACGTGTTTATTTTTATAAATGTCATATTGCAAAGGTGACTGAGCATGATTTAAATAATAATGTATCATACCTGAAACAGACATTGATTAAATAATAGATAAAAGAAAGTGATAGAAAATAGTTAATAAGAAATAAGATTATAAACTGTACATATAAGAAGTGAATTTATAGTGAATTTGTGATGTGCTACGCAAATAAACTCAATAAATGGAGTTAGAAATGGCGAATAGCATGGACCTATGGACCTTAAGATAAAAACAAATCTAGAGAGGAAAGAAATGATGAAAAAAAGGAGAAGAGAAATAATTCAAGTTGGTAACGAATTCTAAAAAGAAGAGAGTCAAGGTGGAGACGGGAGATGTAGTTATAGTGCAATATTAAAGAAATAGTACTTTTGAAGGTATTTTTAAGGTATAGTTTTGAAGGAATAGTACTTTTGAAGCTTACTAGTACATTTTGAATGTCTTTAAGCACTATAAAAAAATGTTTTATAAGTTTTTCCGAAATATGCATCAGTTTGAATACTTCGAACGACGTGGCAGCAAAAAAAGGCTTCTTCAATAAGCCATAACTCTCTAGCCCATTAAAAGAAAAAGAATCTCTTTGCTTTCTTATAAGCTTAATATTTGGTCATGACATTTGACAAATTTTTCGAAAACATGCATTTTTAACACGTTTTCAATCGCGAATAATACAGCACTCGTATTATTAGGATTGTTGCATTTATAATCGGTCGAGTAAGAGCTTTACTTTATAATAACTTAATTTGATGTATGATTCAAATTCTTAAATATATGATGTCATTTCATTATATGACAGATATAAGCAATTTTGACACAAATGTTGTGTTCCCCCTAAACACCATGTTCACATTCCAGAAGAAGGTGATGACACGTGTATGTCACATATGCTACAATACAGAAAATGATGAGATTTCAGAGAATGAAGACAGCGACATTGAAAATGAACAATGTGAATTTGACGATGAAAAAATTTAAAACGAGAAGGAAGAGAAAGAATAAAATAAAGAGCACAAGAATTCTGGACTGAGGGGTCAATCACTACTGGAAAATAATGTACATTTTTAAGGATTATAGCTTGGAAATCACATGGGAATGAGAAAGAACCAGTAATTACTGGTAATCAGTTGGCTATCACTAGGACTTAGGCAGTATCTACTCACTGGCATTATTTATAAAACTGTTACATATAAATATAATTCAATATACATAATTCACTTTTTCTTATTTATTTCACTGATGCCCGACGCCAATGATTTGATTTCTAACAACCTATGACATGTGACAAGCCGGCTTTACACAAAAATGATAAAGCTCGCCTCTCATTCTAATAGTACGCTTTTTGCACAATAAATAGGTGCCGGCTATTGTTTTTATACGGTTTCAATTGCCCTCGTATTAACTTTACATACCTATTCACCATAGACGTAAGTAAAGTGTATTCACAACCAAGAGTCACCAGCATAACAAATACAGGAGGCATGCACGTGAACAACAATATTGCCAGGACCGCACTAACGAGTCTAAAATATAAATATGGCCATTGCTTTGATTTATTGGTAACATAATTAACATTAAATTTAACATTCAATCTCATCAGAAGATGAATCATTGCAAATTGCTGACTCTTAGTTGTGAATACACTATACTTTTATTTTTAGGGGGTCTAGGTCGGACTGGAGGCTTATCTGATTTATTATATTTGAAGAGTTTTTCATGTTCTATAATAGATTTTCCGCTAAAAGTATATAACAATAAATTAATTCTAATATTTTCATTTATATCCAAGAAATCTACAGAATATCATGACATTAAATTACAGTATTATTTATTTAATAAAAGATGTAGTTAAAATGACTACATCCTTTTTTTGTTTTTTAAAATCCGTTAAGAAATAACGGAGATAGGAAATCGAAAATCATCGATATTTGTATCGAAAAAACTTTATTTCAGTGATTAAAATTTGTCCCTCTATCCATTTCCGGGGTGACTTTGAGTGAAAACATTTCCACCCCCGAGAAAGGGTGGCGTCCACCCAAGATCGGTTAAATTAGATCCGATCTTCGCATCCGCCCGCAGGGTAAAAGCACACATCGGCGCTATGTCACTTTTGCTATCTACTTCTACTACCCTTAAACTATTAAATCATCTCTTATACGTATATACGCTTAAGCGTGTATACAAAACCAAAATAGCCCTCCTAATGAACACAGATCATTACATTTGCAAGTAATTAGCTGGAAAAGTAGCAAAAACGGTCCGCCGTAGTTATTTTAGATTCACTTTGCAGGCTAATTGAGTTTCAAATAAGTAATTACCCCTGCTCGTAGCTGGCCTCACTGCACGTTCAGGGCATTATCTTGTAAAGTGCCTCGGATACAACACGAACTCCGCGATAAGTTGGCCACTCTTCCGGATTTCCAACTGATAGTATAGTAGTACCCACTCTATTCCCGATGCGTCAAGTTAGTTTTCTCGAGCAAACCGCAAACACTTGGATAGATAGTTTTGTTTTAAACATATTTATTATAACATGAACAACATATTTCGGATTCCATCATTATGAAGAATTAACCTCCAAAGCAGAAGCGGTTCATGAAGATTTATTTGCTATTTATAGTCCAGTAACTTAACTTGTATAAAGTTACTGGACTATAAATATCACGGCATGCGTCAAATCCGCTAGTTCTGATTTTCTGCAGACCTATTTATGATGTTGGCCTAATGAATAATCCAAGTTTGTGACCTCGAGCGCCGACGCAGCTTTGTCAAAAATCGAAAAAACCGCGAAAAAATCGCGATTTTTTCAAATTTTAGCGATTACGACCCTAAAGGATTAGTTTTTAAAAAACATTCTTAGGACGTTTTTAAAGTAGACAAAATTTGCTACCATATGATACTAGAAATGTCTCTGTAGACCGAATAGTTTCCGAGATCAAGCCTTTCAAAGTTCATAATTTTTTTCGAACTTCGCATTTTTTGCAATTCTGTCGTTCTGAATGAATTTTGACCCTGATTATACTATATTATTAGGTTATAACTACTAGAAGAGGTTAAATTGTACTAGCTCCATTAGATAATGGCCCGTTTACTTCGCTCTTATCTAGATATGAAAGGTATTTTATATATTTTATACAACAGAAGGTAGAATCGTATAACTGTAATTTTAAGTAACGCTTACTTCCACATGATTACTAAATAATAGATATACAATGCCCCAAATATTCACAAATTGTATTAAAAACTAATACCGATTAAAATATTAAGTCTAACTATGATAAGGTATGTTAAAGTTTTAATGACTTCTAACTAACTAAAATTTTTTCATGTTTGATTTCAGGAAATCGCGTTCCTTTTTTTTAATTATTAAAAACACATGTAATGCCTGGATTATAATATTTCTTCATAATACGATATCAGGAACTTGGAATGAAGTGAATAACTTCCAAGAATTAAAAGCAACATTCCTATACTGACACTTGTCAAGTTTTGTCTGTCGTTTTACCACTGCTTATCAAGTTGAAAATTGAAATACGAAAAAGAGACCAGTTATTTGTAAGATCTGAAATCTAGAATTATAGAACTGAACAAAGTTCTAGAGAGTCCTGACTGAATCTTGGTTATCCAGTCATTTAGTAATTAATGTCAATCACTAGAAGAAAAAGAGGCATAGACATCAGACTGTCTCTCAAGGTATATTTTCTATTACTGACCTGTCATAACATAATTAATCTGGTTTTTATTTAGTTATAAAAGCTACAAAAAGAAATTTAGGAAAAGGAAAGTCTCCAATCACCTTTCTCTTAGAAGGATCAAAAATGTTTATCAAATTATCAACAGAAGAAGAGTCAATTACCACTCTTTTAATTAGAAGGATACTAATCGAACTTCGGCATGAAATTTTGGCTAGTGGTGGTTATGGTGATGAACTATAACATCACCATACGATATAATATTTTAAATGTTCTAACTAACTATTTAATAATAATAATAATAAATAGTGTATGCCAATAATAGTAAATTAAATTTTAAGTTTATCTAAGAAGTCAAAACTAGTCTAAAGGACTAGTTTTTGTAAAAACGCCAAAATTTGAAAAATAACGATTTCTTCGCGGTTTTTTCGAGATTGTCTCTGATAGTGTTGGTGATCTCAGCAGGTGTTATTGGCTCAATTATCGTGCCATCTCTGTTAGTAATTTGTGGTGCCTCTTCAATACCACTAGACTCATGTGGCTGAAATGTATTTGCCAAGTGATCAGCAAATATTTCTGCCTTTTGACCTTTAATAATTTTTTTAGCAGATGTAGGATCGGTGGGGATTTTTCATATATTATTTGTAACAGTGTATTTAAGACCTATACCAATTTCCAGCTTTATACGAATTATTGCAAACTCAAATGTTTATTTTGTATTCCACTTATAAAATAATAATATTACAATACTGGGTGAGACATGCAGGTAAGTAAATAATTATTATTTATTATCCAAAATATTACCTTAAGGCGGGGATTTTATATGTATATTTTTATCGCCTAACAGGGGTTCATAAAAGCACACATATCACTAGGACAAATGGCATAATCGCATATTATTATATATCAACGTATTCACAATGGTTCCCGCTATAGCATACGATAATTTTCAATGCCCATAAGTACAGAAGAATAATATAAATAAATGCTAAAGTACCTCAATTTTAACCCTACTGTTGGTGTATCAATATGTCGCATTTACGACGGTACTAGGCTAGGCACAATAACAAAAATTAGGGACGGGATAGCCAAAACATTTGTGAACACTTCTGTTTAACTTTGAGATTAATATTTATTGATAATTCTCCACGGTGTGTGCTAACGTAAAATCTAACATATTCTCGATGTTTAAACTTGTGCAGGGACCGTAGGTAGCAGATGTCGAAGCGCAGCGAACCTTCTCAATGAATTTAGTTTGGATACCCTATCACAGGCGTCGCCACCCTTGAACGTGGAATTCATGACTAGCATAGTACCAGATAGTACAGAGTTGGCTTATAAGTAATGTGTGATAAATAAAGCATAGTGGTTTAATATTTGGTATGTATAATAAATTTAATAATTGATATGTATAAAATTGGTATGATATCTTTGGTATGTCATTATTTTTCAAATAATTATTTTTTGTTCGACGGACTTCACCAGACATTTTTACCATTTATCATCAGAAGCAATTCAAAGTCGGTGTACGAGAAATTTTGAAATCGCTGATCACGAATTTTTGTCCCAATAAATATTCAAGATGGCGGGCATTTTTGCCAGTTATCAACAGAAGCAACTCAAAGGCGGTGTCCCGGGAATTTTGAAGTCGTTGATCACGAATTTTTTGTCCCAATAAATATTCAAGATGTCGGACATTTTTGCCATTTATCATCAGAATCAACTCAAAATTAGTGTCTCGCGAATTCTGAAGCGCTGATCACGAATATTTTGTCAAAATATATATTCAATATGGCGGACAATTTTCCCATATATGGTGCGATTCGACTTAAAATCGGTATCATGAGAATTTTGAGGTCGCACATCACGAGTTTTTTGCCAAAATAAATATTCAAAATGGCAGATTAAATAATATGATAGACGTTTTCCTCACTTATTCTCTCATTCGACTCAAACCATCACCATTTTTTTTGTGTCAGATCAAGTAGGTATTCCAAATGGCGACTCTAAGATGAATTTTGCCATTTACGCTACGGTCTGATTAGACTCAAAATCTTTCTCGGTTTTTTCTCGGAGTAGCATATCACGAATTTTTTATCATATCAAATATATATTTTGCCTTTTTCTTGACATTTCCTTTTTTGCGTTCCTCTATTCACTATTATTTCCGGTACTAAACAGTCCACATAAAATCTTACCAATTTTAGTTAAATATTTTACCGATAAATAGGTAAATAAGTCATTATGATCACACAAGACTCTGCGAAGCGACGGCAACTTCGGAGGCCCGCATGCGCTGTTGACAGGGGTGTAACTGGAATAGCAAAGATTTAACTATTCTTTTGTTTTGTTTAATTGTTTTGTTAAATGTAAATTATTAAGTTTACTGTGTTAGCGAATATGTAGTATTTGTTATCAGGTAATCAAGCGATATGGAGAATTATTGCAAAATTTACAAATCCAAATCTTCCGATCACTCTACTCTAATAAGATGCCTAATAATGACAAAAAATGTTACTCTGAAGTATAGATACAATACAATAAAATTATGTATTTACAAAAAGTAGATAGAGGTTTTCGCCCTATTTATTTATTTCGCATCCAAACAGGCATAGCCAGCCTAATTACAAAAATAATAAATTCGCAAATAACGTTACACTGAGCGAGTAATAACAATTATTACAGTGAGTGAGTAATCATAAACACATGTAAATTAAAACAAAAACAATAAAATATGTTTTAGATATTTAGATGTGTAGAGATATAGGGTAACTAATGAATGTTAGGCGTTGCGTCATCACTAACGGAATTATTCACAGACAGTGCAATCGACTACTGTCTGCGTTGCATTCGCACTGTGTTTATGAAGACGTAGTAATGCCCACATCGAAATAACATGAACTGCGTCATTACCAGTGATGACGCAACGCCTAACATTCATTAGTTACCCTATATATTGTTATCTTTAGATAATAATTGATTTTAGATAAATTTAATGAGATTGCCCCCAATAAGATACACAAGTAGGTTGCAGTATGTAGTGACTGTAGAAAAAGTGTAAAAACGTCATTATATTAGAACTATCATTAGATCGGGTGATAATTATTGAAAAAACTAATTTCCTAAATGTAATGAAAATGTATCTTTGTATGTTGTATAATTATTAACAAAGAAATCGATATATACTGATACCTCATTTAACAGTTTGAGAAACCTAGAGATATAAACGAATTATACCTAGAGTTGGTTCTATAAATAACCTCTTCAAGTACTATGTTTAATAATAAATATAGCTCATTTTTTGTTTAATAACTCATTTGTTATATTTTATATTTTGGAAAATTTTAGTACTAGGATCAAAAAAATTAAAACTTCGACGTAAGACGTAATAAGCTTTTTAAAAACTTTTTAATTTCCGCATTCAAATAGGTATTACATGTTTTGTTCGTATCACTGGTTTGCCGCTAATTGCGAGTTCTTAGTAGTTTGTGAACGGCGCGGCGCATTAAAAAATAGCCGTAGCTCCGCAGTCTTGTTTATGATCACCACTGTATATAACAAAATAGCACGTATTTGCTTTTGTGGTCGATAGTTGATAGATCAAAAACATAATAAGCAGTTATATAATATATAATACTGAAATGCCTAGGTAATGATTTTGGAATAAGTAATAAAAGTAAAATAGTGAGACATGTTTTTGGTAAGTACCTACATGATAATAGTTGGCAATAATTACTAAGGTTATTACATTTGTATTTTATATCAAGGAAATAATCATGGACCATATTGAGTGAGCCAAAGAAGTGTTTCATGTATTATATTTTCACAAAGAAGATAAAAGTGGTCATATCTATGGATATAAATAGGTACCCTATACAAACTGGCAAAGCACTATTATCTATATTATTGGGAATCGTAAAAATAAGCTAAATTCAAATATGAAAATAAAATGTATTTGATTACAAAAATGGAATTCCAGGACATAGTATTCCAGCAGATTAATAAAATCGTTCCTTGTAACATTGTAAACAGAAATTGAAGCCGGTCCTGTAAAGTTGGCGAGAACTGGTAAAAAACATCGGCCGCCGTAAATAAGAAATATGTTTGTAGCTTGGCTAAAATACATTAGTTACGAACGGTGTCTCATAGAGTCCCAGCACCTGCTGGAACGTACCGATTCGCCGTTTCGATGACTCAGGCTAGGCTAAATTTTTTGTACTAAATCCCCGCCTTAATTGTCAGCAGCCAACGAATATAAATCTATAAGTCAACTTATTGTTGTTTTAAGACGTCATCTTTACGAGATCTCCGGATAATGGATGCCGTGAAACGAACGAAAAAATACTGGCAAGGAAACAAAAGATTGGAGCATCGATAAATCAAGGGCGTTGAGATTTCAGGAAACCATACGTCGAAAAGTAAGCCTCGCTACCTCTGCCTTTAGATAAGCTTTTCCTCTTTCTGCGATGGCGTAAATATCGGGTATAAGGCGGGTTGTTTATGTATATTTATATGCGTCCTTTACGCCAGTTTTTACAAACTTTGATTAACACAAATTACTGCGCTATGCAAAGGTGACAACGAAATCCGAATTCATCCCGTTAGTCGAGAATTGACTATGACAAAACTCGCTAACGCATATCCACGCGGTGATAATTAATTTAGTTAATCGAATTGCCGATTAAATGAATTTTGAAAATAATGAGTGTTGAAGTTCGGCGTCTCGTTAGTGTAATACTTCGTTATGCCGCGCCGGTTCTGAAACCGAGGCCAATAATGAAAGGACATCAATTATTTCATGTTTGTATCCATTTGCCCAACAAAAATCTTTTTTTAAGCCATTAACCGAGTGACAATTTATGCTTGTCGAGGCTTATCGGGTAATATTTAATCAAGACTAGTATTTATGACCCGTTACCCGAAAAAATATTTTATAAATTTAAAGGGAAGTGTATATTATAATCTGAGAGAACGTATTAGACCGGTCGTTGAAGGTTTTCCCACCCGAATTCTTTGAACCATGACCGATTCACGAAAAATTTGATGAGTACAGTGGTTAAGACGTATGGAAAGTTGAATGACTGGCAAATCTGACCTACAAAGTGCTAGTCATGGGCGTAGGCATTGTTTATAGAGGGTCGAAAGTAGGTTTTTATATGCATATTTTGTAACTGGATAGGGCTGGAACCTTTGATGTAACTATAACACTCGGAGTAGTTTCCACAAACACCAAAACACTTTCACTTCGCTCGACGTGCGTTTCGCCAACCAAGTTGGCATCATCCGGAGACGATCAAAACTAATCTTAAACTACAAAATCTACCATATTTATACTATTTTCATGGTGACGTCACTAATGATATCACCGTGAAATTTACGCGTGACTAATCACGCTTCAATGATCGGTTGCTAAGCAACGCGTAAAGCGTTCTCAAATCTAAAATTTGACGTTATGTATTTTCGACAATTTTTGTTCGTTTTGGTCGATTTTTTTTCAAATTGTAGATTTTTCTCTTAGGAATATCACTGTCTTAGTTGTTTTGGTAAAACGAATGATTTTGATATTATACCAGGTGCTATAAAAATGTTATGTTTTTTTCCGAAATTTCAAAACGTCCTGTGGGCTATACAAGGTATTGTAAGTTATTGCAATTATAGCCAATTTAAAGCCTCATGTTTTTTCTACATTTTCTTTTTTTATTCATTTATTTATCTCTGTTACTTCATGAAATACACCGTTTTGAAACACCATATGCTTTTATTCACATGAAATGCATTTATCGGACAACTCAAACAGCTAGCAAGCTATGGAAATCGAAGATTACACGTCATAAACTGACAACTGTGTCATTTGTTTGTTTGTTTTTTGTTTTTTGTTGACAGTCCAGCAATAATTAGTGAATAATGGAACGCCAAACCAGAAATTTAACTCGTGATGAATGTGTTGAGGCAGCTACATTACATGGTGAAGGGTGGAGTTACAACCGCATAGCTGGAAGGTTGGGAGTGTCTCACACAACTATAGCGAGAGCAATTCAAAGGTACGCGGAAACAGGAGAACATTCCAGACGGGCCGGTCAAGGTAGATCTCGCGTTACCTCTGCTATCCAGGATCGCTTTTTAAGAGTAAATGCTGTAAGACAACGATTTATAACTGCAACACATTTAAGAGCACAACTTCAAGACGCAGGTGATCCACTCATATGCGTTCAAACTGTACGCCGACGACTGAGGGAGGCAAATTTAAGACCCAGGATTGCTGCTCGAGAACCCGCATTAACAGTAGATCATCGAAGAGCCAGATTGAATTTTGCCAATGAGCATGTTAATTGGATGGAAGCAGATTGGGAACGTATTCTTTGGACTGATGAGTCAAGGTTCAGTTTGTATAATTGTGACAGACGTAATCGCGTCTACCGAAGACCCGATGAGCGATACAGTCAATGCAATTTTTTGCACATTTTATATGGAGGTGGATCCGTCATGGTGTGGGGCGGAATATCTTTGACTGGGCGAACGGACTTGGTAACTGTGAATGGAAATCTCAATTCTGACAGATACATCACAGACATTCTTGAAGCACATGTTTTGCCTTATGCCCCCTATATAGGACCCAATTTTTTACTTATGCAAGACAATGCGCGTCCCCACACGAGTCTTATCGTGAGAAATTATCTTGAAGAAGTAGGAATTGATCACAGACTGGCCAGCCCGTAGCCCCGACCTTAACCCCATTGAACATGTTTGGGATTTTATCGGTCGGCGGTTACGAAGTGAGGGACGACAACCCCAAAATTTACAAGAATTGGAAGGACACCTAGTCGAATTATGGAATGGCCTAGATCAGAACCTAATCAGAACTTTGGTTTTAAGTATGAACCAAAGATGTCGGGAGGTCATTCGCGGAAGGGGTGGAAACACCAGATACTAATTCTCTATTTACTTTTGTTTTGTTTCCTGTTATTCGTTGTTTTATTGATTAAAGCAATCCATTTTTCTAGGTATGTTTTTTGAGTTTTTGTCCTTTTAAGACCTTTTTCTCTTCTAAAACACCTTGCATCTCTCAATAAATTATAAGATATCAAGGAAAACATAACGCAAAATGAGGCATTGAACCAGTATAATGAGTAATAAATAATGAGCACTTGACAAAAAAGAAAGTTAATAAATTTAATAAAAATCACGTCAACTCAAAAATTGGATATTTTATGAAGTAACAGAGATAAACAAATGAATAAAAAAAGAAAATGTAGAAAAAATATGAGGCTTTAAATTGGCAATAATTGCAATAACTTGCAATACCTTATGTAGCCCACAGGACGTTTTGAAATTTCGGAAAAAAACATAACATTTTTATATAACCTGGTATAATACCAAAATCATTCGTTTTACCAAAACAACTAAGACAGTGATATTCCTAAGAGAAAAACCTACAATTTGAAAAAAAAATCGACCAAAACGAACAAAAATTGTCGAAAATACATAACGTCAAATTTGAGTTAACTTTTTGGTTGTGCGTTAAATAAGTTGCACAGTGTATTTTCTAAATCTGTATTAAGATTGATAATAGATTGCTGCAAATTGTAAATATATTTGGGTGTCATCAGCATAAAAAGGATATTTACAAAACTTGATTTGAGATTCAAGGGTAGATGTAAAGATTCTAAATAATAAAGGACCGAGAATGGATCCTTGTGGCACCCCACAAGTTAAGTTAATTGGATTGGAAAATATATCATTTATTTTTACCACTTTTCTTCTGTTTATTAAATAATTTTTTAAGAAAGTTCACTAAAACCCTAGTAGTTTAGAATGGCAACAAGAATTTCATAATCGATAGTGTCAAAAGGCGATGTTACACGGCGTGGGGAGTGCCACGCCTGGAGTGAAAACTGTCGCGCCACACGCCGTATAATTGTGCTGACGTTGCGTGGCGTGGCATGGCGTGGCGTGGCGTGCTGGGTCCCGTCGATTGGCGGTAAACTTTGCACACATCAAAGCCGCGCAGCGCGCGAAGTGGGCTGGCATGCGTATACAGTTACACGGCGCGGAGTCTTCGCCCGTAAATTTTAAAAATTAGTCAAATTCAGTAGATATTTAGCTAAGCAAGTGACGTCAGACGAAGCAATATCAGAATTTTTATGCCTATACGAGCAAAAACCAATAATTTGGAACCCGAAGCACAATGAGCACAAAGATAGAAATGCTGTACATGGTTCCTGGATGCGAATCCAACAAAATTTTAGTATTGCTTGCACAATCAGCGAATTAAAGTAGAAGAAAGAATCACGCGTTGCTAAAATCTAGCAAAACAACAACCGTTACCAGATCATCATCAACAGCAGTGATTATATGATTTGCAACTATGATTTGACCTAAAACCAGATTGCACCGAAGGCAGTAATTGCATTGTCATCCAAATATATTCTAGTTTGTTCTTCTGATAGAAAGAGCAGGCAGAACACTAATAGGCCTCAAATCCTTACATTCAGAAGGGTTCCTATTTTTTGGCAAAGGATATACAATAGCCTCCCTTGGCTAAGGATATACAATTTGAATAGGAAACATTCTTATTCTGCATCACATTCACCATCCAATTGTTTTATGATATGACGAAAGGTATGTAGTGTGATCAATATTTTTTTATACTACATGATAATGTCATAATGTAATGGGCGATGTATATAAAATCATTTGTTTTTGGGTTAACTGCTTAATACCGTGTATTGCCACCCCTGACAACTCTGAGAGCTTCTAGTCTACGCGGCATACTGGAAATTAGGTTTCTTATCGTTTCCATTGGTATACGATCCCATTCTTCCACTAATGCACGTGCCATTTCAGCAAGACTTTCCAGAGGCCTCTCGCTAGAACGTACCCTTTTCCCTAATTCATCCCACAAATGTTCTATAGGGTTCATATCGGGGCTTCTCGCAGGCCATTGTAATGTAGTGATACCCGTAGCTTCTAAGAAATTTTGCACTATTGCCACGGTATGTGGTCGGGCTTTATCCAGCACGTGACAAGCCATATGACCGTGACAGTATCCTATGACACGTGACAATCCGGCTTTACACAAAAATGACAAAGCTCGCCTCTCATTCTAATACTTGTACGCTTTTTTAATGAATACAACTGTACAATAATCCAATCATATTAACAAACGCTATTGCAAGACAATCATGTTGTAATTGTTAATAGAAGTATTTTATTGCTACTAGTACATGGAATTTTAATGCGGTAAATAGGTAGTTTAAAATAGGTACCGCGAAAGGCGACGTGAAATTAGCATTTTATTGACATTTTCTTGGAAATAGACCCGCGACCCACCGCAAGTACTTGGTACATGAACTATTATTATAACGCGTAATAGAAAAACATACTTACAGGCTACCACAAAAATAAATTTCCTCCTAATATTCTCCAAAGTAATCAGGGGATCAATAGACATTCTTATCGTTTTACATAATGCAAGATCTAGTGAATACTTTTTCAAATCGTTGCTGTTTTATTTTCCGGCGTTGTATGGATATATAAGGGCGCCTTCTATTTTTAAATAAGTTACCCTTGGCTGCTTCATCGACAAAGAAAGTTCTAGTGGTTGATCCGCACGTCTATATTCCGCGACAAAGGTGCTGACGATGTGGAAAAAAGTTACTTGGAAATTGTATACGAAAAGGTCATTTCCTTTTGTTAGATTTAAATTGATATCGGTTAACTGTCTGGGTGATATTAACGGTGGGCAAGATAACCCACACGCATGGCCGTAGCCTAGGGAGTGCAGGGGTGTTTACACCCCCTCGAAACCCCAAACGCGCGATTTTTTCAAAATTCAGCCGCATCCAATTGTGCGCCATGCACAATGGACGACGCTTTACGGGAGCTGGAGCGCATGCGCGATGCTAGTGCAACTGAGCGAATGTGGATTCATCATTCGTGAGAAGATTCATACAGTGAGTGGATGCATACAGTGAGAAGCTCGAGGAGAAGCTGCAGGATCTTCTGTTTTCTGTTTTTTTTGTTGGAGGTTCTGAGGCGGCACCTCTAAGGGTGTTTATGATGTTATAATGTGTGATAATGCTTTGATAATGCTTAATTCAGTTGGCTGAACTGTGGCTAGTAATTTTAATTAATTGTTGTTCACCCACTCCTCCTTTATCCAGGTTACTGACTGCTGTCGACCGCATAGTGGTTTGTTATTTTTATTTCTTTCGTATTTAATCCTGACTTATCTGCTGCTTCTTTAGTCCATTTCTAAAGTTCGTCTTTTCCCACTGGAGTGTTTTTGTACCATCCACTTGGCTGCTCTTTGTTCCATGATGGAACAAAGTTAGTTTTCGGAAGCAAGAAAGATCTCGTTATTAACGACCCTGTCTTCAATATTATGTTAAATGGCCATCGTATCGTTCCCAGTGAAAGCTGTAAGAATTTAGGTTTATGGCTGGACACCTGTCTTCGATTTTCTAAACACGTGAGTCATCTTATACAAAAATCATTTGCCTAACTTACGGTGTTATACATGCACAGAGACTACCTTAGTACCGAGGTTAAGCTAAAACTGTGTGACTCCTTAATATTATCCACTTTATCATACTGTGATATTGTATATTGGCCTGCCTTACTGTGTAAAGACAAAGAAAGCCTGCAGAAGATTCAAAATGCATGTTTGAGGTACAGTTATAATTTACAAAAATTTGATCATATCTCACCGAGTTTTCAGTCTTTCAAGTTGTTAAACCCGAGCGAAAGATTTAAATTGCATTTATCTTGTATGGTATTTAAGATTTTTAAAAACAATAAACCTAAATATTTAGTCTCCAAGCTAGTAAAACATTCTAATATACATAGACGCTCAACACGTTATCGCGACCAACTTTGTATCCCTAAGAATAGAACAGTTCCAGCGATCTTTTAGATATAATGGTATTTTCAATTTAGTACCTAATGATGTCAAATCCTTTTCGTCTGTATATTCTGTCAAAAAACTGTTAAAAACAATAATGTTAGCTGATAGACAGTCTGTTTAATTGTAAGATTATTATTATTATTTATTTTGGAAGAAATGGAAGAAAACCATAAAGATGATGTATAAAAAGAGACAAAGCAAGATTACGAAAAATACCGGAGTTGGGTTCTAGATCCCTCGAAAATGCAACAACAAAACATCGAATTTAGAAGAAGAGTATATTTTTGTGTTATATTTTTTTGTCTGTAATTAAGAGCTTGCAGTCATTAAAAAATAATACTATGTATAAATGTTCAAAGTAAACACAAGTTGCGCAAGGCACATCAATGATTGATTGACACATGGACAACTTTGAATGAAGACTAAAATGACGATTATTCTGACGATGATTCGGTAAAAGATAAGGACTGTCAATGATGACAGCGACGACAATGTTAGAAGATATAAGAATAATAATTATGCAATTGTACATAATAGCAAACAATGATTGCCTTATTTATTTTATCTTGCCTGTAACATCAGTAATTCTAGAGCAAATTGGACAGGGGTAGGTTTAACCTTATGTTTAATATGATATTTAAATGGACGTTGTCCGTCCTCTGAGAAATGATACATTTAATGAAACATGTTGGAATAGTTTCTACTGGAATAGTTGAAGACATATAGCCAGGTTTTGTGTGGCCACATACAGACTATTTGTCACACAACTGCGTGGTCCTGCCGCTGACAAAGGTATTAAAGTTCTGGGTCTGCATGCACATGTTTCAAAGGGGATAAATCCGCACCGCCTCGATCCTATCTCATGAAATATAGGCAACGGAAAACTTCGGCTTACGCAACTGAAACGTCACTACTTTCCAAACATCAATTCTTAACAGAAACGCTTTTAACATTGTCCTAGGTCTATTATTCTGAGCAATTTTCGTGCAAATGAACCATACTAAATGAACCAAAGTTGAGATGATTCAATAAGTCTGCAATAGTGAGACACAATATATCGCCTTATTCATTTCAATTCATTATATATATAACAATAATAATAAATTGTAGCCTAACGGCTTCGTGACAGACCGACCAACAGTACGGGTGTTTTGGTTTTGACGCGTCTGTGAGTTGAATGTTTATTTTCTTATTCTCTAATAATATTTGAATATTGACAGGTGTTTGATTTTAATCGTTAACAGAAACAGATATAAACGATCTTATATAACAATTAAGTAAATGCAGCAGCGCAGGATTTGGGAAATAATTATTATAAAATTGATTAAAAAATAAGGGTAGGTGTTGAAATCTAATTTATTTGTTTCTAAGGACTACGGAGAGATATTTAGAAATTTCGTTAGCCATGGATGTACCACATAATTTCGTATGCAGTATAGGTACTAGAAACACAATTCTCTCATCGCAATATCGCTGAATGTCCAGAAATTATTTCGATGGACCGGCCTTTACCAAAAATTTATATTTTGTCAATGAATAAGAAACACGGTTAGTTATTTTCACGACATTTTAACTTCTATCGTACCCCTACTATCGTACCTAGGGAATCCAATCCCGCAATCGCGGGATCCAGCATCACTTGACCAATTAATCCAAGCATCACTTGACCAATTAATAAAATATGAAATGACCCTTTTTAAATGCGGAGGGGAATATACTTGGAAGCTGTATATACCTAACTGTGTAAAGTCTATTCTCTATTCCGCCGACAAGTGTCGGGGCTGAGCGTGCGTTTTCAGCCGCAGGATAGATGTGCAATAAAATAAGATCAAATTTAAAAGATGATACATTAGACATGTTATCTTTTCTCCGAAAATATTTCCAAAATCAACGTGACATCTGACCGTTAAACTACTTGAACTACTATTGAATTCTCAAGTAACAATTTTAAGACAGCTTATATTTATTCAGGTTTTAAAAATGCTTTGATATGTTCAATAAATCGACATCGGATTTAAAGTAACCCTAAGATAAACTAAAAGTTCTTAAAGACCAAAGAATTTGTTTATTAAACAAAGAATTTAATGCACTCTTCAAATAAAAATAAAAATGCTATTTGCTCTCAATGTCCTATTGATCTTATACTAGTTTTATGTTACTTTTAACATTGGCCATTTTAAAACTAATTTGCAATTATTAAGAATTAAATAGCAAGTTGGTTTTAAAACAATCCGTTTGGGGAAAAATAGTTTTAATGTAGTTTTATGGAGTACTCTTAATGTATTCTTGAAACCCCATTAAGAAAACTATTTTATCCTAAGATACATTCAATATAATACCACATCCAAATAAAATCCAAAAATATGACGCAATCAGAAGATTCAGAGAGTTTTTCAATTTTCTGCATTTTTAATAAAGATCTATATCCCAGTGGATAAGCCTATGGGTATAGAAATGATATTTTTAGTGGGTAATAATTGCACCTGTTCATAATTGGGAAGGGTGCTGAGGTCATGAGGTGGGGTTATTTGTTATTAAAATATAATTAATGTAACACCATGTTACGGAGTAACCGTAATATGCAAAACTTACCTTGTTATTTTTAATGAAATTCGTCAAATAAAGATGAAAACGCTACAATCACAAAACCGGCAAAATTTGTGAGGTTAGGATTCCATTCGAGCGCAAGACCACTTTAAACCAATAAGGTCACGAGTTTGAACATATTAAACCATATTGGTTTTAAAAGGAAGCGTAAACAGACTCCTGCGAGAGTCATTGGATTTAGTGCTAAATAAGACGCTGTTTTAAATCTTGTGAGATTTAAAACATTTAATAAATGAACAATTAGTTTTAATCTAGATCACGCCATGTTTTACTGAAATAAAGACTCCGCCATTTTGGACATTTTCAATAGTAAACGAAAAGAATATTATTATTCAATAATTGTGTCTTCGATCTTCTTAAAAAACTGAAGAACGGTGTCGAAATATGCCATTTAATTAAAAAAATGCATTTAGATGCTTAGATGCAAAATAAAATTTGATCATATTTTTTTAATATTTTTTAAATAACAGAAAAATACATTAAATTAGTGGCGCTTGAGTTATGTTGAAGTATTTTATTACATTTTATCAGAGTGCCATTCGTCGGTGAATTTTTCACCAGAATAGTTTGCTTTTGAATAATATTTTATGATGTGCAATGCCAGGTGAAACAGCTTCCCATGATCATGTAGGTGCTGATGAAGATCATTTTCGTTTAACAACATTTAACGCCATCATGGAGCAAATCATAAACAGCATGGAAAGCAGATTCGCGAATCATGGATCATTTTATGGTGATGTGTAACGCTTTGCTCCTCGGAGATTCCCTCAAATTAGGGGATATTACCGACCTAAAAAATAAAAATATACCGACCTTGAGGCCTGGAGCAAAATTTGTGAAATTATTCCAGACGTTGAAAAACAAAAATTGAATGGAAGAGTTAATGGTGTTTGACAAATTGTGGCCCCAGATATCAAAAAGAGATTTTGAAGATCTGTATGTTGACTGAATTGTTGTTTGATGATGAATATGATGACGCCTACAATTTAGACATAGAAGATTCTTTTGCATCTTCTTCAGACTCTGTCACAACAAGCAAACGTTGTTCTGAAGGAAAGGAAAATGCAATATTTGTTTATCATGTGGCTACAAATTTTATGTGACTATAATCTATATACCACTGAATTTAAGGAACTTGTTACAGTATATAAATATCTTTTAAAGATTCCACTAGCATAAGTTTCGTGTGAGCGTTCGTTTTCTATATTAAAGTTGTTAAAAACAAGACTGCGCAGTTATCTTATACAAGACAATTTAGACGCTTTTTTTTGAATGTGTTGTGAGAGAAAAATCACTAGTGATATATGCCCTGAGACAATAATAGACAGCCTATGTAGAAAAAGCATCGCAATAAAAAGATATTTACAGATACAGATATTTTCTATTGTTTGTGACCTTGTTTCGTCATAGTATAATTATTTTAGTTTGTAAGTGATATTTTTCTTTATATTCTAGAATTTATTTCTGTAGTTTTGTTGTAATCATTCAATCTTTTATGTTTTTATATATTTTTTATATGAATTAACTTTAAATTTGTTGTATTCGTTGAATATTTTTTATTTTTATACCGGGTACATCACGGTGAGTGGCATATTAGACGTTTCTGCGAAACCACATATATTTTCTAATTGCAAATTTGCACACAGGGGTTTTCAGGGGTGCTCTATTCAATGAAAATATTGCCGTGTATGTGCCACTTCCGGTCATACCGGATGTCGACATCAACTTCCTTATATTAAACGGCATACTATATTTTTTGCCAGAATCGAATTCTACTCGTTATTTTAAGGTAACTTTCAATACTATTACCTATCTTTTCGGGAAATCTTTTCGGGAAATTTAAAACGCGCTAACTTAGGTATAATTTAACAATAAATACTTAAATCGTTGTCAAGTAAACAATTCTTAATTGTCAAACCAAAATGACGCGTCTTTTTTCATTTTATTTTGTTTCCATGGCCTGCCTAACTAAATATTTTTGTTACAGTAGGTAGTAACAATGTTCATTACTATGCAATAATTATCGATACTAATTTTAATGAAGAAAGCAAAATAGGATAGGTACAGCAATTGTAATGGCCGAAAATAAAATATAAATAAGTATTTCTTAAGTACGTCAAATAAAAAAATGGAGTTCCTATCTTAGTTTTTATAATATCGTTGGTTGTTTAGAGATTTTTTCTTTTAAATAAGAAAGATCTAATTAGTCTGTTCAGCTACTGATTATGCCCAAAAAAATTTGAGACACAAAGTTGCGTACCAGAAGTCTTTCGATATCACGGCACACTAAGCATCAATATCTGCCAAGGTTCATATCATGGCCACCTATTCTTAATACAATAAAATGATTATTAACTGTCAGTTTAAAAACAAATGCCATGGTGCGATACATGGTTGAAAAGAGAATTTAAAGACGTATCAGATGGGCAAAAAAAATATACAGGGTACCATTTAAAATAACAAAGTTTGCGTCACTTCCGCTTAAACCGGAAGTTGAAGGAAATTTTTGATATGCTCAAAAAAAGGACAATTATGTAATATACAACTCTCCCTAAGTTGAAAATTTTAACTTTTTAAATAGTAAAGTTACAGAGCGTTACATGTCTCCTGTGTCACCCGGTATATATATATATATATATATATATATATATATATATATATATATATATATATATATATATATATATATATATATATATATATATATATATATATATATATATATATATATATATATATATATATATATATATATATATATATATATATATATGTATGTATATATATATATATACTGCTCAACTTATTTAACGCACAACCAAAAAGTTAACTCAAATTTGACGTTATGTATTTTCGACAATTTTTGTTCGTTTTGGTCGATTTTTTTTTCAAATTGTAGGTTTTTCTCTTAGGAATATCACTGTCTTAGTTGTTTTGGTAAAACGAATGATTTTGATATTATACCAGGTGCTATAAAAATGTTATGCTTTTTTCCGAAATTTCAAAACGTGGGCTAATTAAAACGAAATTTCCTGTGGGCTATACAAGGTATTGCAAGTTATTGCAATTACAGCCAATTTAAAGCTCATGTTTTTTCTACATTTTCTTTTTTTATTCATTTGTTTATCTCTGTTACTTCATGAAATACACCGTTTTGAAACACCATATGCTTTTATTCACATGAAATGCATTTATCGGACAACTCAAACAGCTAGCAAGCTATGGAAATCGAAGATTACACGTCATAAACTGACAACTGTGTAATTAGTTTTTTGTTGACAGTCCAGCAATAATTAGTGAATAATGGAACGCCAAACCAGAAATTTAACTCGTGATGAATGTGTTGAGGCAGCTACATTACATGGTGAAGGGTGGAGTTACAACCGCATAGCTGGAAGGTTGGGAGTGTCTCACACAACTATAGCGAGAGCAATTCAAAGGTACGCGGAAACAGGAGAACATTCCAGACGGGCCGGTCAAGGTAGATCTCGTGTTACCTCTGCTATCCAGGATCGCTTTTTAAGAGTAAATGCTGTAATACAACGATTTATAACTGCAACACATTTAAGAGCACAACTTCAAGACGCAGGTGGTCCACTCATATGCGTTCAAACTGTACGCCGACGACTGAGGGAGGCAAATTTAAGACCCAGGATTGCTGCTCGAGGACCCGCATTAACAGTAGATCATCGAAGAGCCAGATTGAATTTTGCCAATGAGCATGTTAATTGGATGGAAGCAGATTGGGAACCTATTCTTTGGACTGATGAGTCAAGGTTCAGTTTGTATAATTGTGACAGACGTAATCGCGTCTACCGAAGACCCGATGAGCAATACCGTCAATGCAATTTTTTGCACACAACTTTATATGGAGGTGGATCCGTCATGGTGTGGAGCGGAATATCTTCTCGGAATGACTGGGCGAACGGACTTTGTAACTGTGAATGGAAATCTCAATTCTGACAGATACATCACAGACATTCTTAAAGCACATGTTTTGCCTTATGCCCCCTATATAGGACCCAATTTTTTACTTATGCAAGACAATGCGCGTCCCCACACGAGTCTTATCGTGAGAAATTATCTTGAAGAAGTAGGAATTGATCACATAGACTGGCCAGCCCGTAGCCCCGACCTTAACCCCATTGAACATGTTTGGGATTTTATCGGTCGGCGGTTACGAAGTGAGGGACGACAACCCCAAAATTTACAAGAATTGGAAGGACGCCTAGTCGAATTATGGAATGGCCTAGATCAGAACCTAATCAGAACTTTGGTTTTAAGTATGAACCAAAGATGTCGGGAGGTCATTCGCGGAAGGGGTGGAAACACCAGATACTAATTCTCTATTTACTTTTGTTTTGTTTCCTGTTATTCGTTGTTTTATTGATTAAAGCAATCCATTTTTCTAGGTATGTTTTTTGACCTTTTTCTCTTCTAAAACACCTTGCATCTCTCAATAAATTATAAGATATCAAGGAAAACAGAACGCAAAATGAGGCATTGAACCAGTATAATGAGTAATAAATAATGAGCACTTGACAAAAAAGAAAGTTAATAAATTTAATAAAAATCACGTCAACTCAAAAATTGGATATTTTATGAAGTAACAGAGATAAACAAATGAATAAAAAAATAAAATGTAGAAAAAACATGAGACTTTAAATTGGCTATAATTGCAATAACTTGCAATACCTTGTATAGCCCACAGGACGTTTTGAAATTTCGGAAAAAAACATAACGTTTTTATAGCACCTGGTATAATATCAAAATCATTCGTTTTACCAAAACAACTAAGACAGTGATATTCCTAAGAGAAAAACCTACAATTTGAAAAAAAAATCGACCAAAACGAACAAAAATTGTCGAAAATACATAACGTCAAATTTGAGTTAACTTTTTGGTTGTGCGTTAAATAAGTTGCACAGTGTATGTGTGTGTGTACGTTTGTGATGTATATGTGAATATATGTATGTATGTATCTATTGTGAATAGATAGGTATGGGTATGTATATTTATTTAAAATGTTTACATATGTATATAGATATATAATATCTATCTTTATGTTACCTATAAATGTTGTTGTTTTACTGCTGGTCACATACATATATTGTATTGTAAATTAATTGTGTAATTTGATTTGTAAATAAATATTATTATTATTATTATTATTATTATTATTATTATTATTATTATTAAATGCAGTTAACCAGTGTCTCACGCGACGGCAAAACGCAACCGCCAACGGACTTATAACAAAGGGGATAGCTGGACATATTTTGCATTTTCGCAAGGTTGACGTCACATAGCGAACATACAGACACAAGGACATTTGGCCCATGAGCTCACCCATGTAAAATATTTTCAAAACAATCTGGTTTATGAACATCTCGTGACATATACCGATGGAAGACATTGTTTTGCGTGCCCGGATAAAAAGGACACCCGGTATATGTTTTCAATTGACAAGCACTCGCGAAGCCTAATATACTTTGTATAAGACATGGACAAACCTTTCGTGTGTCGCACAATCCGTGGAATCAGTCGGTAGTCTGGATGTTTCAAGTGGCAGCAGAAGAAAAATCCGTGTACAACAACCGTCACCACTAACGGGCACTAGACTCGATATAATCGCGAGACGTCCTACTCCACGCACACATGCGACCTCAACATTTGTTTTGTTTCGGATGTCCCCCCCGATCAGGTGTTCAGCCGGCGTTCATCGATGTGGGCGGCAACGTTTCGGCATTTTCACGGTATGTCATCAGCAGCGGACACCTGCACGCGTGCATCCTCGTAACACTGTACTGGAAACGTTGCCGTCGTGGCGCCACAGACACCGGGTGGAACACGGCATCCCCTCCACCGCCGGCGCTCCGCCAGATATTTCACTGCGTTCGATAGGGAAGCCCGTTACATCACTGCCGATACTCGAAGTGGCCCTTTTAATTAAGCGACAGGCGATTCTGAACATGTGTATGAATCGCACACACGTTTATCGCGCTCTACGTGGTCGCGGGACAAGGAAACGCGGAAAAATCGAGATATTCCCGTCCGCCGTTCCGCGTCCGCAATCGAGAGACACTCGATACCGAATGTGGGAGGATAGCATGGTCAATAATGAATAGGTAACTTATATACTACACCCCACGTTTACACTATACTATCCATAGAAAAATTTTAAGTTTAATTAATTCATTATTTTAGTAAGTTTTCTTTTAATGTCCGTGCTTTTCACAAGAATGTATTTAGAGTGGCAGCAGAACAAAATGTTATATAGGGTGGCTATAAGAAACAACATGAACTCGTTCTCAAACACAAAACAAATCTAATGAATACAGTTCTTTTCTTCGGTCTATGCAAACATTGCTAACATTTTTAAGTCCAAACGGCATTTGTCAAAACTCGTATTGTTCGCCTGATGTCGAAACCGTTCTATTCATTACGGGCGATTACGAAAGTTTGCATGGATACTCACTAGCTCATCAAAGTGTTTTGAAATATTAATTTGTGAGTAATGAAAAGTACCTACACATGGATAATTCCTACATAATTTATATTTTTGGTCAAAAGTGATTACTACTTACTTTTATTACTAATGTACTAAAAAATTTTCCTCGGAAGGTCGTTAACATTGTGGAAAATCACTCGTCACACTCTTTTGATAAAGAAGAACTTAACCTTCTAAACTAGGGTTTAAACTTTGCTGTAGCCCCTTCTGATGAGATTTTGGATGATGTCGTGGCAGGGATTGAGAGTTCAATTCAATATCTGCTTGATTCATCCAAGGGTCTCGTCAGAGTGGCTTGCAGGAATCAAATTTCTAAAAATATAATTAATAACGCAGACAATAAAAAAGTCCTGCCCAAAGAATCATAAAAATATTGTCAAAAGGTTGTGCGAAATAAGTGTCTGCACAGAAGAACTGCCAAAAATAACTATTCACACAGGAACAAACTTTATTTCGTAGAGCAAGACGTATACAAATGTAATGTTAAAAGTTGGTCAGCGCAGCTGGTCTTTTATATAAAATAAATGCAGAATAAGCATTTGCTGCGTCAGTGTTTTTATGCCTTCACTCCAGCACTAAGTAACATAACGTGTAGTTTATGTTATTAACTGTAAACAAAGTTAAAATAAATATAATTAATAAAATATACAATGATGTAACTCGCCAGAAAGACTGCTTTTATTTAAAAGCAGATAAAGGTAATAAGGTCGTTATTTTAGATAAAGAGGACTATTATGAACGGGTAAACAACCTAATTAGTAATGGTCCTTATAAAGAACTTACTAGAAACCCTTTACCAAGAATGACCACTGAAATAAAAAATGTCCTCAAATCATGTAACAACCTTATTACTCCACCTGTTAAGAACAGGTTACATGTATCTAACCCTACCGTACCTAGATTGTATTGTCTACCAAAAATTCATAAGCCAGGGAAGTCGGTGAGTCCAATAGTATCGTCTATTGGATCCCCGACTTACCACTTATCAAAATGGTTGACTAAGGAATTTGAAAGTTTGCCCATTGCACAGCCTAGCTTTTCAGTTAAAAATTCGAATGATTTCATTGATAAGGTCAAGAATATTCAACTACAAGAGGGTGAAATTTTGATTTCCTTTGATGTTTGTTCATTATTTCCGAGTTTACCAATTCCACAGACCTTGGACTATCTTGAGGATTTACTCGAATTAAACAACTATAGAAAATAAGTAATAGAAGAATATATAAACCTTACAAAACTTTGTATGAAACAAAATTGCTTCCGTTTCAATGACCAGTTCTATGAACAACATGAAGGAACGGCAATGGGTAACTGTTTATCGGCTTTCATTGCTGATGTCTTCATGAGTCGATTTGAAACTGATGCAAAAGAAGAATTCGAGTATTTTCCTAGGATTTGGCTGAGGTATGTGGATGACATTTTTGCCGTGTTTAACACTAAGATTGCGGATGTAGAAAACTTCATTTCCAAATTAAATAGCCGTTACATTTTTAGATGTATTAGGAATTAAAAATAGTGACAATAGGTTAGAATTTGATATATATAGAAAAGATACCATTACGATCAGATATATCCCTAATGACTCTCACCCCTGTTATCAACACAAAATGGCGAGTTGCGAGTCTTGTCCATCGCTTACTAAGTTTCCCTCTCAGTAATGAGATGTTTGAAATATTAATTAAAGATATATATAAAAAGTATTCTCTTAATACCTAAGTAAAGCATTAAATTGTATACACTTAGAAATTGAAAAATTAAAATATGATTCTTAGATTAGATAAGTATTAAAATAAATTAATATAATTGTAGCCTTGAATAGACGGTGCCTGAAGATGGTCAGTCGGTAGTATACTTTTTGGTTATATAAGATATAGATTATGACGATGACGCATCAATATTTTAACCTAAGTATTATAACGCAAAGATGAGATAATCTATAAAATATCCGTGTATATATTTTATAGTAAGTAGACAGTAATATTTGGATGTTATTTTATCCGCAAGTAATAATTTTCGACGATAATGGCTTCAGGCAGTACCTGGCATGCTGATGAAAACTATTTAATTAAATCTCTCGGAGCCAAAGCTTAGGAAATGCATGCATTGACAGCATTCTGTCGATCGCTTGTTCCTGGAAAACAGCTAATAAGGTCGTTAATAAAGCAACATTTCAAGTTTAAGCTCTATATAAGTGGCACTATCTGCATACAGATAGAGCCGCACGAATCAAAGCCGGGAAAACATGATCGATGCGATGATCTGAAAGGCAAAATGCAGGAATATCGATTGTAGTTAGAAGGAAAGGGCCTGTAACGCCCTATGGCCCTTTAACTTTTATCTGAGTCATGGGGACGCATCTGGAAAATAACACAGAGAACTCGTATATATTAAAATTAACTGTTGCGATTTTAATTAATTACTAGTGCGGCGGGGTGTTTACAGGTCGTATGTGAGAAAGTAGTATCGACCTAAAAAAATAACGCAAAATTGCCGACATCAAAATTTCAGGATTCCAGACCGCAGATGACCGGTCAACCACAGAGCACGCAATGTTAGAAATGTGAGCTCCTCGTTGTTCAAGAGAGACACGAACGACTACGAAGTTTAGGGTCGACATGGATATAAGAAAGCCCTGCTTGCGGTAGGGGTAAATATTTTGGCATATTCAATGAGAATGGAATCATTATTATTTACTATATAACGTAAATTAGTACGTTTCACGAAAGAAACAAAAACTAGAAACCGACACAAAGGTAGCATCGATATTTAATATCATGAACAAGTTTTTGCAAGAGAAAGAAAATCCTTTTCGTAATAATTTGCTGTATTTTACCAACCAATTTTAGTCGTCTCCGGGTAATGCCAACTTGGTTCGCGAAACGCGCGTCGAGCGAAGAATTAGTGTTTTGGTGTATTAGGCTGCCTCACTTGTATGGGTCGTTACGTAATATACAACCTACAGATAATGTTTAATTCACTCGACAGAAACAAATGACTTCATCAATTTAGATGTATCAAATTTTAAAATTTTCTGACATTTTTCGATTCCCCTCTTTGCTAAAAAAGGTATACCATATTTCAATCGATCCTACACCGTTTTCAGGGTTCCGTACCCGAAGGGTAAAACGGGACCCTATTACCAAGACTCCGCTGTCCGTCTGTCACCAGGCTGTATCTCATGAACCGTGATAGTTAGACAGCTGAAACTTTCACAAATGATGTATTTCTGTGGCCGCTACAACAACTAAAAGACAGAATAAAATAAATATTTAAGGGGGCTCCCATACAACAAACGGACATGGACCTGAATCTGTATGCTAATAAATGCCGGAGTCGCCGGTCGGACGAAATACTACCATTAAAATAAAATTTTAATTGTACTGTATTTAGAATGTAAACAAAATAAAGTAGCTTTCTCATTAGTCAATTATCAAATCAAATTGGCCCCAAAAGTCATTAAGAAGCAAGCAGCTAACAACTCTCGTGTCAATTGTAATTTGGCAACCCTGTTAACGATGTTTTGTTTTGGGTCTTAGTATAGGACGCCGCCACGCGCCAACAAAAACACCTCTAGAGGGGGTATTGTTATTACACGCGCGCTTGTCTAGTTCCTAATTGATTCTTGATCTTTTTTAACGGTTTATTTGATGCGGTATTATATCATAATGCCCCAAAAGTGTTGTGTTGTACAGGAAATTACGAAACCAGTAGAAAAGTTCGGGTGTTTCGTTTTCCCAGAGACGAAGAGTATGGCAGAAAATGGCTCTCTGCAATTCCACGTGAAAGTTTTGTGCTGAGTGACAATTCCCGAGTGTGTGAGTGCCACTTTGAAAAGGAAGATATTATTTACAAAATTTCCTCACAGGATACAAAAACTGATGAGATCGTTTCAGTTATTTTAGCTTTACCCCTATTAAAAGAAACTAGCGAACCAGGTAAATTTCCGAACTGTCCCAAATACTTGTCAAAAAAAATATCGTATCGAAAAAGCAAACACGAAAAACTTACAGAATTACATGGAATACATTTTCAGACATACATACAGACATATCAAAGCTTAACCATGTTTTGAACTTTATGTCCAATGTACTTAAAAACTTAAAAATAGAGGACGAAAATGTTTCACAAGGAATTAAATTTATTTCTGATCAACTTAAATTGCGAACATTATCAAAGGACGTTATAGATATTCCCCTACCACTATGGTTTTTTGTTCAATTTTATATACAATTAGTCCTCATGCATATAGATATTTACGAAATCGTGGACCTATAATTTTGCCCCATCCCGAAACAATCAAAGAAGTCTGTAATGGTTTTCTAACTGATCCTCATATTGATGAGAAGAAAACTTTTTTAACATATGCACAAAAAATCTTTAAATATTTAAAAGACCAAGACACATATGTTAGTTTACTAATGGATGAAATTCACATTGATCCATATTTAGATTATAAAGGTGGTAATGTTGTAGGAGCTGCGATAAATAATAACTATTCGTAGACATCTGTGTATACATTTATGATTACTAGCATTTGTTCAAATTTTAAAGAAGTTGTTCATATTGCTCCTGTGTCTAAAATTAATCACGAATTACTTTTCAGTTTTCTTAAAACAATTAACCATCTAGATTCTAATAATTAGACACATGTAATCTTCACTGTATTTCGAAACAGTTAACACAGTTAACCATTAAAATTATTCTTTACCTGTGTTTTTCATAGACTCCGATAGATTTATGCCGTAATATCTTTGTTTAGTTTGATCTTTTTATTGATCTCCAAAACTACATTAAAACGATTTCAGACATACCTACCTAAATAACTACATAAAGCCCGTAATAACATAAGTATCTCGTAGGCCTCCGGATGGTGACGTCACGAGGCAGCACTTTGTCCTTGTATTAGAGGTGTTGTTTGTTGAACTCGGGTGTAACTGCTCGCCATCAGCATTCTCCGCGTTCATTAGTATTTTTTGAAAGCAAACTGAAAGCCGTGGAAAAACAAACTCCCTAGACAACTTTCCAGGAAAGAAGGTGTTTTGTTTGCTTTCGATTCAGGCGCGTGTGGACCATAGGCGTAGCTAGGGGGCTGGGGAAGGCTTAGCCCCTCCTTAGAAATTATCGATAAAAAATATTGTTTTTATCACAGAGAAAATAAAGTCTATCAAATTTTGTAGTTTTTGGTGACAAAAACATTCGAATACCTCAACATATAAGCTGGTTACAACAAGTTAAACATTTTTAAACAGTTGACAATTTGTGTAGCATCTCAGATTACGTCATTTTTTTAAAGTTAATGTTACTATTTTTGCGACAAATTATACATCAAATTAAAGAGAATCATTTATATTATAAAACAAAAAGAAGAGTATAATTTTATACCTTTTTGTTTTAAAGGTATTTTGTAGAGAGGGTAGAGAGAGTAGAAGGGTAGAGAGAGAGAGAGAGATAGAGAGAATGTCGGTTAAATAAAGGTACAGTTGAGTATCCATGGGGCCAAGACATTTATCCAAAAAATCTCCGTTAACTATTCGTGTTTTTAGGGACCGCCTAGCCGCGAGACTTGACCGATAAGATTTCGACGGGTGATCTAGGCAGGCTTGGGGGTGGGCTGTGGCAGTCCATCTGAGATCTGGGAACACTCAACATGCGGACGCGTGGTCTGCCGCGGACGCGTGGTCCCAGATAAATGGTAACATACATAAAAATTGTAGAGACTTTGCACCAAGCCACCCTTAATAAATAGGATGGTTTGAAGAAAAGTACTCAAGTAAAAAGCAGGAATGCACAAAGGGCCTAAGTGGAAGTGAAACCACTACACTCCGACCCATATACATACATACATACACTCTTGTTTTTAATATTCGAAAATGAAAAATTTATGAGAAATGCTATTGACGATTTTCAAAAGCCATTTTGTTCGTCCCTTATTTACGCAACTTTGCCACGATTTAAATCGACTTTGCTTCTCATTCCGTTGCCGAGATCCCGTGCATTGTATCGAATATGAAGCACCCTGTATATCGGGAGATGGAGAATTTAATTTTGCATTACCTGCTTTAGAAAAAATGTCTCATCTGAAATACAATAAATTTCGTTGTTTGAAGTTATTAAAATGTAACGTCAAAAACTGAACACCCTTTATATTATCGAATCGGTTTTAATTTTAGGATGTAAGATACTTTATGTTCTTTTAAGGAAATCAAGGATTTTAGGGAAATTTATCATAAAAAGTTTATGAAGATTTATCTTAAAGTCGTGGATGTTTTTTATAGAAAATTTCACAATTTTGAGAGGATGGCTTAATTATCCAAGATGACTAATTACAAAAACATATAACTAGATGTATATGCGCACAACAGGTTGGTTTCGATAACTTTTACGCTGCTGGGTTAAAATACATTGTGATACATTGTGATAAAAATACTTCACTTCTGATAGATTGTAACATAAATTTGTCAATACGCAGTCTGATTTAGGCATAAATGCTGGGAATCTTTGTGGTGGGGTGCGACAGACAGAGATGCACTCGAACAGTGGTGACTTTAAGCTGACGCCGATTGTACGTAGATACTGCGTAATGGAGAAAAAACGAGAAAGCGAACTCCTGGAAAACTTTAAGAAATATCGAAATTTAAATCGATCAGTTGAGTGGTTAGCCTATTTATTTTGATTGGCAGCACAGTTACTGTTTTGCCTTCAAAAAATTCATCATCAAGTTAACACTTCAATCAGTTACGTTAAATCTCTCGAATGGAGCGATAACGACTCGGATAATGAATAACACTCGCAAATAAATAAGCTTCTAATAATAGTCAAATAATGGGTTGCGGTTTTGGGCGGCAAGTGTTTATGTTACTTTAAGCGAGTATATAGTATATACGTCTATTTTATGAGGTAACAGTAGATATAAACAAGTATCGGAGTAGGTACTTCATTGATTATACGTAGACGTAGATACTTAATTACGATTTTTGAAATACAAAATTACACATAAAACGTGACGTAAATTATAGACCAGTCAATTTATGCGTACAAAAACGGGTCGCCGTCTCTGAAAGATCTTTGCGAGCTGCACCGGGCTCGATAATTTTTGAAACCAAAAAAAATAATAGTAGGATGAAACCCATTGGGAAAGGAAGAGAATGTAACAAAAATGATAGGAAATATAATTTACGTGGAGGGGGTGAGTTATTAAGGGCAAAAACGGTTTATCTCGATTTCCGGAAAAACTACTAGTCCTATAGAAAAAAATTAAATGGCAAAGTTGTAGGTAATAAAGAGATCTACAACTTTTGTATTTACACTTTTTTCACATAACCTCAAAATTTATGTGAAAAATTCAAAAAATTAACTTTTTGGTTTTTTATTTTTTTTTACGAAAAAAAAATTAAGAAATTTGGTGAACACTTTTTATATCCCAAAAACACTGTAATTTTTTTGATTTAAAATATTTATTTTTTCACCTTATTTTGACTTAATATCGAAAAAGCACCCTAATTTTCAATCGAAAATTCTCGCGTCAAAATATCTGCTTTCTTAAAAAAGTCGGCTAAAAATAGTACATAATTATTAAAAACAAAAAATTCGGATTCGAGCATTGCATTTTCTGAGAACATTTACCATAGTAACGTATATTTCTTTTTACACCATCAGAAAGTAGAGATTTCAACAAACAAAAAGCCCACCGACTTTTTTAAAAAAGAAGAAAAAAAAAGTGTATTTTCTAGTCAAAATATTGTAACAAAATGGTCCAGTCCAGGCCTGTAATTTTTTCGGGAAGCATGATATCTACCCAAAATTCGTTTCTCCTTTGTTTATTGCCAGAAATTCTAATAAGGTCCACGTTAAATGGGTAATTTAGCTTGTATTGTGTTTTCTCACAGAGGTGTGACACCGAACTTCCAAAAAGTAAAATATCTAAAATCTTATTGTCAGGCTTAATTAGGTTCCCCGGCGATACGTCTCATAAAATCAGGGACTCTTAAAGATTCGACAGTAACATCATAAATTGTTTATCCCTGGGTCAGTTGGCACTTAGAAGTGTCACTTAAATTATGGTTTCCGGTATTCCGTATAGGTAAATAAGGCTGATTTTCACATGAGAGGTTGTCCCGCGGCCGTGCTACGGTCATCATAGGTCGCATGTATTTTCATATGTACAGTTCGTACAATATGTATGTGTAGTTGAACGACCGGCAACCCTGACCTACACAATGTTTTTCATTGGCGTAGACATTTCTTTCTTAGGGGGTGACAGTAGAAGGTTTTTATATGCATATTTTCAACACCAGTGGTTCGTGGTGGTGGGTGGTTCGCCAGTAGCCATATTTCCCACAAGAAACAAAAATAAATATGTACAAAACAGCTAAGTAGTCGAGAAAAATAGACTTAAAAACGGAATCATAAAATAAATATACTTTCCATTGAAATACAGTCATATTTATTGTGTAAGTAGGTACCTACCTACTAATTTTTAATTTTGCCCACTGATGTAAATTATTAATTTGTGATCTAGGATGGTAGGTACCTACATAAAAATAAAGTCAATGGAGAATAGGTACCTACTTATGTAATAAACCAGAGAGCGTTTTCAGTTTTGTAAATCCCAATAAAAAACCTAACTTATATCGTTGTATTTAGCATTTATAACCTCAAGGGGCCTCAAGCACTGGAATATTTTTTGGATAAAATTATTTGAGAAATGTCTTAAGTGGAGGATGTAATAGGTACCTACCTACCTCAGTACACGTCAGTACCTACTTCGAGCAGCCCATATATCAACTTTTTTTTGTTAAAGTCGGCTCTGCTCTAACACCCCCTATCAATTTTTGCCGTCAAATAATATTTTCCTTAAATATTTTTAACATGCCTATCCTATATCGTAAATAAAACGAGGGCTGGTGGAAATCTACGTTTTTCAGGTTTCATACGAAACGAACAAACATGTTTGCTAACCGCCATACTCTTTTATTTCAACTCTCGTAGCGATGTATACCTACATATGTAGGTATATAAATAATATATTAGCAATTCCCGCGAACACGCCACTGTAAGATATGCGAACCTGATCCTATTCGATCCGAGAATCCGATCCCGATCCGAGAGATACGATTCCAATAAGTTAAAAAGAGATATACTGCTCGAATATTCGTTATTGGAAAGGGCGTGGATCGGCGTTGCCGCTTTTAACTATAAAAATAGATGTTTACGTAATTGCCATATTTAAAGTAGACGAAAATAAATGTAAAAACGTAACATCTTGGCCTATAATATATTATTGTGTGCACAATTATTATTTAATAACATTCATAATGAGTGAAAATGAATAGAGGTGACTCAGTGCTTATCATATGGAGCATCCACTTTCTTGATTTTTAATCAAACGTCGCAGCCTCGGCATAGCCGCAGCACGACCGCGGCACAACCCCTCATGTGAAAATCAGCCTTTTTAGTATTCAGTATAATATTCAAAACCCAATCAAATAGCGAAACGGCCAAGCGTTACCCCGATATGGGAATAATACTTTCATAAAACGTAGGAGCGGCTAGCTAATTAATGCAGAGAGAGTATCTCAGAAATGTCATAATTGTATTGTTTTGGAGGATGAAGGATCTAAGCCTGAGAAGAGTTTTTCTGTGGGGTTTCTCGTCATATGTGTATAACGGGCCAGCCCTCACAATGCACCCCACAAATATTGCTATTATTTGTCCATGTCACGTGAAATGTTTAGTATTTTGTAACCAGATGTCGTTAGTGTACGGGAATAGTTTCCTGAGACTATGCGAGGGGCAAAGTAGATCCCGTATGATTGGTTGAGATTTTACCCCCGGTAAGTGGTATTACTTAAAGGGAATGAAAAGTCATCCTTTGGTCACGTCCAACGAGGGCTAGAGCGACAATCTTAGCCAAACTTATTCAGTTTTACGGCAGGTTTTCATACAGTCAATTCGGGTTTAAAAGCAAATAGTTTAGTAAGCTGAAAGTTAGTCAAAATTGTTTTATCAGAGTCAGGTCTACTTAACCCTAGTGATTAGCTTTATGTTTCATATAGGTTTAAAAATGTAAATGCCGTCGTGTCGGCATTTGTCCGTTCACGAATGTGGTGCTCTCATATTGCCGATAAAACAACTCTCATATTGCCGATCTTATGACTATTATTTACGATTCAGAGATGCTATATGACACAAATAGGTGAATATTTTTTATACGGAATGACATACGTCTTCCTAAAAAGCGCCAAAAAATCTAGGAACCACTAGAAAACAACACTAACGACACATTTTCTTCAGCGCCATCTTCTGACATTTCGTCCTGGGGTCATAGAGAATATTGTTATGCATAGTTTGTAACATCGAAATATGAGACATAAAAACCCGAGCAAAAAACCTTTTTTATGCCTCATATTTCGAGGTTACGAACAGTACCAGGTCTTCCCGTATATTTTGCACCCCGCTTTAGCCCCATAGAAAATCCATCGAACTCTATTGTTCAGGGATTTAAATTTCTCGAATGGAATAATATGAAAAAAAATTTCATAAACATAAAATAAGGCCTTATAAATGTTTACCGGTTACTATTTGGATTTGCAAGAATGATTATTCTAAACTGTATAACTTATCACCCCTACAGCTCTGATTGATAAAGGTTGATTGTGTTAGAATGTACATACATGCACCATTAAAACATTGATACTTAAAGTGCCCCCAGAAGAGGGTCGAAAATTGCATAAAATATTTACGCAGCAAACGTTCCGGGTTCTGTTCTATAAACACTAGTCAGGCGAGATTATTTTATGCTCTCGCATTATCCTGCAACTAGTCAGAGATCCAACAACTGTCTATTTTAGTTCGTATGTATACAGATTGATATGGATTGAATTTTTCCCACCGACTGCGCCAATTAACGTTTACCTGCGTAACACTTCGCCTTCGAACTACTTTTTAAAATAAAGTATCGCTTTGTCTGTTATAAAAATAGAAAACTAAGCGGCCTTAAGCTTTGACACAGAAATACTAAAATAATCCCTTGGAAATACTGAAATTTATCAAAACCCACGATAACTAACTGAGGGTTACTTCAACCATATTCGCATTTAATTGAATTACAAAGCCGTTATTAATCCTCGCCATTTCCTCGGAATTAGAAAATATCCAGCGAACTACAGACCAAGAGTTAGTTAAATTAACTGGAGATTTAGTAAGATAAATCCAGTTAATACGGACGGGTTCATCCGAGTCGCCCACGCAAAACACGTAGACTTCTTTGTTATCGATTCAGCGAAAACGACTTTTTAACCGCTTCGGGAAGGGTGGCGATCTCTTGCATACATTTATTTTTCGTGCACACAATAATTTATTCAGGTAGGGAAGTAGATACATATTAATAATAATATAATAATAATAATAATAATAATAATAATAATAATAATAATAATAATAATAATAATAATAATAATAATAAGCCTGACATAGTCCTCCTCGATCACCAACTCAAGACGATGTTTGTTATAGAGTTTTCGGCTCCGGCTGAAAAGAACATCGTCTTGAAAGAGGAGGAGAAACGGACAAAATATCGAGATTTACTCTCCGAACTCCGCAGGCTGTACCCGGGTTATTCTGTTAAAATGGTGGTTCTTATTATTGGCTCTCTCGGAGGTATGCGACAATCATTGCTCTCAGAATTAAGAACCATCCCGGCATGCCGTCAATCGGCAGAAGTCATCGCTGGGAAGATGCAGAAGGCCGTCATACTTGGCTCGTTGCGTCTACTCAGGACACATGAGTTGCGACCTCAATGACCACTTACCCCGCGGACGTGGGGAGTGGTCGTTGAGTAACGAGGCTGGAGGGACTCTCTGGACTAGTCGGAGGCCAGGGGGGACCGACCGGCAAAAAAAAAAAAAAAAAATATAACACATCACATGAGCTAATAATTCACTTGCTCCAATGCCTTGCGGTGCCAGATCCAATAGTGAGATGTATAGAACAACTGATGCCGCTCTGGAGAACCCGCTTCACCATTACATCTGGTGATAGCAGGGTTCAAACGGAGCCGGTTGGTTATCTTTAGGCGGGGTGTATTCCAGGGGGATTCCCTGAGTCCCCTCCTTTTCTGCATCTCACTCCTGCCGTTATCTGTTGCACTGAGAAGAACCCGTGGCTACAACTGCGGCCCACCCGGAAACAGGAGGCATAAGGTCACTCATTTATTTTATATGGATGACCTTAAGATATATGCCTCCGGGGAAAGGGATTTACAACAGTCTCTCCGAGTGGCGCAAGAGTACACAGCGGATATTGGTATGGAGTTTGGGTTGGATAAATGTGCACTGATTCATCTCAAGAGAGGACGATGCGGGGACTACGAAGATGATGCGCAGCTGGTAGACGGAGGCATCTTACACCACCTTGATGCCGGAGAGACGTATACCTACCTGGGTGTGCCACAAAGTCACATCCAGGAGGTAAATATTACAAAAGACGCTCTCCGCGGCAAGTACCGCCACCTGCTTCGACAGATCTGGTCCTCAGAGCTGTCGGGGACCAACAAGGTGGCGGCGACAAATATGCTTGCCGTTCCGATTCTACTCTACTCCTTTGGAGTAATAAAATGGACACAGGAGGAGCTGCAGCAACTCGACGTAGGTACCCGCAAAATGATGCATCTCTGTCGGAGTTTGCATCCGAGATCGTCCGTTCCGCGGTTATATCTCCCACGACAACAGGGAGGCCGTGGACTCTTGGGATTGGAGTGTCTCCACAACAGAGTAACTCTGAACACGGCCTGTAAGATTATCAGGAGTTCGGATCCCCTACTCCTCATGGTCAAAGACCATGAAGGAGCTGGCGTAGGAGCTTTTATATATAGGGCAGCACACAGAGCAGCTAATAGCCTAGGTCTCGACTTCGACACCGAGCAGAACAATCCAAACTCTGTCACCGAGTTGGACCCTGCTCGGTTGAAAGCCCACCTTCGGGCTGCTGGAAATACACTTCGTTTTCAGCAGCACAGGGATAAGCCATTGCACGGAGTCTACTATAGAAATATAGAAGACTTAGGCTTATCCCAAAAGCTGACCTTTAGCTTTTTGAGGTCAGCTGGGCTGAAGTCAGAGACCGAAGGTTTTATATTAGCCTGCCAAGATGGTGTATTAAACACCCTGGTCTACCGAAGCCGCGTGATGGGTATAGAAGTGCCTGACGTCAGCTGCAGAGCATGTCGTCAGGCCCCAGAGACCATTATGCATTTGCTGTCAGCTTGTCCAGCATATGCGGTCTCTGCCTATATCCATCGACATAACGCGGCATTACGAGTGCTGTATTATCACCTACGGCACTCGTACGGTATAGATCAGACACCGGTGTTGCCCTATGCTCCGGGGGATATTGAGTCCGTTGTGGGGAATCAGAGGTCCCGGATATACTGGAACTATTCATTCCCCACCGTCAGGCGGATACAAGCCAACAAGCCTGACATAGTCCTCCTCGACCACCAACTCAAGACGATGTTCGTTATAGAGTTTTCGGCTCCGGCCGAAAAGAACATCGTCTTGAAAGAGGAGGAGAAACGGACAAAATATCGAGATTTACTCTCTGAACTCCGCAGGCTGTACCCGGGTTATTCTGTTAAAATAGTGGTTCTTATTATTGGCTCTCTCGGAGGTATGCGACAATCATTGCTATCAGAATTAAGAACCATCCCAGCATGCCGTCAATCGGCAGAAGTCATCGCTAGGAAAATGCAGAAGGCCGTCATACTTGGCTCGTTGCGTCTACTCAGGACACACGAATTGCGACCTCAATGACCGCTTACCCCGCGGACGTGGGGAGCGGTCGTTGAGTAACGAGGCTGGAGGGACTCTCTGGACTAGTCGGAGGCCAGGGGGGATTTACCAGCACCCAAAAAAAAAAAAAAGAAAAAAAATAATAACATATTACAAGATGGTTTTATCATTCTGTCATTCATAAATTATGCTCCGCCTTCTAATTTTCCACTTGAATGACGAGAATCCAATCCCAGCCGGTTTATTTAACTATGAATGTTGCCAAATTTACAAATTTATGGAGTATTAGTGATGACGCAACGAGTAAGATTATGTAGTTTTAGTATACAACTCTTTCTTGAAAGCACTATAATAAATAAATCTAATAATGTCTAGGAAACAGACCACTGACAACAACGCCATCTATCAATGGTCCTACAGTACTAGCGACGGTTGATTGACTAGTTTCTTTCTAAGCAATGCTGTTAACTTTTCAGATGGACGGCAGAATTATCGGCGGGAAAATATCCTACGCCGCTGGAGGTGTCGGCAGGAACCTGTGCGAATCGCTGTTCAAACTGGGCTACCCCTCAAACTTCATATCGGCCCTCGGCGATGACGATCAGGGAAAGATACTAAAACCCTCTATTCCTTCAGATTGCTCCGATTTGGTGAGGGTTTTAAAAAACAGCAGCACCGCCCAGTGCATTGTTGTTTTCGACAAGGATGGCGATTGCAAGTTTCTAATGGGGGATATGGACATTCATACGCAAATCACTGTGGAGATGGTAAGGACGTTTTATTTTTGCGGTACACTCGCTTAGATAGGAGGTAGAAATCTTGGGGTATAATATGTAACGGTCAACACGTGATTTACAACTGGCGCTTTAAGTTGATGTGGTGTTAAGCTTTAATGTTTTTCTATATTAGTGAAATAATTAATAATACGTCTGATACAAATCTCGAGATTGTTTTAATTGTATTGTTCGGTGACGATGGAGGGTATAAAAGAAATAAAGGATCAAAACGGCGGTGATTTGGTGAGTTGTTTACTGTTTCATAAATTTTCTAGGTTTTCTAGGTTATCAGCCCCAGATTATTAAAATTTCGGATGATTTGAACTTAAACGCCTGATGTTTAGGTATTTTATTTGCACATTTATACATACTTACCGGAATTTATACTATGATAAAAACGAACAACAACGTATATACAATAGTCCAGTGTCTAAAATATCACTATATTGTTTATATAAAAGAGAAACTTGTTTAATTATACACAATTTAAACGGCACTCTAACACACAGCAGTCACAGCACAGATCACAGAACACACACAGTTGACACTCATGATACTAAAGTCTTAGTATCATGGTTGACACTGTTGACAGTTGGGTGCGCGATGACGTCGGATTAGGGTGGGGGAAACGTGGCAGTACGTAAAGATAGGAATCGAACTATTCCTCTATACAATCCTTGGTACATACCGACCTGACTGATAAGAGTGATACTGATAAGGCAAGACCTTGCTAGATAAGATGAGAAATGCAAACATTGATTTGTTAGCATTTTATATTTTATTTCAGTGAACTGCTCTACAGAATAAGGTATTTTATGTATTCTCTCGCATTTGCTACCCAATCTAACTAATAGTGGCTTTATCGTGGAAATAACTTGTACCTAACCGACAATAATAAGCAATATGGGAAAATGTTCAGGTAAAAATATGTTCCTAGTAGCGAGATATTTTTTAAAAAATCATAGTGATCTTTAAAGTTTATTAACATAAGGGCACCTAATAGGTAATTTACAGCAAGAAAAAGAAACGGCAATAAAGAAACCAGTCCGGTTTCTTTATTGTAATTGATAAAAGACAAGATATACTGTTAATTCCTGAACAATAATTAGAAATTTTATTACATTAGTTTTATAATTATATTTCAAGAATAACTAATACCTAGCATTATATAAACTCCTGTTCAAAAAACTATGCCGGCTGCGGCCGGTTACGTACTACAGAAACGGTCTATGCGTAGTTTGAGAGCGCCATGTGGGTTTATTTCGAAGTTTATTCAGTAAAAAGCTTGGCTTTGCTGCTTTTAGTATCATCCTTAGTACAAGAGCATTGTCTTCGATGTAGTAGCCAAAATCTGTAGGTTTTGCTATGTGTTATCTGCAATTATTTTTTCCGTTGCAGATACAGGCTCAGGAAGAAATTATACGAACGGCTCCCCTAATCATTCTAGATGCCAATTTAGTCATAGAATGCCTTAACGAAGCGCTGAGATTAGCAGAGAAGTATTCTATACCAGGTAATTTTTGCATTTATTCTAATTTTAAAGATAATATATTCATGTCAGGGCTAAGATAGCACCGACGACCAATATATACATAATGATGCATACATAACCTCAAACGATATAATATGGAGCTATGATTTGTTCAATGAAATATGTCAGGTATTCGAGAAATCCATTCGCCTCTTACTAGCAGTGGTGGGGTGACAACGGAGTCCGTTGAAATAGGGATTGATGAAAGATATTAACGTATATAGAAAGCCATTAAAAAAGTTGAAATGACCGAGATACGCGTCATGGGTTTTTATTGCAAAATAATTTTGAAAATGGCACTTTTTTCCTTTTTCTTTCAATAATGGAAAAACTAATGATTTTAGAAAAAAATGCAAACAAAACTTGTTCGGCGAATGATTTTACGTAAGGATTAACCATTTTAAAAAATCGGAAAAAAATGCGCTACATCTGATTAAACAATTTAAATATGGCGTCATAAAAATGATTTTTTTAATAATTTTTTACACCTATTTTTTTGAATAATTGTTATAAACAAATGCTTAGCTTAGATAAGATAATCCAATTTTATTTTTGATTCCAATCAACAATAAATAAAATGAAAAAGTTTCTTAAAAGATTTTTTTTTAACTTAAAAGCGCATTTGTTAAATAACATTTTTTATTTTTGCTAAATATTAATAATAAGTACCCATTTTTTTTAATCCACATTTCGATTGCTCTTCCATATTCTCACAAAGATATTTTTTTGTTTATATTTTATTTATTTATTTAATATACAATTTGTTATAAACGAATTAATTTGCGTGTTATAGTTTGTTCCAATGCTTTAAATATTTAAGAAGCTGTGTGTCTATGTAAAAAACTAGTCTATAAAAACGCTGTCATTAAAATATTAAAATGTATTTCCTTCTGAGTTTTAAAGTAAATACTAAATAGAAAATGAGACTCCAAAAAATATAAGTTTTTTCATACCATCCAAAGCAATATAAACTTGTTATAAAAATAAACTGTACTTCAAAACATTTTATGTAGAGTTTCCATTCTTTTCTCTTTGTCGAGGCTCTGGGAAAACATAATTGTATTGACAACACAAAAACACATTGACGTAAGCTTAAAAATGGCTGCCGGTACCACGTGATCTAGACAACCAATCAAAAATTGGTCACTCTGTTGTCGTCACAGTATTCTGTAGTAATAAGTAGAAAGTTTAAGCTATACACTGAATTTCGCATCGAACAAATATGATAACTTCACGCTAAAATTAATTAACAAATTTCTCATGCCACAACTATCAGACCGATTCTTATCGGGTTTTTGTAATTCACATTTACAGTGGAAGGGGCCATTTTACTTGATTTTTAAATCTCAAAACAAATGTGTTTATTTGAAAGCTAACTGATATTCACCTCTTTGTTTGCAACTTTGTTTCGAATATATATCTCACAGTTTAATAAAAAAAAAGTATTATAGCAGTGTGAATACTCGTTTGACGTTGAGTCTGAGTGAGGTCACACAGCCTGGAATTAAGTTGGCAGCATTATTTGTCAGAACCAGAGATCAAAGATATGGATCCCTGCGCACAGGTGTAGTTGTTTGCGCTTAGTTTTGTGGTTATATTTTGTACGTTGCTCTATGAATTGTGTTGTGCTTTGTTTCTGTACATTATTGTAAGAAACTGGAGCCAGGATTTTGTAAAGGGAGTGCAGAAAATCTGCCGAAAGTTGATCGTAGATGGACGAGTTTTACAAGTCAAATTTAGATTATTTATCAGCAGATGTCAAGTGTCAACAAAGTCAATTTCAATTCAAACGAAAGGCTAATTCACCCAGAACGTGCCGATATTGCCAAATGTACTCAATATTGCCGTGTGTAGTTTGTGATCTATGGTTTACTACGTGTGAGGTTAGATGTTAGATTAAGTTTCAATTTTCAATCCAATCTAAAAAATAAAATGCCTATAATGCCTGCATTCTGTAGTAGGTGCGAAAAAGTCTTTTCGACACAATCCGTGCATAACAGACATGTCAGGGAAGCTCATAAGGACGTCCCAGATCCTATTTCCTTTGGAAAAAGCAGCATTTTTTGGAGTTACCGCTACCTCGGTATTGTGATAATGCATTTCCAACAAATAAAATGTTGATGGGCCATTTAAAAGACCTTTATCTCGGCCACTGTAGATAAAATCATTTTTATTTTCCCTGGCAATATTTGCCAGTACATTTGGCGACGTCGGTACGTTCTGGGCGAATAGCCTTTCGTCAATTTCAACGTCCACTGTCAAAAAGCAGGGAACCAACAATAATATAGTACTAATACACCGTTGTCATGTTCGTAGACTCTGTGACATTACTAAGGAAGGATGTGTGACGTCACGTATTATGAACGCGCGCGCACACACACGTTTTTTCCACACTTGATTTTTTTTTCGATAGAAATCGTGCTCAAGAAATAAAAAAATACGGCGAAATTTTTTTATTAAACACTATCACATAAAGAAATAAAAAAAAATAGTTCTTATGTCAGTTGGATGCTTCAAAATTACCTCGATTTTCGAACTTTTCGGAGTTTTAAACCAATAAATACAATGCTATCTTGTAGAGAATTTTATAGCGAACAAATCTATGAGTACCGTTTCTTTTTTCTAAATTGCATATCTCCAAAGCTATATGGGATAATATCGGAAAAAGCGTTATTTTACCGTTTTTGCACTTAACTTTTCCCGCAATTACCACCCTTTTTGATCCGGAACAGGTATGTATTTTCATTATATATTTTTTTTGAGCGAATCCCACAAAAAACTAAAATCCTAGACTGTACAACAAACACCAATATGTAGTTCTATTGTCGATAACTCTGGGCCATACACATAATATAGAACAAAAAATCACAAGGTAATAATTCCCATGCGTAAAACTATGTTACAAAAAATCTCCGAAACGCCTCTCCTTTCATAGCGAATCGGCAATTTTTCGTGAAGAAGTCGTTGTTTAATGTGTGGCGTAAACGTGGGGCCACGCGGTCGCTCAGCTGCCACAGTCAGCCGATAGTGCTGCTTATTTTACGCTCCATCAAGCTTATAACCTACAATTTTGCGTTTTAACATGGATATACGCAGTTTACGCGTATTTTTCGTGGGATAACGTTTTAAATGCTTAATCCTTACATAAAATCATCCGCTAGACAACTTTCCTTCGAAACTTTTTCCTCTCAAATCATTACATCTTCCATTATTGAGAGAAAAGTTTCATCTCGCTCATTTGAACGGCCATCGTAGTGAAATACGACCAAAACAAAACAATAACCATACATTTTAAATGTTTATTAAGGTGCATATAATAAATTCAACACCATATAATTACAATATAGGTACTATATTAACACAAATTTGGACGGAAAAATAATATTCACATAGCATGTGTATAATTTTTAAACAATTTAAACACACTTAAAACATAACTTTAATTATACCTAAAATATAGATGCAATATAATCATGCTTAAAAAATCATTAATATGTATTTGGGTGTAACGTAATGCCACGCGGCTCTGTCAGAATATCATGAGGCTCAAATAACAAGTATTTTAAAATTACAATTCTAAATCTATATTCGATACAAAAATATCTTCTAACACTATTTGTATTTGCAATAAAAGGCACAGAATACGATGTGCAGTACAATAAACTGAGTGGAACCCTTACACTTGTTAACAAACAATTTCTAGACTTCGGGATGGAAAAAATCAAAATATATCTACCAATTATTGAAATTTTCACTAGTAATTAACAGTTCAATATAAGGTGAATAAAATTTGCAGAAAATAGAAATCCACTCGCCTAAAATAAATTCGTCTAACATATAAATTAAAGGCCAGTCCGGACACCGAACAAAAATTATTTACGCTGCCGTTAATTTATACGTAAACTTTGTACATAAGCTTACTGATACATCCACCCGTCTTGTCTCTGCGGGGTGGGGTGCATCTGCATGATCAGATTCTTCGCCTCCCTCCTGCGTTCGTAGCTCTGTCTGGCCTCCTTGTACAAGCAAAGAGCGGCGCCGCCGTGAAAGAAGAACGAGAGACACGCCAGGCCATACGACCAGCACAAGTAGTTGAAGTTGGGGTACATGAGCCAGTCGCGCCTCGTGTGGGAGCCCCCGAACACGGCGATTGCGAAAAACATGAACACGGCTGCAAATACGCACACTCTTTTATCGCACCGAGCTTATATATTGAAAATACTTACTTGTTGTTGCGACGCATAGAAAATCGACGGCGGACAGGATCCACTCGTACCGTAAAACGAACTCCAGAGGCCACCTGCACATTTGCATGGCCATAATAACCTGAGACCCGAAGCTCAGGAGGAAGGACATCGTCACAAAGGCTTGGACAGCCATTAGCCAGGGCGGTAGCAGCCACTCTCTTATAACATAGTATTCTTGGCTAAAAACGTGGTGGCAGCCGTCAAAATAGTGGTCAAACTGGTAGTATGGATACCGGAAATTGTCAAAGCAGTATTCCCACAGGCCCATATTTTTGAATTCGGAAAACGTCTCATCGTAGGATTTTATCCAATAAGGGCTACAAATCAGGAATGCACCCACGGTATTTTGAAAATGTCACTTACTTACCTGCAAAACGATATGATCAACAGCATACCTGCTATATACGTCAACAGGGCCCCATTTACAAGGTACACTGAAAAGTAGGTGTGTCACTATTAGTAATTTCTGTTGTTATTTTGCACTGAAGCAATTAATACTTACTAGAAGCCTTGGGGTAGTTATTTTTCTCCTCTTCCCTCATCGTCGCGGTCGTATATCGTTTTATTAATAAAAGCGAACCAAAATGCTAATGACTTGTATCAGAATAATAAAAACAAAGCCCTACCATTTGGCTTGATTGGTTAAATTAGTCATCTGGTCTGGTTTCCGTTAAGTTTTATGTTGGCTAGCTTGCATTCGAGAGATCTCTGCTCTAGTCACAAACCACTGAAAATGAAACCATCGAGTCGGTTGTTGAAACCTTCGAACCTATTTATGGTCCAAGGTTGAAACCCTGGAAGTGGTAATGGATGTTTTGTGACTACAACAGTGGTGCACAGTGGATGAATGCGTTCATGATTTAATCTCTGCGAACTTCTTTTGTATGTTTTGTGTTTAACCGTTGATTTAACGTCATTTTGTCAATCAGAAACCAGAAATATGGAGCCCCCTCCATACCTCTGCCAGAAACCTGTGGTTGGAGTATAGCGGAACACTCACTAAACATTTGAGGCAAGACAGCTTGCAACAAATAGGTCTTTTTACATATCAACACCTATTTGTTACGTCACTATTGCGCGTGGACTAAAGGCCGTTACACAATAGATTGCAGTAAGATTTAACCAGTGACATCACGGGATTCGGTATAGCGGTTATATCTATATAACGGGTATACATATACCTAGTAATTGTTTGTAAGGGGGCTCTTAATTAAAAAATAAATACGTTTTAAAATTTCATACTTAGTTACAGTTTTTATAGTTACAAATGAAGTGATTCAGTTTTAATCGTCTCCGGATGATGCCAACTTGGTTGGCGAAACGCGCGTCGAGCGAAGTGAAAGTGGTTTGGTGTTTGTGGAAACTACTCCGAGTGTTACAAATGAAGCTTTACAAAAATGACGACCTTATTGCGTTAAAATATCAGCACCAGAGGGCACAATCGGTACGATATTTTTTGCGACAGAATTACAAGAAAAGAATAAGCCGATAAAATTCTTTTGTCTCCGATGCTCTGTGTGTCGAATGCGATTAATTCCAAGAAGTGACGCCAGGGTTTTCTTGGAAATCTATCTCAACAAATATCGTATCGACTGTAACATAATATGTGAATAGTTCTAGTAAAAACAGAGTACTACAAACCGACGAGTAGCGACATAAACTGTCGGCACCTTTGATGTGGAGTGGAATCCAATTTCGTTGACGGCTAAACATCGTAGTACACTGAGAAAACTATGAAGTGGCTTCAAATAAAGCATCTACACTGAAAGATGTATTATTTACCTGACCCCTAACTAAAATCTGGCTGGTTGTAATGTATTCCTTTGACAGCGGACAATAGTATTTCGCGCATGCGCTCTAAAAGCTGGAACCTCTAAATTTTTTTAAAAAATTCAAAAAAAATTTTCTAAATTTTTTGAAAAAATTCTAAAAAATTTTTCAAAAAAGAATTTTTTCAAAAATTTTTGAAAAAATTCAGAAAATTTTTTCAAAACTTCAAAGACCATTAACTATTTTTTTTACTTGTGGCATATAGCATTATTACAATAAGTTAATAGCATATAGCATTATTACAATAAGTTAATAGCATATAGCATTATGCAATAATCAGTTAATGACGTCATTTAAACGTCACTTAATGACGTCGTTTAAACGTCAAATAAACGTCATTTGGCTGTGACTTTTCTCGTCATTTTGACGTCTCTCTTGTAGTTCTTTTAACGTATTTATGTCCTTAAAAACTGCCGAAATAAATATGAAGTGGCTTCAAATAAAGCATCTACACTGAAAGATGTATTGTTTACCTGATCCCTAACTAAAATCTGGCTGGTTGTAATGTATTTCTTTGACAGCGGGCAATCGTATTTCGCGCATGCGCTCTAAAAGCTGGAACCTCAGCTGTCGCTACTCGTTGGTTGGTTTACAAATTATAAATTATAATTATATGTTCCCAGTTAATATGCAAAGGGGAGAAAAAGAAGAAGAAATGTTTTAAAATGGGTTTCTATCGACATATAAAGAAACACCCCAAGCCGCATGATTTTAGGTCTAAGACGTCAAGTGACCAATATGAGGGCCGAACATATGGCGTCATTTCTATGTCGTCTTTAAAACGTCACTTTTTTCTCGTCATTCAGACATACCTTTTTAATCTAACGTTACTAATTCTTAGGATGTCATGAATTTGACGTCAACTTGACGTCATATTATCGACGATCATTTTTCCTCCCTTTCGTTATACTAATTTCTTATTTGTCTACCATAAATAATGTAATGTTAAGTTTGAGACATTTCAAAATTTAAAACATAAAGGGCACCACAGCCAAATTTTTTAGAATTTTTTCAAAAAACTTTTTCCAAAAAAATTTTGAAAACATTTCTAGAATTTTTTCAAAAATTTTTTTGAATTTTTTCAAAAAATTTTCAAAATTTTTTCAAAAAATTCTAAAAAATTTTTCAAAATTTTTTGTCAAAATTCTAAAAAAATTTAAAATATTTTGAAAAAATTTTAAAAAATTTTTCAAAATTTTTTAAAAAAATTCTAAAAAATTTTCCTAAATTTTTTGAAAAAATTCTAAAAAATTATCCAAAAAACAGAATTTTTTCAATAAATTCAGAAATTTTTTTCAAAACTTCAAAGACCATTAACTATTTTTTTTTACTTGCGGCATATAGCATTATTACAATAACTTAATAGCATATAGCATTATTACAATAAGTTAATAGCATATAGCATTATGCAATAATCAGTTAATGACGTCATTTAAACGTCACTTAATGACGTCGTTTAAACGTCAAATAAACGTCATTTGGCTGTGACTTTTTCTCGTCATTTTGACGTCTCTCTTGTAGTTCTTTTAACGTATTTATGTCCTTAAAAACTGCCGAAATAAATACGTACGTCATAATAACGACACCATGCTGCCTGGGACTGTTTATTATAAAATATGGATGTAAATGTTAGGTAGGTATGTAGTCCTGAATTTAAGTACATCACTACTAAATTGTGTCAAACTCAAAATAGTAATCCCATATGAACAACATGGAAGCAACCATGCAACAGCAGACCGATATACACGCAAATATAAAGTCTTCGCCAAGATGCTCCTTCATCGTTTCCTCCTTGTGCCATCCGCATCTTACAAATGTCACGCCAAATATAATTAACCCCACTATTCCCAAAATTCCGCTAGCTAATAAAATCCACGCGCACAATTTGGTTAGAGATCCAGGTATTTCTTCCACGTCATAGAGCCTTCCAACATAGCACGAAATGCAACACACAAGTAGACAGACAAGAAATAGCGTGAATAGAACCTGAGTTGCTAATAAACTTGACGGGATTGTCTTAAAGGAATCGCCCGCCGACCGACAGCGATCCAGAGCGAGATTCCTTTGCGCAGAATCACCGTCGGTGTCGCTCTCGTGGTTGACGGCGCAATGCACCCAGAGACCCACGTAATCGTATCGGTCCTCAGGGCAGGACGGATAATCTATTCCTTGGTCCACATATGCCCAATTGTCTCCCAAAATGGCGCTTAATGTCATTAGTGCGGTAACTGCAGCAAAATAGGTAGCTATTTGACTCAGTTTTGTCATCTACAATATAAAAGAGACATGTAGGTAACAGTAAATGCTGTAACCTCATAGGTACACTTACTTCTAAAGCAGATAGGCTGATTCATACGTTTTTGTAGCTATTCACATTGCGAGGCACAGGTTCGGATCCAGTCAAGCCAAAGGAACACAGAACATCGTTGGGATATCTAAAATTATCTAAAACTCATCACACATACATGCTAAATATAACCTATAAATTTGACATGAATTGGACTGGACGTCACTGGGCATTGCCATGTAAATGGGTTTTCATTTCCATTAAAAAATTGTAGAGTCCTTAGAAATGCAGAGTCTGATGATGGGGGAGAGGAGAACGCAAAAAACATATCCAGAAAACTAATATACAGCAACTTTATGTCTGGAGGAATTACCTTCGACTCCTGTTGATAAATATACAGGTGAAAATCCCGTTGTTTTTTGAAAAGTTGTATTAAGTGTTGTTTATAATTTATGAACTACGTTCGACTATTCTGATTTATCTTCGGTCGGTTCCGAAGGGTACATCTTCGGTCTTTGCGGCATCAGTCAATTACATTTATTGGTATTGTCACAGATTGTTAAGATTTCTTAGTGCATATTATTTGTGGTACTTTTGTTCTTTGATATATTTTTTCTATTGTTCTCTGTGGTCGCCCATAGGCGACGTCGGTAGTTTTGTGACTAGTTCGAGGTTCGTCCTCTTGCAAGGGGCAATATTTTGTCTTTAACTTGGCTTCGCGTAAAGACATAGTGTGTACCTCTTAATTTGTTAAAGTTTAAGTATTTCTTAACTAAACAACTTACTGTGTTACGCTCTGTATAGTGGGACTTTGAAGGGAATTCCACCACTGGTCAAGCCGTTGACCACTGGTCAAACACATCAATTTGGCCACTGCAATACATACTATGCTAATAATATGCGGAGCTGTCGTTGGTTTTGATTATTGATATTCTTAAGCGAAAAAAAGTACTGTCTGGATTATTTTTCGATATTCAAAAAGTCACCTATTGTTTTTCAACCGTGACCTGAAAGTGACCGTGAAAAAAATGCTTGAAATGAAAAAAAAAGTTTCGTGACCTTAGACCCCGAGTATCATTTTCACCGGCACATAGATCGATCGGGACTTTTGACTTTTGAGATATTGTTTAGAATCACAAAAAGGAAATACGAAAATCCAGCTTTCCGGAAATTTTTCCGAAGTTTGGCCTTTTTTGGGCTTATTCCTTGAATTATAAGTAGCTTCTATTTCTTAGCAATGCTTTTCTGTTCTAAATACACTAATAAAACATGTTTAAGATAAAATATGTATTATGTAGATATTATTATTACAAAGGTAACACTTTAGGGGATTTTAATTCTATTGATAAATAATTGTACACGACGAGCGAGTATTAGATTTACGAACCTGGGCGGTCCCACTCAAAATAGGAATCCCACATGAACAGTAGAGAGGCGATCAGGCAACAGCCGACACCTATACAGGCGATTATGAACTTACTGCCCATATACTCATCATCCTCGGGTTTCCTCTGGTACCATTCATAATCTGCATGTGCTATGCCAAATATGGCTAGTCCCACTGTCCCTAAAATCCCGCCAGCCAATAAAACCCAAGTGCACAGTGCATCGAGAACTTCATATGTTTTCTCTGGATCGTAATTTAACACCTTTAAAGTGCAGTACGCGGTGCAGCATGTCGCCAAGGCAACCGGGCATAGCGTAAACAAGATCCGCGTTGCCGCCAAACTTGCCGGGATGTTCTCATAAGAATCGCCAGCCCAGCGGCAGCGTTCCGAATTCGGGTTTCTTCGTGCAGTATCGCCGTCTTTCTGGTGCTTGACGGCGCAGTGAATCCAGAGCCCCACGTAATCGTATCTGTCCTCGGGACAGGACGGATGATCTGTTCCGTGGTCCAAGTAGACCCAATTTTGTCCGAAAATGGCATCCAATGTCAATCCTGCGCTAAATCCAGCGAAATACGTAGCGATTTGTATCAGTTTTGGCATCTAAAATATAAAAAAACAACATTTACTTTCCCCTTCAATCAATCATTTGTAATTATGCCAGTGACACGCCCGTATCCCGTTGGCTAAAATAAGGAATTCAATTTTTCAAGGTCAAACGCATAGCGCACTGTGTAGGTCTCCTCCTCCCCTCTTAGCCTTCCTGAATCTTACCATATTGACAATGAAAATTGCGCTATTGTTATTTTTTATAATGTAAATTAATACGCCTATCTTTCATCAATTAAAATTTATTTATTATATTCCCTGGAAAGCCATCTGATTCCTGAAGGGAGCTCAACAACTCTTTTTCAATTGAAATAAATGCAAGGGACGATAAAAAAATTCAAAAATAAGTGCAAGGGACAGAAAATTATAAAAATAAAATTTTAAATTGTCAATTATCACATCAGACGAATCACAGGGTATCTACATACCACTCTTTAAATTTATTTTATCCTTTCCTTTGCACAGTCTCCACCTTTTTGCCAACTGTTCAATCTCGGGGCAGCTTAAGTATCTGATATCACTTTCTTTAGTCTTTTGATTATAATTATAACACTTTGCGACTGCACAGCTGGGCATAGTTTAAAAATTGTAGCACATATAAAAATAATACCCACATATCACAACACAAACCCTTGGCAATTACAATTTGCGAAGATGAAATCCTTTGAAACTTAACAGTGGACAGTATTTAGGTACATGCAACTGTGCGAGACTCGCGGATAAGATCCCTCGCGGACACGTCATGCGCAAGACCGACCGATTTTGGGTCGGCAGCCTGACATGCCGCTCTCTGTGTACCGTGGTATATAGAAAATATGGTCATACCATGGCCAAATCTAAGTAGATCCGCTGCTTTCGAGGAACGTATGAGGCTCTTATTTCAAAATTTGCAGTGAACTGTCACATGTGTCAAAACGTTCGGATGTGAAAGGTGTAGCACATAATTTAACCTTAAAATCACGCTGCTGTAAAGTTAGAAACCAAAAAACTTGGCGAAAACGCGGACGCAACCATTTCGGAGATGTCGGATCGCAATAATCCATAGTGATCCATTGAAAGGTGTTGTCAAGAGTGTGTGCTTTTTAAAATACGGTTGCGCTCTTATTTGTTAACTGCAGTTTTATCTAGATATCGTCCTTCGCACTGTAGGCCGTTGTTAGGCAGCCGTTGTCGTTGTTAGACAGTACGATAAGAACCATAGACCGGAGAGGATAGCCAAATTACAACATAAACACAAACCAGCAGGTTATCTCTCACCACTTTCATGCTCACGGTGCATCCAGGGCCGGACTAACGGCGGGGGCACCGCCGGGGCCTCCACATATTGAGGGCCTCCATAAATCTGGGATTAAAAAATTATATAACAATGAAATTTTTCATTTTCAAGAAATTAAGAGTCACGTAAAGTGTCATTCACTTAAATGTACCTAATAAAGTATTATCAACGGCAAAAACGATTTTCAATAAATGATAAAAAATGTGTCCTACAGTTCGTACAATATGTATGTATAGTTGAACGACCGACAACCCTGACCTACACAATGTTTTTCATTGGCGTAGAAATTTTTTTTTTAGGGGGATGAAAGTAGAAGGTTTTTATATGCATATTTTCAACACCACAGCTGATATTGAATGCAAGTTTCCACACCACTCATGAAGTATTGCTTTCAGCGCGTTACCATTTTTTAGTGGGTGGTTCGCCAGTAGCCATATTTCCCACAAGTAACAAAAATAAATATGTACAAAACAGCTAAGTAGTCGAGAAAAATAAACTTTAAAACGGAAAAATAAAATAAATATACTTGCGATTGAAATACAATCATATTTATTGTGTAAGTAGGTACCTACCTAATCTACCAAATCGTTAACACTCAACAAAGACAAAGATTATTAACAGACAAGCTTTGACAAAGATCAGAGCTTGTTTGTCAATAGGTACCTACATAACTAAACCGAGACTAAATTCAACACATTTTTAAAAATCATTACAAATGCAATACATACCTACCTACCAGCTTCTCATCGCAAAGCGATTTCCAATACACACACTTTTTACAGCCAATCAAAATTAGAAACTGACCTTGAGGTATTTTACAGTCATTGAAAATTTTCCTTTCTTTTGTGGGTAGGTAGGTACACGGTTATAATTTTATAAACAGTCTATAGAACTTTTAATTTTGCCCACTGATGTAAATTATTAATTTGTGATCTAGGATGGTAGGTACCTACATAAAAATAAAGTCAATTGATAATAGGTACCTACTTATGTAATAAACCAGAGAGCGTTTTCAGTTTTGTAAATCCCAATAAAAAACCTAACTTATATCGTTGCATTTAGCATTTATAACCTAGCGGCCTCAAGCACTGGAATATTTTTGGATAAAATTATTTGAGAAATCTTTTAAGTGGAGGATGTAATAGGTACCTACCTACCTCAGTACACGTCAGTACCTACTTCGAGCAGCCCATAAATCAACTTTTTTTTGTTAAAGTCGGCACCCACTATCCATTTTTGCCGTCAAATAATATGTTCCTTAAATTTTTTTAACATGCCTATCCTATCTCGTAAATAAAGCGAGGTCTGGTGGAAATCTACGTTTTTCAGGTTTCATACGAAACGAACAAACATGTTTGCTAACCGCCATACTCTTTTATTTTAACTCTCGTAGCGATGTATAACTACATAGGTAGGTATATAAATAATATATTAGCAATTCCCGCGAACACGCCACTGTAAGATATGCGAACCTGATCCTATTCGATCCGAGAATCCGATCCCGATCCGAGAGATACTATTCCAATACGTTAAAAAGAGATATACTGCTCGAATATTCGTTATTGGAAAGGTCGTGGAGCCGCGTTGCCGCTTTTAACTATAAAAATAGATGTTTACGTAATTATCATATTTAAAGTAGACGAAATAAATGTAAAAACGTAACATCTTGGCCTATAATATATTATTGTGTGCACAATTATTATTTAATAACATTCATAAATAATATATACAACTTTAATATAGTATTGTGGAATTTGATATTTTAATTGAATACTGAGAATTACATGTGGCAACTGCGCGGTATCGTATATGGGGTCAGTTAACTATACATACATATTGAATGAACTGTAATAGTGAAAATATGTTTTTTAAATGTAAAAATTAAATTATCAATAGATATTTATTAATTGAAGGATCCACACTTTCTTCATCACCCCGGCGGATGCACCCAGTGCCGGATCCTTCCATTTGGGTATAGTTTAGTACAGAGACGGCCTCTGGTATAGCCACCTGTTTGCAATGAGTTACTTAAAGGAGCGAGTCGTAGTTTGTGTACCCAAGAACGTACTGGGCGTTATTTACTTTTTACTGGTTTCTGTCCCCAATCACCCTCCCGTCCCTAATCACCCCGTTTTACGGTATCATAAATATAAGTTTAAAATAGGCCATATATTTCGCCGAATACCTCTCTGTCTTATATACCAAAATGACGAATTCACGTCATCGGTTCATATTTGCTCAGATATATGGAATGTGGTAGATGGTTCGTGTTTATGAAGCCAAATATGTCCGCCGCCGGGCGTCTCAATAGTTGTGACGTCACAACGAGTCTCTTTTTCGTGCGCTGCTGTTCAGAATGCATAAATGCGAGTCTATTTTCTTAATACACGTGCAATAATTTATTACCATAACATGTGGTATATTGAATAACCATTGAAGATCTGATTGTAAAAACTCCAAAGAAACTGTTTCTTCAGTGGAATATGCATTATATAGATCTTATGTATTACTGTTATGTAAGAACCAAATCGATATGGTTTTTACATAAGTAGTGATACTAAGAGAGTTCTGGATCCCCCTACCACCACCACCAACATATTCTGAACTGACGTGAGATGGCGTAGAAGTCGCTTTGCTCCACCTACTAATCAATATTCAAGATGGCGTCTCTGGTCACGGCCACTAATTATCATGCATAATTTTTAGAGTCACGCCTACTAATTATTCAGTCACCTGTCTGATAGTTGTATATTAATTTAATTTGTAAATTGTAATACGTGTGTGCGCTTTAATTAAAAGTAATTTAAATATAGATACAAAGCAACAGTTTCTTTTAAATTTTTGAAATACATCACTTAAAAGAGTTGAGGTTACATTTGCTTAGCTGATATTTTATAGTTATTTAGTGTGATGAGGCAGGCAGTGATCTAGTTTTTCAATAAAAGTAACCTACATTAAAATAGTTAAAAACAAGTTAAAAAATGCACGTATTTGATTTATATGAACTGTTAATAAAACTATAGGCAGTATCAGCCCTGCTGGCATCAAATTATTGCCAATATCGGAGAAGTTACAGCGGTTGTATTGCGGCATCAGTTAAATAAAGTACTTTCTTATAATCGCAGAGAAAGTCTATAATTTTCCAGTAGCTATATATTTTCCAAATGCAAGATTATACGCTGTAGACACGGATTACTATCAAAATAACGCACAATGTTATGGGATAAAAAATGTGCACATATGTATTATACATATGTATTATACATATGTATTCCAATGCGGAAAAGTACATTAAATATCGATATATCTTGTATAGATGGCTGCAGATTTACCATGTCAAAGTGTGCAAACAAGGAAAATGATGTCACTCCCAATCGCTAGTGAAGAATTCTACTAAGAAAACAATACCGCCCACGAGGCCAGTAACGCCACAAAGCCATGCAAAAATGAATCCTCTCCCATAAGAGATGGTTCCTTCTTCCGAGACCGTCCATTTACCTTCCGTGGTCATCACGGTAAAAATAACCAACCCCGTTATGCCTACTATGGTACCAACGGGTAATGCAATGGCTGCCAGCCTAGTCTGAAATATTACCCACTCGTCCTTTGGAAGACAACCATCCAAAAACGCATAGCTAGCAAAGCAAACCATTATGGCTACGATACAGATCGGCCACAGAACTCTGCAGACCGCAATAAATCCAGGGTAATGTTCGAAAGAATCCGACATATCTCGACAGCGTTGTAAAGACGTATTGATCGGCTTTTCGCTGTTGTACTCCCCATCTTTGTCATGGTACCGCGCGCAGTGCTTCCAGAGCCCCAGGGTATCGTACCTGTCCTCAGGACACAGCTTCGCTTCTCCAAAGTCCGAGTACACCCACTGATCGTTGCGGTAAGCCAGCGCAAAGAATACGATGGATATCATCGAGAATGCATTGCCAATATCGAATAATTTGCTCATCTATAACAGAAAGCGTAGATCAGTTATTGTGAGGCCCATTATTCATGTAACTAACTTGCTAAGAGCGGATCGTTTATCGGGAATATCTTAAACGACTTACCTTTTTGAATGGGGCAAATTTCAATACACAACTCCCTTTGACAGTTTGAGGTATTTTTTTTAATATTTCAAAAATCTGACGCAATAAGATTCGTAGATTCAGAAACAACCGGGAGACGTGCAACAAGATCAGTATTTCCGTAATTATTTTTACAGCCCACTACACAACAATTGTTTCCAGAGTATGATGAGCGTTTATCCATACCGCAGCGGGGACAATTTAATAATATAAGAGTAGGTACAAAATAATTATAATCTACAAAACGTCTATTCTGTCAAATTGCAAATTGACTAGCAAGAACTTACTAGTTGAGGGCGCTGGAGTAATATTCGCAGGTCGCATAGTGGTTGCACAGGACGGCGACGGAGTGCTCTTTTAAGAACATCCCAAAGATGTTCGATTGGGTTGAGATCCGGGCTACATGCGGGCCAGTCCAATCTTGGAAGTCCAACCTCATCCAGATATTCGCTCACTACCCGTGCAACGTGAGGTCTAGCATTATCATGCATTAATGTAAATTGGTTCCCAATGAAAGGAGCAAATGGAACAACAATTTCTTGGAGGATTTCCTCAATGTAACGGTGGGCGGTTAGTGCTCCATTTTCAACAAATACAAGGTCAGTACGTGCATCGGTAGAAATACCCGCCCAAACCATGACTGAACCACCGTAATATTGCAGTCGCTCAGATATGGTGCAGTCTGCATATCTTTCATTTCTACGTCTGTATACCCGTTCACGACCATCCGGCGACCTTAAACAAACCCTGGATTCATCTGTGAATAGTACGTTTCCCCACTGTTCTACAGTCCCGTCAGCATGCGCTCTTGCAAATCTCAGTCGGTGTTGTCGATGCCGAGGAAGCAATTTTGGACATACTGCTGGCCTTCGTGAATGCAATCCTGCTTCTAACAATCTTCTACGTATCGTTCTTTCACTTACACTTACTCGACGTACCATTTGCAAGTCATTTTTTAGATACACAGCAGTAGCTCTTCGATCTCTTAAAGAACTCATAATGACAAAGTGATCATCAGCTTGAGTGGTCATTCTCCTTCTGCCAGAGCTTTGCCGCCTAATAAAGTTTCCCGTCTGTAGATACCTATTCCAAACATCACAAACTGTAGACCGCGCAATTCCCAGAGTACGGGAGACATAACTCTTTGTAACAGTCATAATTTCAGCACCCTGTATGCACTTACCTATATATATTAATTGCCTTTGTCACGCCGGTAAATACCCTCAGGGCCACTGTATTTGGTTTCAGCATATTTTACAGCTATTAATTTAAGGAGTAGTATTTATCCACACAGACAGACTAAGTACACAAATTATAACAATAAATAAGAGAGAGGGTTGTTTGAGAATTTACTTTATTAACAACTGCTTGAAGTAAGAAATAACATTTTATATTCAAATTCAAATCTAGTAATTTTAATTATTTCAATTTGGCTAATCAGATCAGTTTTATCAAGGAGACAAAAAAGAAGTCCTTTTTTTTGGTGTATAATTGGAAGCCATGACAGGATAGTGAATTTTAACAGCTATTTTCTACATTATCCTGGTTCAAAGTGTAAGGAGGCCTAATAAGAGCTAAGGTATGTAACAACTAACATCTCCTCTTTGTTTTGATATAAATTTCATATGTGAGACTGAAAAACGGAACATTTTCAGGCCTCTCGTCTCTTACTGTTCTCTCCCGTTTGTCCTTACTTTCTGCACGCCAATATTGACTCTAGTAACACTTGACAAAAGCAGCGAGCATTGTACGGTGGACTCAACCACTGGTTTCCTCTATTTTTGCTATTTCGAGCAGCTTGTTATAAAGTTTGAGGTCCATGAGGCGCAGCCTTTAGTTAGATCTGAAGAGAGCTGCGGTGGGTCAGAGAAGCCTGTAAGCCACCTTTACCCTTCACAGAGTGTATCGGAGCCCCTCAAAGTTGGACATTGGTTCGCTAGCAGTATTCTCTGGAGTGATATCCGAGAGCAGTCAAAGACGGTTTGTGTACTTAGTCCCAACTGTGAGTACCACTTTCTTTATTTATGATAGCGTTGTGGAGGACACCTTTGTCTCACGTTATGGTCACGACACTTCCAGGACAAAGTGTATGGATGGTGATAAAATCCTTGTAATTTTAGTCATACCTCTTACCGTAAGCTTTGCGTTTGTGATTATTTCATAATTTTTTGATTTTGTAAACTTAGGGACAGCTGTTCATAAGGGCATTATACCTGTAAAAACTACAATTTAGATGGTGTGCCTTTAGCGTCTTTATTTGGTCATTTGTTGATCGGTGGCCTGATCACTACCTACTTTCCTAGGTAGTATATTGTATTAGTATTGTAGGTTTCATTATTACAAGTACCACCATTTATATTAGATTTCAACTTGTCTCTGTTGTACATTGCAAAAGAGCGCGACTTTTAGGCATTTGTAGGTTAACATTAGTGTCAGACTCATCTGCCACCACAGGTCTTCACACACTGTCTTGGTCGTTCCAAATTGTGATTTCGCTGTGTCACACAGTGCTGTGACACATTATTTGTCCGTGTTACATTTACCGTTATTTGTGTTTATACATATTTATATTTACAAATACCTTTATTCATATATTTACATACCCATTTACATATTTTTACATTTATATATTATTATACTTGAATTCGGATACAGTGTGTTTTATTTGCACCTGCCACATATCTTGTCAGCTGTGTACCTATTCATTTATCAATTTAGTTTTGCCGATTTCACTAAAATCGGATGGCGCCTGGGCTGGTTTACTTATGCGCAGAGAAGAATTAAATTGTCCGGAGTTTATTTTAAATACGAATTCCGAACTCACGACCGCCTCCGTAAAGACGAGCAGCCGGCCTCTGTGACATTGCCTGCAACACCTATTTAGTGTCACATCTTATTGCGGCCATCCTCTATTAAGGCAACAATTCTACCTACGTCTGCTGTAGTTACCATGATGACAACACACTAAATTAACTGTACTGTCAAATATTCTGTCACAATAACCGCGTATTTAGCCAACGTCGATGTTTTTTAATTAAAAATGATAAAATTAACAGCGTTTCATTTAAAATTTTGCTGCTCGCAGAAGAAATGAGATAATGGGATGAATCAAAAAACAAAATGTTTACAATACGTCTAAGATGGCAGCAAACAGTTTGTAAACAAAATTATTCGCCTCAATTTTTCCACAGGGTGTTTTGAGTTTACGACAAAAAACAACACTTTGATTTACCCCTGTATAATATTGCCTGGACGAAAAATATGACTTATTACAATAATTAAAAAGACACACAATGAACTGATCTACAGACTGGTAAAAAATTTATGAAAATCAGATGAAAAATAAAAAAGTTATAAAACATCAAAATTGGGCAAAATTTTAGGGTGACGGAATTTTGTGCCGGGGAGTGTATTATCCAACCGTTGGCCGTCATTCTCATGTTTGCTGGGCGGTTTCGTGCGCAGGCGCTAATTTTGTATCGTCCTACGGATGGTACAAATCGCCAAGCAGTTAGAACGGCCTTCTGTTGGTACAAAGTGTTTTGTGCTTTTAAGTTTTTAGCACAGAATACCCACAAATGCTTTGTGGTTTTTAGTTTTTAGGTTATATTGTAAAAATTGGACGGGATCATTGCCGCTGATATATGAATTACCTATGTTTATTGTTAGAAAATACGAACCTTTATAATAATTTACTGTCAATAAACGTTAAAAATAAGCTCGATTCATAAAAAATAAGAGCAGCCTTCATGCGATACGTGCCAATCGCCAAATATCGCCAAAATATCAGATGACCGAAACAACAGATTTTAGAAATTGGAGAATATTCCGTCAAATACAAATACTTCAAATGAAATGTCAATCAAACGAAAAGATTAATTATTTGTACAAGAAATATAAAAGTAAATTGGGCATTATGCAAATAAAAAGAAGATACACCTGTCGTTATATTGAGGCACAATTGCACCTGATTTTCCAAAATAAAAAAAAATTAAATGCAATTTTATGCAAATATACTTCATTCAATATGTACTTATAGTTAACTGACCCCATATAAGATACCGCGCAGTTGCCACATGTAATTCTTCTACTACTTACGTACGTCTACTTTAAATATGACAATCACGTAAACATTTATTTTTATAGTTAAAAGCGGCAACGCCGATACACGACCCCTCCAATAACGAATATTGAAGCGGTATATCTCTTTTTAACTTATTGGAATGACGCGCCGTCTGTGTTAGTTTGACAGTCCCTATGGACTCTCGGAACATTCGGATCTCTTACAGTGGCGGGTTTCCGGGTATTGCTAATATATTATTTATATACCTACCTATGTAGGTATACATCGAAATGACGCGCCGTCTGTGTTTAGTGAACGGAGTAGCAAATGTCCCCTCTCTTACATAGGATCCATGGGTTATACGCACGTAAATTGTAACGGTCATTCGCGATAGTGTAGTGCGTTGGTTAAGATATTCGCGTGTATATATATATATATATATATATATATATATATATATATATATATATATATATATATATATATATATATATATATATATATATATATATATATATATATATATATATATATATATATATATATATATATATATATATATATATATATATATATATATATATATATATATATATATATATATATATATATATATATATATATATATATATATATATATATATATATATATATATATATATATATATATATATATATATATATATATATATATATACATAAAAATGCGATACGTAGAACGGTCCACGGTTTCTTTAGAAATAACGAATTGCCCACTTTAGATAAGGTGCTGCAAGGTATATGTGAAAATGATATTATACCTAAAATGTGCAGGAGTAGTCTGGCAAAAATTTTGAAAGACATGAACTTTAAGTATGGAAAAGTAGACAGAAAAAGTATTCTCATAGAAAGATATGAAATAGTTGCTTGGCGGATGGATTATCTTCGAAAAATAAAAAAGTTTCGAAACGAGGGACGGACAATTTTTTACACTGACGAAACGTGGGTCAACGAGGGACATATTATGAAGAGAGTCTGGCAGGATGGAAAAGTGAAAAATGCACGGCAAGCTGCGATTGAAGGTCCAGCCTTCTGGTTTAAAAGTGCCGTCTGGAAAAGGTCGCCGTTTAATCATAACGCATATTGGAAGTGATAGTGGATTTTTGCGTAATGGAGAACTGATATTTCAATCTAAGAAGACCGGAGACTACCACGAGGAAATGAATTCCGAAGTATATGAGAAATGGTTTGCCGGCGTACAGGTTTTGCCGGCCGGCGTTTTTGGATACAGGTGATTTATTTTATTTCTCTTATTGTTTTTATTTTTTGTTGAGAATTTTTTGCTTTATTTTGGAATATGGGTATATTTATTTTATTGTTTTTATTTTTTGTTGAGAATGTTTTGAAATATATATTTATTTTATTGTTTCATTTTTTGTTAAAAATTTTTTGCTCTATTTTGGAATAGGTATATATTTATTTCATTTTTCCGTTTTAAAGTTTATTTTTCACGGCTACTTAGCTGTTTTGTACATATTATTTTTGTTTCTTGTGGGAAATATGGCTACTGGCCAACCACCCACTGAAAAATGGTAACGCGCTGAAAACAATACGTCATGAGTGGTGTGGAAACTTGCATTCAATATCAGCTGTAGTGTTGAAAATCTACATATAAAAATCTACTACTTTAACCCCCTGTAAGTAGTTTAAGCCCTTGTAAGTAGGTACCTATTGTTCATTGACTTTATTTTTATGTAGGTACTTACCATCCTAGATCACCTTCTACTTTCACCCCCCTAAGAAAAAAAAATTTTTGCGCCAATGAAAAACATTGTGTAGGTCAGGGTTGCCGGTCGTTGAACTATACATACATATTGTACGTCGTATAGTTCTCCTTATTTTGTTTTATTTCAATAAATTCAAAACAGTCTGACATTTCAGAAAAATCGCTCATTGCCGCTGCCGCTGGTGACAAGTAAAAACACAAAACATTTGATATGAAAATTGTCAGCGATGTGAGTTTCCGTCCAGATGACACTAATGCGCAAACTCAGCGATGTATTGTACGAACAGTACGATACACAATAAGTTGGAACGCATAGTGCATCGTCCCATGCATGGGACGATGTTTATTCGTATTGCGCAAGCGCGTGATCGTCCGCTGTACGGTTTTAATGTAAGTTGGAACAAACCTAGTATTTTCCCGTAGCCGACCGTCTCCTCGTCGCTTGTAAATTGTAAGATATATCTGACGTCACGACTTTGAACCTGTTTGAGACTATTTGAAACGATTCGCTCGCGCGTGAAACTTAATAATTTTTAACAGATTTATTATTGGAAATTAAGGCGTGTTATTTTGCATATCTTATTTTTCGGTATGGTAGAACATATTTATACAATAAAAATAACGTGAATGTTCCCTATTATTGTGACACTGACATTGCACAATTCCATCCGAATTTGGAATTATTATGAATGTTATCTGTACTCTCAAGCGTCTGTTGTTGCGTTGATAACTTGCAAAACTGCCGTGGATGTGAAATTTTATATTTCTTCAGTGAATAGATAAGGTACACTGATCACAGTTGCTGGAACCATTAAGTATTAACTATCCTTATTTTAGATGTCGAAACTAGTAATTTCAGGCACAGTATGTGGCGTGCTGGGTTTCATGTTGATAACCACGGCTCTTTTCACGCACAGCTGGATAATATTAGATCACACCAGAATAGATCCGATCTTTGCGACCGTAAAGGACCACTTGGGGCTTTGGAAACACTGCAGCAACCATCACGCCATGGGAATTTCAACGAAATCACGGAACCTGCATTTGTTATCTGAGTACGTGGAGTGTTTGTGGACATACCGGCTGGACAGGCACGTTTCCGCTCATATCGCGTCGAATCAGTTCTGCCTGAGCATGAGTTTCTTAGCGGTATCGGTTTTCTTCGTCTACACCTTATCCACCTATTTGTTTTATGATCCGGACGAATATTTCCTCCAGTGTCTCGTTAGATTCAGTTGCAGTATCTTACTATTTGCCGGATCGCTAGCGGCGGTTGGGGCGGTCGCTTTTGCTGCTTTAGACAGCGGACCTGGTTACAAGGACAGCCACCACCATTACGGATATTCGTTCATGTTCGCATGCGTAGGTGCCGCGTCTACCTTGATGGCATCTGCGTTCTTTTTCGTGGAGAGCTGGAAGCCTAGAGTTAGAGCTTGAACGTGAACTCCCTGGCGATTATCGTGCTATTTTTTAAACCGCGTTCCTTGCTGTTGCGTTGAAAGTTGCGTACATATTTTTGTAATTAAACGTTTTGTCATGGTTTGTTATATAGAACTGTCATTGCGACATTAAATTTGACTTTTAAAATAGGTAATAAATTGTTTTCGAATATTATTACTACAAGTGTTTCCGAAAAATCTAAGTAAGACATGCATTAGTGCTTAACATGGCCAAAATTGTATTGTGCACTATGAGACGTCAGACGTTTATTGTATCAACATACATAAAAACAACAAACGTAACGCGTTGATGCATACACACGCTAATATAGCTGAAAAAGGGTACACCTAATCATTAAATAGGATTTGAGGAGGAAATATTATTGCCACAAATGAACAAATCACTTAACGCAGGTCTATCGTTTACCTATACCAAATATAATGTTGCTGTTGAAACGCCGCATATATGAGAAAATTTCATAATTTCTTTTACTTATTTTTGGGTTTACAATGATGGGTTTAGTTTAATATAAACTAAAATATCTACAAATCATTAGAGTCCATTCCGCTTCGTTATTTCCCAATAAAACTTCAGGTTTATAAAGATACATAAAAGTTGTTATTCGTGAATCTATTCCACGCATAGGGTAAACGACGTCCAATTACGTCCCTGCACGGATTCGTGCCGCCGACATGAAGCGCTTTACCCCCGGCGCGCGCCAATATCCTTGGCTATAGATGTGACCTCGATAAGAGGCGGCCGAGCGGTACCATCGCTCTTTACCCCTAATATCTATGTAGGCCGAGACCGCCTCGTAAGGGGTAAGCCGCGCGTTTCACGTGACCCTCCCCACAAATGTGATCAGTGTCACGCGAAGTTACGCAGCCTCCCCCGGTCCTTGCTGATGGGCCCCACCAGCAGAGCCTTGCTTCTGGCGTTCTTGACTTTCTTCGCCGGTGTGTATTACCCCCGGGGGTGTCATGTCGGCGGGTGTTTGAGGAGTCCTTCCTGCCTCTCGTCGGGCTTACTAGAGCCCGGCTGCGCGGCATTCAGGTTGATATGGAGGATGAGCATTGTAGCTCAGGATGACGGAGCTAGAGAGCTGATCAGCGATCAGCTCGCTGGCTCAGTCAGGTAAGGTAAGGATGTGTGGTTTGGCAAGGCTGTCGGCCTCGCCATCCACTGGATTGGGCTGTTTTAGTGTCTTCTCGATCCGTTTTCTTTGGTCCTGTTCTTTTCTTCGGTGTCGTCTGCTTCTTCTCGCATCAGTCGTGCTGAAACATAAGATTGTGATTATATACTCACCCGTTGTCCAGGATTTGGATCTTTGGCCGTTTGTGAGGTCCTGCTTCCTCTGGATCGTAGTCCGTGGCCAGCCGGATTAGCGGATTCCCGTGGTCCTCTGCGATGACGTAGAGCTTTTTGGCGTGGTCCTCGATCATCTCGGTGGCCGTCTTGTATTTCAGGTCCCTTCGGATGACCTCGTTGGTCACATACCAAGGGGCACCTACTGCAGTCCGAAGCGCTATGTTTTCCACTGCTTGAATCCTCTTGAGGTGCGTCTTCGCTGCGTATCCCCATGCGGTCGATGCGTAGGTCAGCTGGGGGCGTAAGACGGTCTTGATGAGGGTTGTCTTGTTCTTCAGGCTCAGTCTCTTGTCACCGGCTAACATTGGGTACAGCAGGGCTCGGGTGAACTTTGCCTTTTTCGTAGTGGCATCTATATGGTCCTTCCATGTCAGGGCTCGATCCAGGGTCACGCCAAGGTACTTGACGTTGTTCTCCCACTGGATGTTGACGTCGTTCATGGTGACGTGTCCTGTTGGCCTCTGCTTGCGAACCCTCCGGAACAGCACTGCTTGGCTCTTCTCCGCGTTGATTTCCACCTTCCATCGGTTGCACCAGTCCTCGAGAAGCGACGCGGCTTCCTGCAGGTAGCGGGTGGCCTGCCTCGCTTGCGAGGATCTGGCGAGGATGGCGGTGTCGTCTGCGTAGAGAGCCATGGTGGTGTTGTTCGTCCTCGGCATGTCCGCGGTGTATAGGTTGAACAGATGTGGGGAGAGAACGGTCCCCTGGGGCACTCCTGCTTCTAGGCGTCTGTCAGTTGACAGCTCTCCTTCTACTTTGGCTCGGATGGTCCGGCCTCGTAGGTAGGATTGGATCAGCTTGAGGAGGGATACCGGAAAACCGGCGTCCATCATCTTGATAATCAATCCGTCGTGCCATACTCTGTCGAAGGCTTTGGCGATGTCCAGGAAGATTGCCCCTGTGACCTCTCTTCGGTTGAATCCCTCGGTGACGTACTCCGCTAGCCGCAGTACTTGCAGCTCCGTGGAATGTCCTCTTCTGAACGCGAATTGCTCGTCTGGGATGGCTTCTAGCTCTTCTGTTTTCTCCTTAATCCTGTCTAAGATGACCTTTTCGACAATTTTGCTCATCGATGGCAGTAGGCTGATCGGTCTGTAATTTTGGGGGAAGAGGTGGTCCTTCCCGGGCTTGGGGATGAAAATCACGTCTGCCTTTTTCCATCTGGAGGGGAAATACCGGAGCCTCAAAATAGCATTTGTGATAGCCACAAGTGTGGCCACTCCTTTAAGAGGGAGCTTCCTGAGAATCCGGTTTCCTATCCCGTCTCGACCAGGTGTTTACCCCCGGCGAAACCTTCGAAGATTCACGATGGTGTGAGATAATACCACAAGTTTTGTATTAATCATGATCTCATATTATACTGGGAAGTTTTCCCCAGGCATACGTGAAATTTTACTTAAGTGAGGGACGACAACCCCAAAATTTACAAGAATTGGAAGGACCCCTAGTCGAATTATGGAATGGCCTAGATCAGAACCTAATCAGAACTTTGGTTTTAAGTATGAACCAAAGATGTCGGGAGGTCATTCGCGGAAGGGGTGGAAACACCAGATACTAATTCTCTATTTACTTTTGTTTTGTTTCCTGTTATTCGTTGTTTTATTGATTAAAGCAATCCATTTTTCTAGGTATGTTTTTTGAGTTTTTGTCCTTTTAAGACCTTTTTCTCTTCTAAAACGCCTTGCATCTCTCAATAAATTATAAGATATCAAGGAAAACAGAACGCAAAATGAGGCATTGAACCAGTATAATGAGTAATAAATAATGAGCACTTGACAAAAAAGAAAGTTAATAAATTTAATAAAAATCACGTCAACTCAAAAATTGGATATTTTATGAAGTAACAGAGATAAACAAATGAATAAAAAAAGAAAATGTAGAAAAAACATTAAACAGAGGCTTTAAATTGGCTATAATTGCAATAACTTGCTATACCTTGTATAGCCCACAGGACATTTTGAAATTTCGGAAAAAAATATAACATTTTTATAGCATCTGGTATAATATCAAAATCATTCGCTTTACCAAAACAACTAAGACAGTGATATTCCTAAGAGAAAAACCTACAATTTGAAAAAAAAATCGACCAAAACGAACAAAAATTGTCGAAAATACATAACGTCAAATTTGAGTTAACTTTTTGGTTGTGCGTTAAATAAGTTGCGCAGTGTATTAATGATATGACTGAGAATTGTATTGGCCGTTTTACTAGAGGGTGTACTGAGTGCTGGTTCGGGGGCAGAGGAACCCCGGTGAGTACACTTGTATATTATATATGTCAACAGAACAGTAATTGTATATTTTATGTTTTCATGGATTGTGGCCTGGTCCGCTGGTTTCCCGAGAAATAACTCTGTCAAATGAATTGCATTGTAATAATCCACGGAGAAGTAAACAAAAAGAAATAAATAAAAATAAAGGTAAACATTCATATCTTTACATATAGGATAAGATTTGACGAGTGCCCTTTGTTTCATAATCCTCGGTATATATACTGATGTCCGATACACACCTTGTGTGTTGTCTAGCAACCTACGAATCTATCTACGCATAACTATAAAGTGTAACTGCGTCCAGTTACGTCCCTGCAAGCCCTGCACGGATTCGTGCCGCAGATGTGGAGCGCTTAGCCACTGCAAAACCTTCGAAAATTCACGGTTGTGGGACAATAATACAAGTGTTGTATTAACCATTGGCTCCAATTATACAGGGAAATTTCCCTATAACTACTGCGTGGTCACAATCACATAATTTTGTTGATTGCCTACGCTATTATCAAAATGGCTATTGCCATAAGCAATGACATTACGTTCATTGTTTGGTTGTACCATTTATTGTCTAGAAGTAAAGGGTAACAAGGTATCTCCAGGCGAATGTCTCAACGAACAGTATAATTTTCTGTCACTTGCATATATGACTATGGTCAGTAATAAATGTTACTAAAACAGTTTCCGTATTTTTATTGAGGTCAGTTTTTCCTTCAGAAAGTGAGAAATAAGTCATGTTGTGCTTCTAACAAATTATAGCCTCGTACAGCTCACGTTATTACAGATATTTAAAACTTTTGCTACTGTGATTTGTTTCTCTATCCCAATACAACTTTTTTGCTGCGCTAAGCGAATTTTCACTGGCAACTAGCGCATAAATATAATAAAGTGTAACTTTATTATATTTATTCATCACTATAACTGCCCCAAAAATATAGTCCAGAGGCCACCAAAGAGCCGACGGAACTTATGCACGCCTTTGTGAAACAAGTATCGTACGATTTGATCTCGTTATCGAACGGTAACCCGCCCGCGTGTATTCCTCCGGCGAAAATGCTGATCCCAATTATGCCGGTCACTCCCGCCATCAGTAGAACCCACCAGTTGATTAGAGCGCGATAGTGAATACAAGCGTCTGATGTAACGCACATGCAGGTAACTAATATCCAGAGGAAGCAGAACGATAAAGCCGTCAGGGAGAGAGATATGAAGACCATAGCTCCAGTGGTGAATCCAGGTTCCTTTTCGAATGACTCGTGAAATGGACGGCATGTGAAGTTACCACTGCCACCTTTTTGGTGGCGTTTACTACAAAACCGCTCCAGTCCCATGACGGCGACGGCGTCGTGCACGCATTCTGCTTCTACGTTCGTGTATATGACAAGTAGCCACCTGTCGCTAGCCGTCGCTATAGTCATCAGATAAAAACACAATACAGCGAGGTAAGTGCCCACATCAGCTCTCCTGTTCATCTGAAACATAACGTAAGCGGTGGGTTGGATGGCACGATTTGGGCTTATTCCTGTAGGGAGAGGTTTAAATATTGCAAGTCTAGGACTCCCAGAGCTTTGAAATCTCCAGGGATCATGGAAATATGCAGATTAAGTGCGACCAACAACATATATGTTCTCATATAAATATATAAATTATATTTCGTCAAATAAAATTGAATATATTGAGACTGTTTTTGGAAGATATCTTCTTCCATGTCTGTTTCCTGTTTGGTGACTTGGTTTGGCGACCATTAGAATTAAGGTTCAACTGTGAAGCGGCAACCCATCTAGCGGGTAAAGCCAACTCGACTCGAGATTTGATCACCAGATCAGTGTTGGCAACAATGCAAAACGGACAAAGCTTGAATCAGACTGGGAACTGATTATTTATGATCCTTTAAATAAACAAATTGGAGAATTAACTTTTGGCCCCGTCTCCAGAATCATAAATACATTAGATAATCAAAATTAAAATAATAAAAATAATTAAAAATAAAGTTGTCATTAACTATTAGTAAAAAAAAATGTTTACGAATAAATTTGGGCACCACCAGCGGAAAATCTCAGGCCGCTGGTCCTGACTAGCTCAGAGCACGTAGGGCGTGCGTTCGGAGGCCGTAGGATTCAGACAAGTTGGACTGTTAAACTAAAAATGTATCTTACCAATGGTGATTAATGGTGAAGGTTTAGGGCTAATGATCAAGGCACTTACGGTTTAATTAATTCACCTCAGATTAACTAAAGACAAATTATTATTTTAATTAAAACTACTGTTTATAGCAATAATGCAAGGAAAAATGGTAACAAATTGATCTCTCTCTTAAAAGTCTAACGTCAATCTCAAAATCCAATTTTACGTCAAAAAGCAATATGAACGCAACCTAGATTATCGCTGCTGATATGCTTGTAGGTATATGACAGAACACTACAAGACCCACGTGAGGGAGTTTCAAAAACTAGTTAGACAAAAGCAAAGAGAAGCGTGGAGAGCCTACTGTGAGGAAATTGAAGACTGCTCGCAGGCTGCCAGGCTATGTAAAATTCTCGCTGAAGACAAAAACCATGATATAGGTATACTGAAAAGGGATGATGGCACTATGACCAACAACCTTTGCGAAAGCCTAGAGCTCTGCTCATGCAAACTCACTTCCAAATGAACGGCCAAATGAAGTCGACATCCAACCCACAGATTTGGACCGGCAAACTGCCAACCGAATAGTAAGTGAAGACAGAATCTAGACGCCGCCTGTGGCTGTCAAAACGATACCCCTTTTACATGTACAGATGGTATTCCGCCTCGGCTTTTCGTTGATAAACCTTACACCATACAGACTAATGGTGAACATGAGACCGCTGCTGAAAGTGTAAACTACGTCTTCACAGATGGATCAAAGAAGAAGGAAGGAGCAGGCTGTGGTATATATTCCAGAAATCTGCGAGTCCAATGCAAGTGGACTATGGATAAAAATGCCAGTGTAGTACAAACATGTATAACCATAGCCTTAGGAGAGATTGTCCAGAGGCAAATAAGGGGCAAGACAATCAGAATCTGCACAGATAGTAGACAATCACTACTGGCCCTGAAATAATATCAAATAACTAAAGGGTCAACATGGGAATGTCACCAAGCACTTACGAGAGCCTGTCAGATGATAACATCTCCCTATGTTGGCTCAAAGGACACTCACAATGCAACGGCAATAAAGAAGCTGTCAAACTGGCCAAGAAGGCAGCCAGCCTGAAAATCCTTGGACCTGGTCCTTCAAGTATACTACCAATTGCAGCGAACCTCCAAAAAATCAAGGAAAACATCCGTAAGAAATTTAAGACGTTATGGGATGAAACAAGTAGCTGTCAGCTGGTCAGAGATATCCCAGCGAAGAGACAGCGAGCAATTATCTGGCAATGTCTAGGGGAAACCTGCGATTTGTAACAGGAATCCTAACCGGACACTGCCGGGTAAGGAAGCACCTCTATAATATAGACAAAGTGACACAACCCATCTCCAGAAGATGTGAACAAGAAGATGAAACGGTCGAGCATGTACTTTGTGAGTGTCCCGCCGTGTCATCAGCCAGAGAATCCATCCCGAGGAAAACGCCCCTAGACAACATCATCGCCTATTTTACAACATTAGGCTGGTCGATGGTCTAGGGAGACAGTTCGCTCATGGAGGACGTACAAGGGGCTAAATGGGGCCTATGTGCAGCGGAATCTTTGATCCATACTCCGAACAATTTTATTACAGAATACAGACAGTGTTGGCAACTTAGAGGATTATTCGCTAGATCTGGCGGGATTCTTCAGCAACCAGCAATGCTGTGGCAAATATATAGCTGCAAAATCTATTTCGCGTTTCAAAGTAGAGGCATTCCAAAAATGTTTCTTTCTGGGTATTTTATACCCAGGGTCTACATATATATGTCAAAATCTGGAAATGAACCTTCATGCAGATCTCGAGCCACTTTCAATATTGTCTTTTATTGGGTAGGTCTACAGGGCCAGGTTATGAGTTTATTTAGTAAGTGTTTATTGCTTACCTTTGTGTACTAACCGCTCCGTCTATATACATACGACACGGGTATTACAAATTTGCAAACGCTCGTCGGATTCAACTTTGTTAAACCGATTTTCGCAGTAAAATCCTCCAATGAAACGTTAAACGAGTCGTCTTACGTGTCATAATTTCTAGTCACGGTATACACACAACGACATGTCAACGCGCAGGCGACTGACGTCACGGACGGAACATTTCCAGTTACTCCGTAAGGCCTGATCCCCAAACGAGCGTTTACGCGGACGACGTTTTATAGATCCGCCGAATTCCACGGAGACCCTCTTCCCCATATACCACTCTGTAAATGAGTGAACATAACCTAAAAACAACTGTTGCAGTTCGTAGTAACTGTCATGAAATTAGAAAAATCCAAAGTAAAGTACATATAAATAATTTAAATATTATAGAGTCGCCAGGAAGAAAACGTTTAATGATGTTGTTGATGATACAAAATAAAATCAACAACTAATAGGTTATGTCTTACTTAAAATACGCCGAAAAGTTAAAATAAAACCAACTTTTGTCAACATTTGTCCGCGTCTGCCAGTCCGCTGAAACGCTCGTTTGGGGATCAGGCCTAACACTGTACACAGTATCGTGCCTTCTGTATCGTGCTCTCTCTGGCAATCTCCGCAGAAACGTCATATACGATACATGCGCAAGATATTGGTTACTGTGGTTTGGTTACGGGAAATATGATGACGGCGATTGGTCTCTGATCAGCGACTCGCAAAGACGCGAAGCACAGACAATACTCACGGCAAGACATGCGTCCTTGTCTTGCCATGAGTTTTGTGATTATAAAACGTTAAGAAAACAAAATATCAAGCTTAAACAGCTAAACAAGTGGATGTTTTGTGAATAACGTCAACACAATGTTGTCAGATATAGATGTTTTCTAATTAATATCAATACAATTATTATTAAACATTTAATCATTGTTATTATTGGTTATAGTTAAGAACATTAAATTTGACCATAACGTTTTACACGCTTAAAATACATTAATTCAAGAACGTTATGAAATTGACATAAATAAAACGTTTGAGAATGTTAAATTGATGTTCCTTGTTTACTGGGTTAGTATTTAAGAAGTTACCATGTAAATAACTAAATGAAAGTCCCTATGAAATGTCAATTCATAGATTTTATGGTCAATTCAGCGTCTCTGGGTTTTTTCAATGTAATTACGTCACGTTGGTTTCAGGATTAAATGAAAGGCCTGTATGATTAATACACTACGACAGCCTAAACACAAACCAGCAGGCTCTCCCACCACTTTCCATATATCTAAATCTAAGCAAAGGAACCGATGATGTAAATTCGCCATTTTGGTATAGAAGAGAGACGGGTATTCAGAGAAATATATGGCCTACTTTTGTCGGAGACTTATTATTTATATTATATTTGAAATCAGATCAAAGATGTTAATGTCAAAAGTTAGGTGTGACAGACACGAAAATTAAATCAATAAACTAAAACGTTTTCAGTGTTATTTAGCTAAGTTCGAACCGTTGTGGCTAGGGTAAGCGGGTAGCTTTCTGCTGGACGCGACATATTTAATGGCTTTGCGAAGTTTTAATGGTGAAAATTTTTAAAATTTTCAAGGTCACGCGTTTTCCTGGCACTCCAAAATTTACACAAAATTACAGGGTTTCACAAGAATGATTTTTGGAATTTGATATCTTTTGAAAATAATATTTATTCACGAATTACTGATGGCACAAACAAATTGGAATAAACAAAATATATTTTATTAGATTTTTAAATATTTTTTAAAAACCAATATTTCGTTGTTTACATCGCAAAAAACAACAAAATACGAATACTACGAATAGGAATAAGAAATACACTGCGCAACTTATTTAACGCACAACCAAAAAGTTAACTCAAATTTGACGTTATGTATTTTCGACAATTTTTGTTCGTTTTGGTCGATTTTTTTTTCAAATTGTAGGTTTTTCTCTTAGGAACATCACTGTCTTAGTTGTTTTGGTAAAACGAATGATTTTGATATTATACCAGGTGCTATAAAAATGTTATGCTTTTTTCCGAAATTTCAAAACGTCCTGTGGGCTATACAAGGTATTGCAAGTTATTGCAATTATAGCCAATTTAAAGCCTCATGTTTTTTCTACATTTTCTTTTTTTATTCATTTGTTTATCTCTGTTACTTCATGAAATACACCGTTTTGAAACACCATATGCTTTTATTCAAATGAAATGCATTTATCGAACAACTCAAACAGCTAGCAAGCTATGGAAATCGAAGATTACACGTCATAAACTGACAACTGTGTCATTAGCTTTTTGTTGACAGTCCAGCAATAATTAGTGAATAATGGAACACCAAACCAGAAATTTAACTCGTGATGAATGTGTTGAGGCAGCTACATTACATGGTGAAGGGTGGAGTTACAACCGCATAGCTGGAAGGTTGGGAGTGTCTCACACAACTATAGCGAGAGCAATTCAAAGGTACGCGGAACACACGAGAACATTCCAGACGGGCCGGTCAAGGTAGATCTCGTGTTACCTCTGCTATCCAGGATCGCTTTTTAAGAGTAAATGCTGTAAGACAACGATTTATAACTGCAACACATTTAAGAGCACAACTTCAAGACGCAGGTGGTCCACTCATATGCGTTCAAACTGTACGCCGACGACTGAGGGAGGCAAATTTAAGACCCAGGATTGCTGCTCGAGGACCCGCATTAACAGTAGATCATCGAAGAGCCAGATTGAATTTTGCCAATGAGCATGTTAATTGGATGGAAGCAGATTGGGAACGTATTCTTTGGACTGATGAGTCAAGGTTCAGTTTGTATAATTGTGACAGACGTAATCGCGTCTACCGAAGACCCGATGAGCGATACAGTCAATGCAATTTTTTGCACACAACTTTATATGGATCCGTCATGGTGTGGGGCGGAATATCTTTGACTGGGCGACCGGACTTGGTAACTGTGAATGGAAATCTCAATTCTGACAGATCCATCACAGACATTCTTGAAGCACATGTTTTGCCTTATGCCCCCTATATAGGACCCAATTTTTTACTTATGCAAGACAATGCGCGTCCCCACACGAGTCTTATCGTGAGAAATTATCTTGAAGAAGTAGGAATTGATCACATAGACTGGCCAGCCCGTAGCCCCGACCTTAACCCCATTGAACGTGTTTGGGATTTTATCTGTCGGCGGTTACGAAGTGAGGGACGACAACCCCAAAATTTACAAGAATTGGAAGGACGCCTAGTCGATTTATGGAATGGCCTAGATCAGAACCTAACCAGAACTTTGGTTTTAAGTATGAACCAAAGATGTCGGGAGATCATTCGCGGAAGGGGTGGAAACACCAGATACTAATTCTCTATTTACTTTTGTTTTGTTTCCTGTTATTCGTTGTTTTATTGATTAAAGCAATCCATTTTTCTAGGTATGTTTTTTGAGTTTTTGTCCTTTTAAGACCTTTTTCTCTTCTAAAACACCTTGCATATCTCAATAAATTATAAGATATCAAGGAAAACAGAACGCAAAATGAGGCATTGAACCAGTATAATGAGTAATAAATAATGAGCACTTGACAAAAAAGAAAGTTAATAAATTTAATAAAAATCACGTCAACTCAAAAATTGGATATTTTATGAAGTAAGAGAGATAAACAAATGAATAAAAAAAGAAAATGTAGAAAAAACATGAGGCTTTAAATTGGCTATAATTGCAATAACTTGCAATACCTTGTATAGCCCACAGGACGTTTTGAAATTTCGGAAAAAAACATAACATTTTTATAGCACCTGGTATAATATCAAAAACATTCGTTTTACCAAAACAACTAAGACAGTGATATTCCTAAGAGAAAAACCTACAATTTGAAAAAAAAATCGACCAAAACGAACAAAAATTGTCGAAAATACATAACGTCAAATTTGAGTTAACTTTTTGGTTGCGCGTTAAATAAGTTGCGCAGTGTATTTAAATATGTAAGGTAAGTAGGTACCTAATCAAATCACGTCAATCACGACCGACAAGACGAAAAGCCGAAAAATCGAGCGAAAAACTAAATCCACATACTCTACCGGGTATTGTATCTCGTATCTGTACAATACAATTGTGATCTAAACTGAAAACAGTGAAACCTTAATCATTAATCATGTGACTTTGTTACACCAATCACCAATTAGGGGCTGAAGGGCGCGAATCGTGGACGTTACATCACTCGAACCGCGCCGGACACATAAGAGCTATACGAAAAGGTTACCGATGGGCATGCCCGTGAGCATAATATACAAAATAATATATGAAAAAAGAAGTTGCCTGTTTCAATTAAAAAACAAAAAATATATTTCCCACTACTTGATTGATGGGGTATCGTTACTTATTAGTTTTATTACTAGTTACTTGTTAGATTAGAGATTAGCTACTACTAGATACATATTAATTATATAAAAATCATAGCTGAAAAGCTAAAGAATGAAGCGAGATATTATTTTCGTAATATAGGATAGGCAAAATAGTTAGTTTCCTACACACCTAACCTATAGATTAGTAGTAACATAACTTTATAGTTTTTGAAATTTCATGTTCTATGTGAATGTCTATTATTATCAACAATAATAATAAGATATATAGTAATTAAAATCAATTCGAAAATAAACACTAAAATATAGATTTTTCGTTAACACAGTCATGTGTTTAAAAATAAAAAGTTTATAAATAAAAAATAGTAAACAAAAACAATATTCACGGATATTAATTTCAAAAACCAATATAAACATTGAAATTTTTAACTATGATATTTATATAAGACCATTTTACACTTAAAATAATTATTAGCTATAAAACGACACTAATATATTGTTTTTAATTTAAAATGTTTATTGACACCTGTCATTTATGTCAAAACACCGACATTTATTTCGAAATTAATAATATCTCTCCTTACAGAAAGCGAAAACATTTAAAGTTTAATGGAAATTTAATTGAGATGTAATTGACAGTATTAAAAAAAATTGACAATTGTCATTTAGCAAAAATGACATAATTTTTTTACGACGAAACTATAATATATTTTGTATTTAAATATAAAAAACCGCAAAAGTTTTATTTGTCAAAATATGAATTTCTATTGACAACTTTTATGACAGCTGTCAAGAGTTCAAACTCGTTTTTGACATCATATTCGGATTTAGCTGTAATGAAAAATACTTAATTACGACTGTTTTCCGAATTGAGAAATTGAAAAAAAAAGCTAAAAATTCGATAAAAATTTTCTGACAGCTTAATTTAAAGTTGTCATTCAGCGAGGTTTAGATTACTTATTATAGGACAACAAATCGGCATTTCCTCTAGGAACCCCCAATTTTAACGAGTTATTTTCTACAGGATTAATTTTCTAATTTTCATCTAAGGCGTTTGACCTTGACATGCGCAAAAATTTTCGCTATTTATTTTTATATCGCTGGCCCACCCCATCGCCCTGGTGCGCCCATCTAAACTCAAACCCCGCGACACGCCACTGCATTCAACACCCGTAAAAATAAAAATGCTGAGCACGCCTAAAGAAGTTCCACTTCAAAAATATGCATTTATTTCGATAAATTACAGCAATGGCATCTAAAATTTAAGGGCACAAAACATGCTGTTGTCCAATTCCGGCAATACTTACATCAAACAACACGGACTAAATCGTCGCTGCTAATCATGAAAATAGCGCAATTATATAGAAATGCCGAGAGGGTACAGCAGCCAACTGCAATGCATGCGTGAGTGTATGAAGCAGCAAGAATTACTTCTCCATCTTTGGGGAAGTACGTCACTTTCGTAGCGTTCGATCCAAAAACCGTGACGGCGATAATCCCCGATACCATGGCAGTAAATAATGCCGCCGAATTTAATCTAACGTAAAATAAAGACCAATCCTGCCATTCAAGGAATATATAAATAATTATGGTAGAAAACATTGCTATAAACAGGGCTATCATACATATGCAGTAAAATATTCGAGTAACTACAATAAACGAAGGTACTACTTTCAAAGATTTACCCAACGCTTGACACGTGAAAGAAGTGTTGAAAAGGCCATCAGGCTTTTCTTTGTGTTCTGTACCACAAACCCTCCATAGACCAACCACGGCAGCACGATCAGCCACGTGTGTGCATTTTCCGCCTAGCTGTCCTGCCCAAGACACGTCGATGAAGGTTTCAACTATCATCGAAAACGATAATACGGCAATATTGGTAGCACAACCCAATACACGCTCGTTCATCTAAAACTTGTATAATAGTCAGAATATAAGACAAAATAATCCAGACAAGAATGACATCCTCTAGTGCCTACCTTCCTCTATGACTATGGCACCAGATATAAATTTATAAAACTGCCAAGCAATTATTACTACTCTTCATTCTCTAGAGTGAATTGTCATCTGTCAGTAACTGGTAATAGTTGCTTTCATAGATTAATATATTATATACGGATAGATGGCATTCTCCCTAATATCCAACTGTTACAGCGATACTGGCGCCTTACCGTGTCTGGCCGCTCAACTACCGACGTTTATCTTTGTTTTTCCCAATCATGCGGCGCTTTTTCGAGGGGGCAAAGTTCAAATTCGGATTCAGCACCCCAAAAAACATAGGGCTGGTGAGAAAGAAACATCTAAATTTTTTTCGGGTGTTATTTTGGGGGCAAAATAATGGTTGTCATTTAAAAAAAAACAAGTGAATTAGAGAAAGGAAAATTGCGGAAAATTTATGCCTATCTAACATAATTTTATTGGTGTACGTTACGAATTAATTATGCGTTTTGTTAATATTTTCCAGAAAAATCTGTTTTCTTTGTTTTTTTTACTGAATATTAAAAAATTAAAATTTGTAGGAAATTAAAAATTCAAATTTTATGACAATAGGAAAGGAATTTTCCGGAGTTGCTAAGGTAAAATTTAAAAAAATATGTCAATATTAATATGAAAAAATTACTTTTTAACACGCTTTTATTAGCTTCACGTGTATGTCTGTATGCGTCTTGTAACAGAATCTTTGAACGAGATTATCACCAACTTTGTCCCAATGTCCTCACGAGGATCATCAAAAATCGGTAGATAAACACAATGTGTTTCACATTGGCGCAGTCGCCACAATATAGAATTTGCTGATCGCAGTTGTAGTAGCTCTTTGTGTAATTCTGCTCTTGAAACATGCAGTTTCTTATTTTTTCTTTGATATTTTTTTACGGAATATTAAAAAACAAAAATTTGTAGGAAATTCTGAAATTAAAAATTCAAATTTTATGGCAATAGGAAAGGAATTTTCTGGAGCTGCCAAGGTAAAATAAAAAATCGTCAATATTTAATATGAAAAAAATTACTTTTTAACACGCTTTTATTAGCTTCACCTGTATGTTTGTATGCATCTTGTAATGGACTCTTTGAACTAGCTTATCACCAACTTTGTCTTAATATCCTCACCAGGATCGTCAAAAATCAGGATATAAACACAATGTGTTTTACATTGGCGCAGTCGCCACAATATAGAATTTGCTGATCGCAGTTGTAGTAGCTCTTTGTGTAATTCTGCTCTTGAAACATGCAGTTTCTTATTTTTACTTTGATATTTTTTTTACTGAATATTAAAAAATGAAATTTTTTAGGAAATTATGAAAAATTCAAATTTTATGACAATAGGAAAGGAATTTCCAAGGTAAAATTTAAAAAATGTATATCAATATTTAATATGAAAAAATTACTTTTTAACACGCTTTTATTAACTTCACCTGTATGTTTGTATGCATCTTGTAATGGACTCTTTGAACTAGCTTATCACCAACTTTGTCTTAATATCCTCACCAGGATCGTCAAAAATCAGGATATAAACACAATGTGTTTCACATTGGCGCAGTCGCCACAATATTGAATTTACTGATCGCAGTTGTAGTAGCTCGGCTCACCTGCTTCCCGGCACCAGGTGAATGGACTAATAGCCGTCCGAAGTCAACCGCCTACTGGAGTGACTTCGGACAGCCTTTTGACAAAAAAACAAAAGACGGTAAAACATATTTTAAAATGAACAAAATGTCAAGACATATTCGGGGTATCTTCCTTTTGGTTTTCCTCTTATAAAAGTTTAAAGGGCAACTATAATTTTTTTGATTACACTTACCCCACTTCACCCTATGGGTTATTTAATATTTTCATATGTCACGTGGCGATACCCGACAAAAAAGAAAACTAAACAAAAAACACTATAAGTAAAACATATTTTTATTAAACGTACCGTACCTACTTTAAAAAAATATAAAATAATGAGACTCATCATTTAAATCTATAAGGCAGATCTGTTATCTAAAAAGATCAAGTAATTTATAAAACAACAATATATTTATTCATATAACAAATATAACTAAAAATAAATTTAGGTATATAAAATACAATATTCTGTGTAAAAATTCTCAAAAAAATATTAAATAATACAACTTTAAATACATAAACTACATAATGCCGTTTCTATTATCTATGTAAGTTTTTGGTTAAACAATCGAAAATGCTCCAAACAATGCTCCACAAATTATTTGTATTGTCGATTTATAAATTTAGTTATAATTAATCAATTTTCTTACAAGTAATTTCCAATTAATTATCAATTTCCATATAAAAAAAATTCACATCGTCGCTATACAAAAGACACAAAAGGTATTAAGGCAAAAACAGATTGACTGATCATCATCCTTTAAGACTTACATATTAAATATAGATAATAAAGTGTAAAATGTCCTTAATAAAGCTTCTAGAAAATGTATTAATTCAAAATCAGATCGTTGTAATAATAGACGACTCACATATCGGCTTCCAGCCTAATTCTATCCATTACAAAATTGCATTATATATAAAATTATGTTTTTCCTGATTCTTTTTCAACTTCGCCATATTTTTGAGTTGAAATATGATACTAAAAAGATGTTTCATAGGAGAAACTTCAAAAACAGTTTGATTCAAAACGAGATTTTGCTCTGATACCACTTGACGAAAGCTTTAACAACTCGAATACGGTCGAAGCTATGATTGAACCTAAGAAACAATGGAACTAATTCCCGGAACTCCAGAACCATCAACATCCCAGAATAAGACTACAATAAAATAAATTATGCAGACAATATACAGAGCACGACAAGTGTCCAACTCCTTTTAAAAAATATACATTATTGGCCAGAAAGTAGCAGCAAACGAAAAATGATGGGCATATCCCAGGCAGCATTGTGACGTCACTTCACATCTCATTCATGTTAATTTTTCCCCCAAAAAGAGACGTGTTTTAAACGTCTTCTTATTAGCGACGTCATGTATTTCTAAAATTGAATATTTAGTTTGTAAGACTATTTATTATGCAGGTATACTACTGTTCATAGAATCTGTTTATTTATTAACTCAAAGCCCAACCTTCCTCCATGCTCCCAATTAAGACTTATACGACGAAAAGAATAATAAAAACAAGTCTACACATTATCTAGATTGATTAGAAAATGACGTCTTTAGATGACGTCATTTCGATGAGACACATTGTCGTCATTTTTACGTCGTTATCAAATTATTATATTGGTGATTTCGACGTAATGGGTCACGTAAATGTCATGGGAAAATGACGTCACTCCTGCCTGGGATTATAGAACTCAAGTGAAAAAAAAATCAGACGTGTCCTGCAGTCGCTATTAGTATGAATTTGTGGGGAATACAAGAGGAAAAGCAGAAAATAGAGTACTGGATAGGAAAATAGAGAGCTAAAAACGTGAAGGAGTCCAGAAAACATAAACTCAAGGAAAAATAAACTATGAAAACAAAGAGCATTGGACTCTAATAAAACTGACGCCACGATCCATAATGAAAAAAAATCTGAAAGATTTGTAGACAAAAAGCAACTTTATATTTGTTAAAATATGAGGAATATTTCCCTAATGTAATACGTGGTTTTCAGCAACAATTGAAAACCACGTGACCTGTCACTGTCATAAAAGTTTTCTTACTGAATTAATAGCACGTTCGCATGTCAGTTTCGTGTTCAGACATGCGGTCTCAGCGCATTTCGTTTTCACGTGTTGTGACAGATGAGGTGTGAAGTGACGTGACAGCGTGACGTCACTTCACGTCTCATTCACGTTGATTTGTCCCCCAAAAAGAGACGTGTTTTAAACATCTGCTTTTACACTTATTACGTAAATTGAATATTTAGTTTGTAAGACTATTTATTATGCAGGTGTACTACTGTTTATACATTTGGAAGTTTATAGAACCTGTTTATTTATTAACTCAAGGCCCAACTTTACTCCATACTCCCAATTACGAATTATACGACGAAAAGAATAATAAAAACAAGTCATCTACATATTATCTAGATTGACGTGAAATTGACGTCTTTAGATGACGTGAAAATGACGTATTTAGATGACGTGAAAATGACGTCTTTAGATGACGTTATTTCGATGAGACACATTTTCGTCATTTTTACGTCGTCACAACGTTATTATATTGGTGATTTCAACGTAATGGGCCACGTAAATGTCACGGGAAAATGACGTGACTCTGCTGCCTGGAATTATATAGAACTCAAGTGAAAAAAAAAGGTCAGACGTGTCCTGCAGTCGCTATTAGCAGAATTAGGAAAAGCAGAAAATAGAGAGCTAAAACCGTGAAGGAGTCCAGAAAACATAAACTCAAGGAAAAATAAACTATGAAAACAAAGCATTGGACTCTCTGGACTGGAAATTCTGAAATATTTGTAGACAAAAAGCGACTTTATATTTGTTAAAATATGAAGAATATTTCCCTAGTGTGTAATACATGGTTTTCGGCAACAATTGAAAACCACGTGACCTGTCACTGTCATAAAAGTTTTCTTACTGAATTAATAGCACGTTTGTATGTCAGTTTCAATTAAGTTTTCAGACATGTGGTCTCAGGGCATTTCGTTTTCACGTGTTTTGAATCGTTTCACCTGTTATAATTTGAGATTTGGATACAAATCGCACGAGTTCATTTCATGACCATGTAATTTAAATTTGTTATTTTTATGGTAGGTAATAAAAATGAGAATGTTGGGTCAATTATAGGGCGCCAATGGAATGAATTTAGAGACTTTTGTTCTGTACAGATAGATGCCAATCATTGCAAAATCTGTGAAATATATTATATTAAATATTATAATCAAGTAATATTCAGTCAGTTAAAATAAATTGTCAAATACAGTTATCAAATAAAAATTATTCGTTTAAGCTCTTAGTTTCAACAGGTTATGGGCCCAGAGGACGGCTTACAATCTAAAAGATTGAGTTCTTTAATGCCATTTTAGTATAAAACATTATCTAAGGAGCTAGATTTTATATTAATTTAGACTACTTAATTGTGGTTTGGAGGCAAAATGTTTAATTTATATTTTATATTTTAGAATAACTTCTGACATTTTCTACTACCGTGCTGATAAGTTGTCGGATTTCTCTTACATTGTTAATACCTACCAGTAGTATTATTAACACTATTACAATACAGTTATTTCCTAAATAACACGTATCTGGAATATTATGAAGAAGGAATGTGCTGCTTCGCCATCTGGACCGCAATTTGTACATTTTATAAGATGGTCCTTATTTATAGGTTAAGAACAAATTCGGTTAGGCCGAATTTAAATTGGTGGATATCTCCCAATACATATTTGTTATTGTGATAAAATTCCCAAAATCTGGGATCGGATCCGTGAAACTTTCTTAACAGACATATATATATATAGCTAACAATCTTTGTACAATTGGACGGACTATGATTATCAGTTATTTTGGCTTACCAGCGACCCTTTGTTTCCGGCTCCATCTGAAAGCGAGACTGAGAATCCTTCAATTTGTCCCGTTTCCTCTGCTGGACGTACCCGTCAACAAAAAACAACGTAGCGGCCACGAGGCTAGCTATGACGCCTATACAAGCTAGTGCAAAGGACCATCCAAAAAAGTTATTGTCGTGCCCCGGCATCCAATCGTTTCTGTTGCCTAACGACGCGAAAATGATGACAGCGATGGCCCCGGATACGCCTGCGGCCATCACGATCCAGGCATTTAGTTTGATCAGCGTCACGAACTGTTCCTGATCCGGTCGACAGCACGAGAAGTAAACAATCGTCAAGATAGCGCCTAGAAGCATCGCTATGAAGCTTAAAGTGAAGAAAAATTGGGTGGCTACCATGAAGGATGGCACTAAGAAACCCCTTATTTGGTCGTAGCCAGTTGTGAAAGGATCGTAGATCCATCGGCAGCCCACGAAGAATCTCCTAGTCGGCCCAAATATTTCGTTGGGATTGGGGCTGGGAAGGGAGCGGAAACAGTGCCTCCAGAGCCCTAGCCGGTCCATCTTTGCACCCGTTATCCTGTAATCTGACACCAGCCAACTTTCGGTGGAGAAGGCCACTGTTATGAGCACGAAGGCCGCCACGAAGAAGCCGATAGCAACATTGCCTGCCAGGGACCTCTTCTTAGGCTGAAAGTTATCGACATGAATGGAATGAAATTAAATGTTATTAAAATACCTAATTATAATTTTCCACAAAACTAGTGATTTAAAATCAATTGACTGTTTCTTATACATTGTTTTGTGATCCTAGACAGTACAATTTAAGCAATAATCCGTATTGATATTATTTTCACTAATTAAATTCATCTTATTAACTGTATATGAGAAAAAATATGCTTTAAATAATGGGCAATGGGATTCAGGCGTAACTATTTACCTCATAATCGTTATAGTCATCCATTGAGTCACTGAAGAAACGTAAACAACCACTTTAAACTAACTCCTTGTAACGATTTTGCAATTAACCGTGTCCTTAAACTGATTTTATATTGATAAGCTTCAAGTTTTCTGCTACCTTATCACTTTCGGGTACTGTGCATCTACGTATTCACACTGCTTTATTAAAATTGACTGATTTTCAACGGACGGATTTTCGACAGAGTTCAGGTAATGACCCACACACAAGCAACAAAAGCCACACCCCTCTGATTCTTGCTGCTCCTTGTCTAGTGGTCTACTCGATTCACCTTACCTATTATTCAACTCACTATTCGTAAGGAGCGGAACGTTAAAACCGATGCAGGTGGATTGCAGGCTGGTAACAAACAGGTGGAACATCTTCATTTTGGCAATGTGACAGACATAAAATAATAGATATTTATGTACTGTTATGTAGCCAGATGGGAAAACTACTATTTTGTGTAACGAGGAGAACCAGCGCTAACGAGTTCCGCAAAAGGATGCGAGTTACACAAAATATTGTTTCCCGACGTGTTTCATACAAGATTTTTTCTAATTTTCACCAATTTTATATTCCATGAGAAGAAAACTGATTTTATGCGTTTAAAAGCAATCCAGTAAGTTGTAATAACGGTGTGACAGCTCAATTTCATAATAGGGAATATTCACATATTTTTCCTTGCATAAAAATTTTCTACCATACTGATGCAAAATATGACGCCTTTATTCCCAATAATAAATTTGTTATAAATTATTAGCCTCGCGCGCGAGCGAACCGTTTCAAAGAGGTTCAAAGTTGTGACGTCACATCCTATAATTTACAAGCTAGGAGACAAGCAAGCGAGACCGATTCGGTCGGTTACGGGAGATCCTAGCACTCGACCGCTTGATTTCATAGGCCGCTTCAATTTTATCGCTGTTTAGATCCTACATACTGATTGCGCGGAATTTTAAATGCTTGTTACTCTTTTTGTTACGCTATGTCTTCCCTGTTGTCTAAATAACCAACTATGAAATGAACTTTATAAACTGTGTGACAGAACGAAACATCAGAAAGAAACGGTTAAACTTTTCTTGTAGTGAGCTAGCTAGCGCTACCGTAGTTCCCAGCGCCACCAACACTTGGCGTACGCGTTCCCTTATTAGAGTTTAATTCCTGCCGGCCAAGAAACCGCCGGTCTACGAAAAAAGTGTCAGAGATAGACACGACTAAAGAAAGTAGATTAAAACATCGGTGTATCCTTACTTACCTACTCAAAATTTATTAAGCTAAGAGAGCCTTGTGGTAAAAGATCAACGAACAGAGTTCTCTCTGGTGATTATCTGCCTGGTCACTTAGGTAAGAGCGGCTCTAAATTTTAAATGTGATATATTGATATTCTAACTTAGTTTTTAGTTTCTTTTGACTGGTTTTGTGGTTTTCGTACCAATTCGCGAGGGGTATCCCTATTTGGAAAATCCATTAAAATATTTCTAGTTCGTACCAGGAGCGGTTTAATTTTGCTAGCCAGATCCCGCACCCTATAAAACCCTGAGATCAAGCAGTTCCATCGCAACTGGTTGTGCAAAGTAAGACGGTTCCTAATGTCAAAGGGTTTCGAAAAAGAAATGTCAAAGGTGTCACTTTAAATGTCAAAATTAGAAAAATTGAATTCTATAATTTATACAATTATTTGCACGGCCGACTAAAAGACTGGCGCATCGAATCATGTGATTAAAGTAGGTCTATGATTTTAAAGCTGTAACTTTTGGAACACGTAATGTATACACTTAGTTTTGTGGTAATAATATGGCAATTGTCTTAAAAAATAACGCTTAGTAAGTAAATATAAACAAAGGTTATAATTATAATAATTTTACATTATTAGAAAAGTTAAAGAGATTATTCTGGCTGCCTGACTACACAGACCACGGCCGTCTAAAAAATCACAGACCTAATTTGTTCTGTATCTGTGGTATTTGTTCTGTACCTAATTGTATCTGTGGTATTTGTATTCATACAGTAACTCCATTATCACGGTGGCGAGAACACTACAACCGATATCTATTGATTCTGCCATCTTGAGCCTACTGTCAAGTCTGGCAGCTCCTTTTGCAATTGACAATTACCTACTTTGCGTTTTTCAAGCATTTCTAGGGATTTTCCCCTGTATTCCATTGGTTATGATATGCCACCGCCTATGAAATGCGAGCAGACTATCAATAACCGGTACCTATAATAGTTGCCATCCGGTTTTGTTCCTTTATATGCTGCAGGCCTGACTAAATTTGCCAGAAAATGGCGTATACTTCAGACCTTCGCCACTGTGGTAAGCAGCAAGTTTTATCCACAATTTTATTTTCTGTGTGCCGCTTCCATTAAATAGCGTACCAAGCCCAAACAAAGGGTCATGAACGACGCTAATTAGGTATCCCTGGTCACATATTAGTAATTTAAGACAAAACGGTCATTCAAATGGTATTCATCATGCCATGTGTGAAACAGCATACCTCTTAAAGCTTAATTATTACAAAACACCAATTATAACCCCCAAGGTTCCACAGCAGTAACAATAAACATACTTGAACTATTTCCAGAGAAAATAATACACACATATTCATAAAAAACTTTATATATTTTGTACAAAATTTATAACAATACTATCTTGTAAATAGACTGGCATATAAAAATACCTTTCAGCACTAGGTACATATAACTTAAATTATTAATAGTTGTTATAAAAAAACATGCCTGTGCTTACAAGTTGGACGGATATATTATGAGATAGCGATACAAGAGTACAAAAATTCAACATAAAATATAAAAAATACCTAAGATAAGTCACATTCTACAGTAATAAGGCTTGGTTATTTTTATTCTTCTATAATAAGATGTAGAAGTTTATAATTGACTGTCCCTAAAACCTAAATAACAGTTTACACAAGTTTGAACAGTCCTTAGAAAAAAAACCTTCATGGATAATAATCGAAGGTCGAAGGCAATAAAATTAGACTGTATATGACCAGAACATTTATTTATAAAAAGATACACCACATCATTAGGTTGCCCAAAATGCACTGATTAATTTATTATACTTCCTTTTTTGTTTACTAGAAATTACAGAGGTCTTGTCCTATTTGGACTGGACCTTGTAGGTTTCATAATTTGTCACATAAATAAACAAGTATTTGACAGTGGATATACAGTTGACAGTTTATAGTGAAACAATTGATAATTGAAACAAGTTGGAAACTAGAGTATGTAAACAAATGGTTGCAATTGTTTTAATTTTAAATAAAAAAATTAAGTTGTTGACAATTATCAGATTAAAATTATGATCTACTAATTCAATTATGTTATGTTTTGTTACTTTCCAAGGATTATTACTTATTATTTCTAATCTCCTAGCAGAACAGTGACGGAGCAGTGAATTAGGCCTGAAAAATAACTGCCAAAGATGTTATTATTAAAACCATTACTTGATTTTTGAATATCTACTTCTAAGTGTTAAAAAGTTTTGTTCGGGCTAAGTGCGGGTAAATGCATAGTGGCCAAAAAATACTTCATTGGTATGTCTAGTTATTGTGATTGTAATTATTTCTAACAATCTCATAAAAAAGTCAAAAAAAGGTATAAATTCTCGTATAAATCTTAACCTAACAAACCTCATGCAAAAACTTGTTGAATTGTTTTAGATCCACCCTAAATATCAGTTTGGTGAGTCGATGGTTTGGTAACCTCCATACTGTACTGCGACTGTGGTCTGGAGCTCTGTAAGCGACGATAGCGTGTTCTGCGAGCTTCGACTAAGAATAAGGCACCGGCAGGCAGTAGTAGCAAAGAGCCTATGCATGCAAAGCCAAACGACCAACTCAAGTCATTGTGTTGCCAATGAGGCATCCAGTCTCGGTTGTCGCCATTTGCGCCAAAGATGCAAACGGCTATAAACCCGCAGATACCGCCGATCGTCAAATTGGCTCCGTTGCTTAACAATAATAACAGATATTTGTCGTGGTCCCTACTGCAAAAGCAGTACAGCCATGTGAAGAACGCCCCGATTAACACAAGGGTCATACATAGCGTGTAGAAAAATTGCGTTGCAATGAAGAATCCAGGTAGCAAAAAGTCAAAGATTATGTAGTATTCCTCCTCAAACACCCACCAGCAACCCTTGAATTTATAATCGTACTGGTGGCGATTGTCCTCAAAGTTATTAAAGCAAACTTCCCATAATCCTAAAAGTAAATAAGGCAATTTATGTAATGTATTAGTCATCATACGCATAATTAATTCATAATAATGCCACTATGAGTGGCCACTCCTACAACAATGTACAGCTTGGATTGGAAATCTTACCGATTCGTATGAATTTGGGATCATCGATTTTTCCATCGTTCACTAGCCAGTAGGGCGTGCAAAACGAAATTACAACGAAGACGAATGCCACTACGGTTATCGCGATTGCACAAATTCCTGTTTTTGTTTTTATCGCCATGTTGACAATTGCTTAATCACAAAACACAGAGACCCAGACTTTAATCTCTTTTACTTGACCAAATGACCAATGACGTCATCTACCTGCCACAAACCTGGATGGTCTGTGGTAAAGATGCTTGTGGTCAACTTCATTGTACAAAATAATTTATACCTACTGCATTTTTCAAAACTACATTTTTCATAAATAAAATAAGCATTGGACCAATATACCTACTTATATGTCTTTTCTTTTCAGTTTTCTTCGAGCCGACTGATCTAGAAATATCATCAAAACCCTTTGAAACGCCGCACTGGAAAGCCATCAAATTTATAACACCCAACTTAAATGAGCTACGGCACATTGCTAACTTTTTAAATATTCCAGCTAATAATGTAAGTGCAGATGGCGTTATAGAAGCAGCTGAAACTGCCAGAGAGTTGACGAATTACGTAGAAAATGTGATTGTTACTCTTGGGCCAAGTGGGGTGCTAATCGCAAGAAAAGGGTTAGCAAATGATACTTTCTTGAATAATAAAGAGCGTGAAGTATCTGTAAGACATTATCCTGGCGAAATTATTAGTAATTTTGTTAATGTAAGTGGAGCTGGGGATTGTTTGGCTAGTGGACTAATAGCTGGAATATTAGCTGGCAAATCTGAAGAAGAATGTCTATCGGTTGGACTCGCTGCTGCACAAATGGCCTTGTATTCTCAGTCCGCTGTACCCAAGGAAATGTTTAGTATGACCCACGCGGCATGGGGGAAATCCGCATGCTTCAAAACAATAATTGTCACATAAATATGTCTGTTAGGACGATGAAAATAAAATTATATTAAATCTATACCTATATTTGCTATTATTTTCGTAATATTACATCAAAAATCCACTTCGTGTAAATTTGTAGATGATTGGCGGCCTATTTGAATAGCGTCTAAAAGACGATCTGACTCCCGTAACCTGCTGCAGTTTTGTGACCGATGCGCGCGCAAGCAGTCCACTCACGGTACACACACCACGGTATGTCAGCGCGCAGGCGACTGTGACGTCACGCACGAGACATTTCCAGTTATTCCGTAACATAGTACACAGTGTCTTGTGTATCGTGCCATCTCCCGTAATCTCCGCAAAAACATCATATATAAATGCGCAAGACTGACCAATTTTGGTTCTGCAGCCTGACATACCGTTGTCTACCTTGAGTCACCGAATTATTCAAATTTAGTCACGATACACAGACAACGGTATATCAGGCTGTCGAACCAAAATCGGAGAAGACGTTTTTGCGTAAGAGAGCACGATATAGAAGGTACGATGCTCTGTGTCCCGTATTATGGAGTAAAAGCCTCGTACGTGACGTCACAGTTTGTAGGCAACTGTCTGCGCTGTGACATACCGTTGTGTGTGTATCGTGTATTTTTTAGCTCATTGATGTTCACTGGTAGCCGAGTGGGTAAAGCGACGCTCAGCTCAGCTCAAGCTCAGGTCAGCTCAAGCTATTCTGGACGTCCCGGTTTCGAATTCCACGACAGCTTCTGCTTTTTTTTATTTAAACACGTGTACATTGCATAAGGTCTGCTAATTAAGGCACAGCATAAGGAAAGAGGGCCAGTTTTGTCACAGTTGATTATGTGACAATAAATTATCAAGTCGGCGATTTATCAAATAATGGAAATACGTGTACCTGGCATAAGATTTGCCAAGGTAGACCAGATAGTTTCTCAAGAATATTTTTAGTGTTAGGTTACAAGAATTTTGTTACAGAGTCGCGATTGATATTATTTTCATATAAATTGAATTCGAAAAAAATGTATAACCTCTCGTTTATTTCGCTATCGTAACGCATGCGCAAACTGTGGGAGTCGGGTTATCTTATAGGCGCCAGTGTCTATTTGGGCCATTTTTTCTCGATTAACAACACGGTAAACAGCACGATATGTCAGGCTGTCGAACCAAAATTGGTCTTTTTTGCGCATCCGACGTGTTCTGCGAGAGATTTTAGGCGCCAGTCTCACACAGTTGCATGAAAATACTGTTAAGTTTTAATATTTTCAAATTAAAATTGCCATTTGTGTCTTGTGAATACATAAGAAAGATTTTTACAGCTTTTACAGTTTACACGTCAAAAGATAAAATATAAAATTGCCACTCTGAAAAAACAGAGTTTAATCACAAACCACAAGCAGAATACTTAAAGCGCTTTTGTGAGTGACGGCATTGGTTTGACCAAAATGTAGCGGTTGAAACCAACACGCAACATATTAAAATCGCTGTTTCAAGAAAAAAAATATCATCTTTCAATGTTGATTGATAGTTGTCAGTTGCTTGTTGTTTCAAAAACTAGTATTTTCACGAGCTGTAATATAGTGACGTCACTCTCAAAAGCGGTTAAACCACAACCATGCAGCGTTTTAATCGAGAAAAACGGCCTATTGATTTTAGCTCAGAGGGAACATTGCGAACCATAAACATCAGTTTCGTAACAGAGAGAAAGCACAGAACAGTCAACTAGTGTACTGAAACTAATAGCGAATAGTGTACTGAAACTAATAGCGAATTCGACTCGTTGCACAAGTGCGCACTGAGACCTTACTACGTTATGTCGTATTCGACCAGACAAAACTTGCAAAACGTGCAAATTAAATGCGTATTCGACTTGCGTGAATGCCCTGTCAGGGTGCAATATTTTTCCACCGTCTCTGGTAGACAAACAGTACAGCCAGTGCAATTCATAGGTGTTATAGAAATTATTTCTGATTTTCAGTTATTATTGCTTCATTTTGTTGGTTTAATTAAATGTTATTAAAAAAAAGTTAAGACTATTTGAATTTCTTAATTAATATGTATATCGCACAATTTTAACGTTTAAAATACATATCAATAATAGGAAAAAATCACAGAGCTTGGATTTTATCTATAGAGAGAATAAAGGAAAGAAATATCACTGCACTAAAATCGCGCTAGTGCGTATTAGGCAGATATTAGAGATATCTCTGGTATTAGGAGCCGAATAAAAATGACGGTCGGTCGAATCCGAACGGTGCTAGTATGCACCTACGTGATGTCCGTGGTAATTTTTCTTTCATCTGTGGTTCTACCACAGCAGCACAGAACGTTAGCTGTTCTGTGACAGCAGAGAAACAATTCTACGTTCTACATGTCCTGTGGTTTTGTGTTAAAAATTAATATATTAAGACGATATTTACAATAAAAAATGACTGCAAGTTTGAAATTTGCGGGTGCCTTAAGAGAATTACGAATTCATTTGTGCCAGACAAGCCCCTCAAGTAAAGGAGTCAGGTAACACACTACATTTTTTAAATGTAGGTTATGCAACACCAATATATGTGATTACAGGGATTTTATTGAGAAATATTACGTAGATTTGAAATCCCAGAACCCCAAATTTCCAATACTTATAAGGGAGTGTTCAGGAGCCCAGCCAAAGCTGTGGGCCAGATTTGGTATTTACTTTAAAATCATGATTATAATGTCCGACATGATTGAAATACTTTATTTTGCAGATTTTGGGAAGGAGCGATGTGTGCCACTGAAAGATTTGTCTGATGAGGATGTATTGTCAAAACTTAAATCCATTACAAAAGTGTAAATAAAAATGGGTATTTTAGACTAATATTAGAAACCAATTTCATACGGTTTAGATACTGTGAGTTTTAAACAGGTATGAGAGAAACAAACTGTATTTGTAAAGGTATATTTGCAAGTAATATCAACAACAATTATGTAAATAAATCAATAAATAAACAAAACTAAAATTGCCCATGTTTTTATAACTTTTGGAGAGTGCTTTGTGATATTAACTATTTGGCTTATTAGCATGTCGCCAATGTTGGAAGCCCAAATTGCTCTAATGGCGTTTGATCTATGCAACCCACAACCAAATCAGCGTTTTTGCGCAGCTCTGCCGGTACATTTTCATCAGGAATCATAACCACTTGCATACCAGCGGCAACGGCTGCTTTTACCCCGTTGGGGGCATCCTCAAACACCAAACATTTGTCACTACATGGTCCATCTGGAAACCTGAAAATATAATAACAATATCAGTTATATGATACGTTTAATAATGGTTTTTTATTTTTATACCTTGAAGCACACACTAAAAATATATCCGGACTTGGTTTTCCTTCATTCACGTCCGGGTCGCTGCCACCACACACTATATGGTTAAATAACGAAAAAAATTCTTTGTGCTTTGCCGATTTTAATTCGTAACTACGTTGGGATGATGAGGTGGCCACGGCGATGGGAATTTTGTGTTTGTGCAAGTGCTTCACTACTTTGGCTGCTCCTAAAATTAGAACATTAAAAAATACAGCCAGTCTCTAGTCTATTAAAGCAAGTTTTGGGAAAGCTGTGGCACCGGAAATACCTGGCATTAATGGCACACTATGAAAATGCTTATGCGCCGTCGTCCTAAATTCTAACTGAAAATCATCAACAGACATAGGTAGTTTCATTTCAGTGACAGCTATTCTCGATGACTCTCTCTCCACAGTCCCTGTGACTTTGCCTTGTATTTCAGGTGTGTATATTTTCCCAAATCTCTTTGCAATTCCGGCTATCGCATTTGTATAAATGCCCTCAGAATCTGAAACACAAAACCAACAAATAAGTACCTGGTATTATTTGGGCATTCTGCATGACAATTCCATATTGGACTTGTGCTAACTTGTAAAACTCCTCTGGAGTAATCGGCAAGTCTAATGACTCTACTATTTTACTAGCCGCTTCTACGCCCGTTAACCCCATTACGGTCAATTTGGTTGACCAATCATAAGTTTTCCCATAGTGGCTAACGACGGTTTGGACAGCCATCGTGTATAAGGGTTCGGTATCTATAAAATTATGGAGGACAAGTACAATAAGTAAGTGATTTTTATTAACCTCGCGTTCGTTTCATACATGTGAGCTCTTATGTATGCAACTGGCGATACACCACTGTTGAAGCAGTCAAATAACACATGCAAGGAGTAACCACAATTTTATTTTTACTCTTTTATTAGGCTAGTTGTAACAAACAATAAACAACAGAATAATGCAGTTGAGAAGTTAGTATAAACAAATATTATTAAATCGGTAAGTACGTACATCAACAATACAATATAGAAATAATAGTAGGCCTAGTAGTTACCTAACATGTAACTTGACATTTGATCTAACCTATAAAAATGACATGGACATGAATGATCGCCTATTTTCATCCCTCAAAGAAATAACAAACACCTGAACACAACCCACACCAAGGCATATATTTCTAGTGAGTATTCGTTAAACGTGAAACAATTTAATTACCTATAAGAACTCCGTCCATATCGAAAATCACATGGGTCACCTTCTTAAATTGGGCAACGCGATTCATTCCGAATCTGAAATTTATAAAAGCGAGTTAAAACCTAAAATGTCAATGCCAAATAAAAAAGAAAACAAGTAAACAAATGTTACTGGCCATTAAAAATAAAACCACAAAACCGTCGCAAAAGGCACACCCGGCAAATTCTGCACTTCAAATTCCTCTGCAGTGCTGCCAGCTCAGTTGAGAGAATTGTGTTCACATTTCTGCCGAAATCAAATTTATAGAAAATGCTCTTGAATTTGTATACCTACCTACCCACATGTAGTTATAATTTACCTACATAATTAGCATACGCATATATTAAGCACCCTAGAAGGAAGAAGAAATACTAAAAGCGATAAGCCAACAAGGGATTTAAATACATCTATGTGAGGCATTGTGAGGGGCTGTAAATACCTCTATATGAAGGGAAGGTAATATAAGGGTATAAGAAGGCGAGTAATAATTAGTTGTGCCCTCGAAGGTTAGATACATAGGCCCTGATAGGTTTACTATTAAAGTAGTTGTGATTAAAATGAGTGATTTTTCGAGATATTGTTTCGAGAGAAGTAGTAAAAATGGGTATTCTGCGCAGGCACGGCAACAGTGCTGGTGTCCCCGCAGACTCGAGGGCGCTTGCGCAGTGGTGTACGAAGCGCACAGCTTTTGTATGCAATAAAAATGAGATGAATAAAACGGTGCAACCGAAAGCGTGCGCAAGTTGTCCATCGGAAAGCATCGATAGATCGCGTTCACTGTTTGTTCGGCGAGTGCGGAATGTGAATTGGGGGTATTTAGTGCCTTAGCAACCAAAGTCGTGATGGATTTGAAATAAAAGAGTACATATCTAGTTAGAATAGTAAAGCAATGGCTGTGATTAAAAGGACTGAGGGGTGTATTTTCAAGAAAATGTGTCTAATACAGGGTATCGTTTTGTTTTTGGTGGTTTTTGGGGCCGGATCCGCATCCGCCAACCCCCGGAGCTGTGACTTAGTCAGGAAAGATGTTGAGCAAGTTCTGAAAACGCAGCCACTTAAAGTTCTAGACAGGCCTCAAACAGGTAGGATTATTATGATGCAGTTTTGCAAAATTTTCTTACCCTTCACTGGATAATGTGGCTGTAGTTACTAGGTAACATAGCCATACCTAGGTATATGTTCCTATTTTAGGTGTATTTCTAATGTTTCTATGGTACCTAAGTACCTAGTTTATTGTTTAAATTAGGTGGCACTTAGATAGGTAAAATACCATAATTAAAACATCGATTGACTTTAGGTACTTTAACGAAAATTGATCGGAATTATGTGAGTATTGCCGTACCTACTACGGATGACAAAAAAACGTTGTGCAAAATTTTATTGTACCTATTACGTTTCGTATGGCAAGAAGGCAAGGGATTTTATAGATGGTCACCTAGGTATTCAACACAAATAATTAATATTTTTGATTTTTATTACAGACTAATTCAATTAATTTGACATTGGTGACATTTCCCGAATGTCGAAACAATCTAGCGTCTTTTACCAATGTTTCGTTTTGTAGGTAGAATAAGTAGAGGCCAAAATAATTATTCTGATGTCCATATGTGTGTTCTTAGTAGGTGTAAAAGAAAAATATAGCTTTATATAATACTGCAATAACTAAATTAGGCGATACGGGGTTGGTAGGTACGCGTACCTATCACTTATCTCTATGAAACATTTGCACCTTCATTTAGGTATTTAGTATTAAAATTAAAGCCAGGGACAGGGGCAATAAAATTGAGGTAAGACAGACCACCGCCCGATGGTGATGCATTCCATCATCATCGTTGTGTTTCAACTGTTAAAAACTGATATTCTTTGGAGGAAATTGTGGACACCTTGACAGCTAGGTATAATAAAAGTTGTCGCTTTTGACAGCTGACGACAAATTTGACTTGCAATATTTTTTATTTTCTTTTCTGAGCACGATTTCTATGGGAAAAAAGAATTCAAAAATGCAGAAATAAAGCGCGCGCTGTCACGTATCAACGCGCGTCACGTGAACATGATACAACGGTGGATTAGTACTACTTCTAAAGTTGGTTCCCTGCTTTTTTACAGTGAACGTTGAAATTAACTGTTGACACTACTGATAAATAATCTAAATTTGACATGTAACACTCGTTTACCGGCAGATTTTTTGCACTTCCTTTAGAAAATTCTGGCTCCATTTTCTTACAATAATGTACGGAAACAAAAGCAAAGCAATTCGTAGAGAACGCACAAAACATAACCACAAAACTAAGCGTAAACAACTACAGCTGTGGGCCGGGTTATTTGATTTAGGCTTCTGACAAATAATGCTGCCAACTTAAATCCAGGCTGTGTGCGTCACTCAGTCTCAAGGTCAGGATTGTACAAATTGCTATAATAAATATTTATTATTTTATTAAACACTGAGATTTATATTCGAAACAATGTTGCACGAGGTGAATATATATCAGTTAGCTCTCAAATAAACATTTGTTTTGTGATTTAAGAATCTAGTGAAATGCCCACTCGATCTGCGATTTTATTTTATAGCTTTGTTTGTAGGTATAATACCTGCCATAGTGTGCCAAGGGGCTCAGGGAGAATGTACGGTTGTTCTGTCTATAAATTCGCATATAAGAGTGACAGCATATAAAATATAAAACGTTGAATAATCAATTAAGAAGCAGCGTTGCTACCCTCGTGATGAATGGGGGTGTGAAATGACACACATCACATGCCCAGCTACGTATTTTTAAAGAGACGGCAGGGGTGATAAATAATAGAAGGCACGCCCTAGGTTACAATAGAAGTACATTCGCATAGTATTCCTCAAACGGTGGTTTCCTGTTTCTTAAATATTTTCATACAGAACGCTGCTTTGTTCTCGTGGAATGCTACATTTTCGTTCTGAAATTCCCTATTGGAATGCGGCATTTCTGTGCGCCGTTTTGGGGTATCGGGCGGTTCCGGTGGCCCTTTTGTGTTGCAGGCGCCAGCTCTCTGATTACTCATGCCAGCACTTTTCTTTCACGTCCATTATGCAGTCGGAATACGTTGCGATTCTTTATGTAACGGTATATAATAGTGGCAGTCCCGATTTCTGTTAAGAAATAAGTTTAGCGAGTTTATTTCTCGCAAATATTCGCCTACGTAAGGGGTTCCTGATGGTGCCACTTCAGTAGACGAAAGCCGCATCGAGCTAGGGAAAAAATGTGGAAACGATACGTTGACGTTTGGAATAGGCAAACGGAGCGGCAAACACGAGTTCGAACGCGGGTCCGCATCTGCTTCATAAGGTAGCTAGCGTATATACCTACTTATAATACCAAGGGCGGATCCAGAAGGGGGGTTTAAGGGGGCGCGAGACGACAAATTTTCAAAGGATCGTTATGGGCGTTATGGCTTCTTACAATAGTATTTTCTTATCGCTACGCATTCTCAGTTTTTATCAGGCCACGCCATAGGCATAGTTAGGCTATTTTGCTTGAGGGGGGCCTATAATGCACTTGTTTTTTTTTGCAACTGCACAAACAAAAAACAGTTTTTTTGAGTTCTGAGTGGCTTTACCTGTTTTTAAGCCGAATATAAAAGGAAAATTAGCTTCTCTGTTTCGGGACTGATCACGGTACTGTTCCTGGTACTGTTACGTGACGGTTCATGTCACAGTTTCTCCAGAGCCAGCCGTTCGCGGTTCTTGTCGGAACAGGATATTATTGTCTAGGGCGAGGCCAGTGGGACTTACCGAGCGTCGCCGAGTCTGTCCGAGCCAGTATAAACGTACTTACTTTGCTTATAACTTCCTTCTAAACAGTTGGAAATCCGAAAAACGAGGCAAAAAACGTCGACCAGTCGACTGCAATGCGGAGCTGCCAGTTTTATTTAATTAAAAGTCATTAAAAAATCGTATTTTTATTGTAAATAAAATATATTTCTCTCATTTACTATATATTTTTTAAATTAAATATATTTTTGACAGTTGTCATTAATTATTTTATCATGCCTACCATACTTATTTAAAATAAAATCTCAAAAGTTTAAAAGTGAGGATGTTATCGGTTCCTAATATATTGGTTGTGGTTGGCACCGATTGCGAAATGTACATTAAGAAAACAGACTCTCATCTGTTTTCCTAATGTACAACGAATATTACTAGTACGTCGGATAGGTGGGTCTAGCGTTCACAATCCCAATACCGAGGTATAACCAAAGAAAACATTTACCATTTTATCTATGTATTTTTAAATAAAATTTACTTTTGACGACACCCCATTGGTCGAGACCGAAGCTACAATAAAAAAATTGAAAAAAATTGTAAATCAGAAAATTAAAATTTAACCATAAATAGCTTTAAAACAAAAAGGTATAAAATTATACTCTTTTTTAGTTTTATAGCATAAATGATTTTATCAGTCCACGCCATAGGCGTAGCCAGCCTATTTTGCTTGAAGGGGGGGCTTATAATGCACTTGTTTTTTACAACTGCATAAACCAAAACCAGTTTTTTGAGTTCTGAGTAGCTTTACCTATTTTTAAGCCGAATATAAAAGGAAAATTTGCTTCTTTGTTTCGGTACGGTCCATGGTACTGTTTCTCCAGCGGTTCGCGGTTCTTGTCAGAACAGGATATTGTCTAGGGCGAGGCCAGTGGGAGTTACCGAGCGTCGCCGAGTCTGTCCGAGCCACTATAAACGTACTTACTTTGCTTATAACAGTGCGAAATACGAGGCTAAAAAACGTCGACCAATTGGCTACAAATCGAGTTGGCAGTTTTATTAAATTTAAAGTTCTGAAAAAAATTAGGTTGGTTTTGTTTGTAATTTTGTTTGTAAATACAATCTTAATCTATTAAAAATAGTATTTTTATTGGAAATATAATGTATTTCTATCATTTACTATATAGTTTTTAAATTAAATATATTTTTGACAGTTGTCATTAAATATATAATCATGCCTACCATATTTATTTAAAATAAAATCTCGAAAGTGTAAAAGGAACCGATAACATCCTATCGGTTCCTAATATATTGGTGGTGGTTGGCGCCTATTGCGAAATGTATATTAAGAAAACAGACTCTCATCTGTTTTCCTAATGTACGTTTCGCAATCGGCGCCAACTACAACGAATATTACTAGTACGTCGGATAGGTGGGTCCAGCGTCCACAAACCAAATATCGAGGTAGAACCAAAGAAAATATTTGCAATTTTATTTATAGAATGTTTTTAATATAAAATTTACTTTTGACGACACTCCATTGGTCGAGACCGAAGCTACAATAAAAAACTGAAAATAATTCTAAATCAGAAAATTAAAATTTAACCATAAATACCTTTAAAACAAAAACGTATAAAATTATACCCTTTTTTTAGTTTTATAGTATAAATGATTCTCTTTAATTCGATGTATAATTTGCCGCAAAAATAGTAAATTAACTTTAAAAAGTTGACATCTGAGTTGCTACACAAATTGTCAACTGTTTAAAAATGTTTAGCTTGTTGTAACCAGCTTATATATTGAGGCTTTCGAATGTTTTGTCACCAAAAACAACCAAATTTAATAGACTTTATTTTCCCTGTGATAAAAAAATATTTTTTATCGATAATTTCTTCCCCAGCTCCCTAGCTACGCCTATGGTCCACACGCGCCCGAATCGAAAGCAAACAAAATACCTTCTTTCCTGGAAAGTTGTCTAGGGAGTTTGTTTTTCCACGGCTTTCAGTTTGTTTTCAAAAATTACTAATGGACGCGGAGAATGCTGATGGCGAGCAGTTACACCCGAGTTTAACCTAATACGAACTAATAAATATTCAAGGAGGATAATAAATACAACTGGCGACGTTGTCATGAAAACAATAGGTTTTATTTATGATGATAAGGCAGCAATGATTCGGAATACATAAATACAGCTTGGTTGGGCCACGAAGAATTGTTCACATTGGTGTTACATTAGATTGCGATCAACGACTAGAGTAAATATGTTTACTTACTAAATATATACCTAATTGGTTAGGTGAGACGCATTATCATTTTTTACACGTTCTCCTTTGAGAGTTTCCGATTATTAGGTTACATGTAGTGGATTCACTACTACATTTGGATACAAAACACAGCCACATCATAGACTGATATCTATGCAACATCAGGGTTGGGCAATCAGGATAGGTAATAAAATTTTATTAAAAAAATTAAAAAACATTGATTTCAATAAAAAAATTAATTCTGATATTTTCATTATTTATTTAACTTTTAACTGCAACCTTCTTCTGCGTTCTTTGACTATTTTAATTTTGCATACCTTTTTCAATGAATTTCAGTAAAATATAATTTTAGTAAAATAAAATAGGGTAATTCACAAAAAAGCGCGCCGACACTGTCGCTCGAGATGTCTATGCAAGAAAATACCTGTAGCTACTTATTTTCTACCGTCTCTTACCGGCAATAAAGGTGTGTTCACACTCGTAGACAAGGGTAAACATATTTATTTTTATGATTTTTTTCTTAGTATAAATTTTTCATACTGTTTTCATGAATTTCAGTAAAATATAATTTTATTAAAATAAAATATAATTCGAAAAAAGTGTGCCGACACTGGCGCCCGACATATCTATGCACGAAAATACCTGTAGTTGCTTATTTTGTACCGCCTCTTTGTCTGTTTCTAATCAAAAAGGGCAATAAAGGTGTGTTCACACTCGTAGACAAGGATAAACATATTTATTTTTATGATTTTTCTCTTAGTATAAATTTTTAACGACAACGCTCATGTCCATTTTTTTGACCATTTTAATTTTACATATTTTTTTCATGAATTTCAGTAAATTATAATTCTCTAAAATAAAATATAATTCGGAAACAAGTGTGCCGACACTGTCGCCCGACATATCTATGCACGAAAATACCTGTAGTTGCTTATTTTGTACCGCCTCTTTGTCTGTTTCTAATCAAAAAGGGCAATAAAGGTGTGTTCACACTCGTAGACAAGGATAAACATATTTATTTTTATGATTTTTCTCTTAATATAAATTTTTAACGACAACGCTCATGTCCATTTTTTTGACCATTTTAATTTTACATATTTTTTTCATGAATTTCAGTAAATTATAATTTTCTAAAATAAAATATAATTCGGAAACAAGTGTGCCGACACTGTCGCCCGACATGTGTATGCAAGAAAATACCTGTAGCTGCTTATTTTCTACTCCCTCTTTGTCTCTTTCTAATCAAAAAGGGCAATAAAGATGTGTTCACAATCGTAGACAAAGATAAACATATTTATTTTTATGATTTTTTTCTTAGTATAAATTTTTAACGACAACTCTCATGTCCATTTTTTTGACAATTTTAATTATACATAATTTTTTCATGAATTTCAGTAAAATATAATTTTTTAAAAATAAAATATAATTCGAAAAAAGTGTGCCGACACTGTCGCCCGACATGTCTATGCAAGAAAATACCCATTGCTACTTATTTTCTACCGTCTCTTTGTCTCTTTCTTATCAAAAAGGGCAATAAGGGTGCGTTCACACTCGTAGACAAGGATAAACACATTTATTATTGATTTTTTTCTTAGTATAAATTTTTAACGTAACGCCCATGTCAATTTTTTTGGCCATTTTAATTTTACATATTTTTTTCGTGAATTTCAGTTAAATATAATTTCATTAAAGTAAAATATAATTCGAAAAAAGTGTGCCGACACTGTCGCCCGACATGTCTATGCAAGAAAATACCCGTTGCTACTTATTTTCTACCGTCTCTTTGTCTCTTTCTTATCAAAAAAGGGCAACAAGGGTGCGTTCACACTCGTAGACAAGGATAAACACATTTATTATTGATTTTTTTCTTAGTATAAATTTTTTAACGACAACGCCCATGGCAATTTTTTTGACCATTTTAATTTTACATATTTTTTTCATGAATTTCAGTTAAATATAATTTTATTAAAGTAAAATATAATTCGAAAAAAGTGTGCCGACACAGTCGCCCGACATGTCTATGCAAGAAAATACCCGTTGCTACTTATTTTCTACGTCTCTTTGTCTCTTTCTTATCAAAAAGGGCAATAAGGGTGCGTTCACACTCGTAGACAAGGATAAACACATTTATTTTTGATTTTTTTCTTAGTATAAATTTTTAACGACAACGCCCATGTCAATTTTTTTGACCATTTTAATTTTACATATTTTTTTCATGAATTTCAGTTAAATATAATTTTATTAAAGTAAAATATAATTCGAAAAAAGTGTGCCGACACAGTCGCCCGACATGTCTATGCAAGAAAATACCCGTTGCTACATATTTTCTACGTCTCTTTGTCTCTTTCTTATCAAAAAGGGCAATAAGGGTGCGTTCACACTCGTAGACAAGGATAAACACATTTATTTTTGATTTTTTTTTAGTATAAATTTTTAACGACAACGCCCATGTCAATTTTTTTGACCATTTTAATTTTACATATTTTTTTCGTGAATTTCAGTTACATATAATTTTATTAAAGTAAAATATAATTCGAAAAAAGTGTGCCGACACTGTCGCCCGACATGTCTATGCAGGAAAATACCTGTAGCTACTTATTTTCTACGGTCTCTTTGTCTCTTTCTAATTAAAAAAGGGCATTAAAGGTGTGTTCACACTCGTAGACAAGGCTAAACTTATTTATTGCTTATAAAACTGTCAGCTGTGCCGGCGTGCATATCTTAGTTATTCATCGCGTTCGTGTACACTTAGACTTTACGGCTGCAAAATACAGCGAAATGTCCCTGCTACGGCGTTTCCCATAAAACTTTTACGGCCGGTAGTTATTAATATTACACGGGTCCGCTTATGCCAAGACGAGAAAAACGAATAGGATAAGGCGGACCACAGGCGTCAGAACAGACTTTTCCAACAAGTACGAGCAGATGGCAAAGAAGTAAACAAACTGACACTCGAATCTTTCCAACGTTCCTAGTTTTGTTTTCAACATTTTCTTAGTTACTGTGCGATTAATATCTGCAAACGGGCTTTCACGAGCCTATAAACGAGCCACAAGATCAATGTGAACTTGGCAAAACAACTTTGAAGAACGGAAACATGCTATAGGCTTATTATTTGCCGTTATTTAATCGTGAATGTGATTATTTAACCGTTTGTAAACAAATGTGGTAAACCAAATTAAAAAAAAAATAAAAAATCAGATAAAAGCTCTCTTTCCCTCTCTCCCTCTCTCCCTCTCTCCCTCTCTTCCTCTCTCCCTCTCTCCCTCTCTTCCTCTCTCCCTCTCTTCCTCTCTCCCTCCTCTCTCTCTTCCTCTCTCCCTCCTCTCTATCTTCCTCTCTCCCTCCTCTCTCTCTTCCTCTCTCCCTTCCTCTCTCCTCTCTCTCCCTCTCTCCCTTCCTCTCTCCTCTCTCTCCTCTCCCCCCTCCTCTCTCCTATCTCTCTCCCCCCCTCTGTATCTCCCCCTCTCTCTATATCTCTCTCTATCTCTCTATCTCTCTCTCTACTTCTCTCTCTCTACTTCTCTCTCTCTCTACTTCTCTCTCTACTTCTCTCTATCTATCTCTACTTCTCTCTATCTCTCTCTCTCTCTCTCTCTCTCATCTCTCTCCTCTCTATCTCCTCTCTATCTCCTCTCTCTCTCTCTCCTTCTCCTTCTTTGTCTCTCCTGCATTCTCTCTCGCTCCCCCCCTCTCTCTCTCTCTCCCGCCTTATCTCTCCCTCCCGCCTTCTCTCTCCCTATCTCTCTCTCCCCCTCTATATCTCCTTCTCTCCCCCCTATCTCTCTCCCCCCTATCTCTCTCCCCCTATCTCTCTCCCCCCTATCTCTCTCCCCCCTCTCTCTCTCACTCTCTCAACGAATCGGTAAAGAAGGGAAAAATTATATTTCCATAAAAAACGAGAGGACAAATTTACTAAGATTTAAAACAAATTGCAAAATGTGACAAGTCGTTTCCAGTGACGTCGCGATTAATTAAGGAAACTGGAACAATTCCCGAACGAAAACTGACTCCTAAAAGTCATTTTTATACGAGATTCATGGCTGTTCTGTTAATTTCCCAGGAAAAATAAAAAACCGCAATAAAATTTTGCAAAATTCAGAACTACCTCATTTGATGGAAGGCAACAAACGACCCCTTGTTTGGTACGATTTCCATGTACTAAGATGTGATTTATTATTCAAAGGTTCATAGGTTCCTAAAACTCAAGTGACATTTATGTTTTTTACGATAAAAATACGTAAAGCGATAAATTTATTGTTGTATTTTGACAGCGCGTGACTTATAATTAACGGCATATATCGAGATATGAACTATTTGATTAAGAATTAATATTTCAAGTAGCATTTTGTGAACTGGCCGTTAATACGAACGGCAAATTCAGGCACATCAAGGATATATATTGAGGGCCATCACCTATATTAATGACCGACTTACTGTCTAGCTACCAAGTGTTTTTTATTATTTATATGCTCGAGCCTTTTACGATGTTACGATAATAAGCAAAACTATTCTTTTTTATCTACGTAATTGTGTAGATCGTTTTAGGAGCCATATTATTAGATGTATGAACTCAAATCTCTAATTCAGTACATATAAATACGTTTTAACGCAGATTGAATCTATAGTAGAAAGCATCATAAAGACCAAACTATAAAATACCATAATTAGAAACAGCTTCCTCAGATTCTTATCTTATATATACTACAAGATAATAGACCAGTAGCATGTGAGAATTGTGTTTGCTTAGATTAAAAATGGTAAAAACGATAAAATAGATTAGATAATATGCATGTAAAGTATTTATATATTGTATATCGTACATATATTCTGTTTACGATGAATAGCGAGTCTGAGGGACTGTCAAGTTCTGATTGACAGTCAAAACCAACTATTATTGTCACTAATACTAATAATAATAATAATAATAAACGCCTTTATTATTATTGTTATATTTCTATGGTTTAGAACCTATATTTGTACCTATACCAAACAAATAATAAAGAACCTAAAATGGTGGCGCCCAGGGCAAGCACCATAATTTTGCGCCACTGGGAGGGTGGCCTCCCAGTGGCGGCTCGTCAATGCAGAGTAGGGGTCGTCCAACCGATTGTTGGCGAAAAGGTGTGTACACAGAGAGAACGCGGTAGCGCCGCAGGCGAAATTTTTGTTAGAATTTCAAGGTCATTGTGTCTTAAAACCCCCTCCAAAAAGTGTCAGTCTCTTAGCCTGTATGGGGCATCAGTATTTAAAAAATATCATTGGCAGTTCGACCCTGCCTGACATTGGAGAAACCGAGAAACCCTTCCATAACCTCACATTTGATATAATAAATGTCATTACACAAGCTGCAAATATGTCTTTAAAAATTATTGCAATGTAGAAGAAACAAGAACCCAACTTTTCTAGATTTTTCCATAGCAAATTTTTCTATAATGTCTATAGCCTGCCATTTTGTTTCTGGCGTGGGCCCCGATTGCCCCTAGTCTATCACTATTGCATATTCTACTAGCTTCGTCTGCATCGAATAAAATCACATCTCGCGTTAATCAAGATGATAGATGATAAAAATATGCTGTAACTTTAGCGTCCTTATGTTTATATTAAGTGTATTGGTTTGCGATTGGTTTGAAGTTGCAAATGAATACAGTGGCGTCCGAAATTAGTTCCGTGTGACATTCCGACATTACGTGTTATAGCAAATACCAGAGATAGAGAAAGGTTCATATTTTAAGGAAAATAACTCCACGACACTCGTAGGTCATAGATCATTGCAAATTTGTCGCGCACGAATACAGTGGCGTCCCAAATTATTTCTGTCGCTAGACAGTACGTGCGATAAAGCAAAAAGTTCATATTTTAAAGAAAATTACACCACGACACCATTATTGCAATTCCGCGTTGGTTGATACTCGTAAATTGTGATTAAGCGTTTTATGTCGTGCCTCACTTTGGTTGTTAATTGTGTTATTTTTATTATGTGATGTCCCACGTTCAGGCGTAAACTGACTTAAGTTGATATATGTGAATTTCAAAAAACCCCACTTTGGTTGATAATTTTGTTATAATCGAAATTTATGATGTATGAAATATTGAAAAGTTGTTGTTTTTAGATTTAGATAAACTGAGATAATAACAGTGAATGCATAGCGAAGAAACGTCTGATAAGTTTTCAGGATACTTACTATTATTTATAATTCGAGAACGTTCACTGAGAAGCATGAGTACCCCCCCCCCCTATGGTCATTAGGGGGGGGGTCCAATTAGGTCTATTAGGTCTATGTAGATTTTGCCTTATTAGAAGTTTAAAACTAAAATTATTTTCAATTGATGAATGGATCTATGATACTTACTATTATGTTTTATTAAATAAATTGAATTTCAATTTGTTTCAAATTGTAGAACTTAAATTGTTTCCTGAAAAGTTTAAAGATAATAATAAAGAAGTTGTATATTACTATTTTTATTGTCATGCAAATAGAAGTATGAATAGAAATATGCAAATTGTAATGCAAATAAATAAATAAATTTTGAACCTTATAAATACCCTACACAAACCTACGTAACTTATTCTAATACATGGGACTTACCCTCTGGAACAATATATATACTTAAAACTAGCAATGTTTGAGATGGTTTTTACCTTATAAATTTTTTATGTTAATCTTTTTTATTTTACGAATCACAACACAGCACTATTTCCACGACACTGGTTTGTTGACAATGATGCTGGGCTCTGGTGCTGCCATCTACCGGAACGCCTCCATACTATCTGGAACGTTTCTACCTTCTACTAGACGCCTATTATTTTATCTGGGACACCTCAAACTGTGAACCGTCAGATTCTGCACTCTTACTGCCTTTTTACAATTTGAACTTCTTGTAAATTAACTTCTTCTTTCTCTGCTTACCAAAGTTATCTACAGACTGGGAACGCTACCTGGTCTCCAATTCTCACGTCGTAGTTTCGAGGAAAACACTTAACACGCAGTTATTTCTGCTTTAAAACTTTTCCCTCTGGTATTCCACTTATGTCACTATTTTAATTAATTTAATTTAAGTTTAACTATTAAATTTTACAATATTATATAAAAATGATTAGCGGAGCTGTTCACTCTTTGAACGCTATGGCTGAACTCCCTTGCATTGTTATCTGTAACCACATATATGCTGCATATAAAAACAGCTGCACTTCCTGGTTACTCACTTCTTTCTTTGTTATTATTATATAATCTATTATTATATATATAATCTGTTATTATATATATAATCTGTTATTATATATATAATCTGTTATTATATATATATATATATATATATATATATATATATATATATATATATATATATATATATATATATATATATATATATACATATATATATATATATATATATATATATATATATATATATATATATATATATATATATATATATATATATATATATATATATATATATATATATATATATATATATTTATTTAATTTTACGTTTAACTTACGTTTAACTATAATTTGAACTATATTATATGATTTAATTTTGAATTCTAAGCTTTATACAATCATCATATTCACCTTTTATTGACTAACTTCAGTATTTAAAATAGGCGTCATATCTATATTGTATATTTACTTTATCGAACTGGTCGCAGACGGATACAGTGGCCCCAGAAATATTTTGGTCTCTTCATATTACGTAAATAATATGAAAAACCGAAAATAGTAAATCTGACAGTTCAAAAGAAATGACATTTATATAATACGCTTACTTGAGATGTAATTTCGAAATTTGACTCAAATTTATAGTTGATGCTCTTCCGTTTTTAATTTTATTCCTTAATAAATAGTAACGCCCACTGGATGGTTTTTTGAAATCAGAATCCAATGTTGTCAAGTTGTTGTCCAATGCACATGCAATGCATACCTACGTTATATTATAATGCTTTTAAAAAAGCCGCGTTTTCTGCCTGGCGAGCTACATATTAAAACCTCAAGTTGAGCGTGGCAATAAAGTCGACTATCAAACTTCCAGGCGCTTTATTGGCCTTTAACCCGCGGCCAAATTGCCTGTAAAGGGTATTTTATAGCGTTCCGATGCCCGTTTTCGACCAGCGATCACGTAGATTTCTATTAAAATAGTAAAATGATATTACGGGAAACTACAATGTTTCGGATACTGTTTGCCTACGTGCTTAATGGGTTCGACGCGAACGTCTACGCTACGGGGTTCTCGTAGCCGGCCACACATCAGGCCATGAAGACACAAACGGCTTCGCTGATAACGATTTAAAAAAGCAGATGTGTCCATATCTGGCCTCAGGTTCGTCAGCAGGTGTACCGCAAGCATCCAATCTTGGGAACATGTTGACTTTAGACTGCATATAAGCTTTGATGTCATCGTGTGTGCTGATGTGATCGTGTGTGCTAAAACATTTTTCGCATTCGTAGCGGTTACGTAAAGTATAATAATTACTTTTATCCACACTCACGTTAAAATTGGAGTTTTATCCACACATATGAAGCATATAAAGTAGCACTATCCACTAGTGGAATAATGAAAAATACAAACTCAAATCAATTACATTTTATTTATTTTTTATTAATATTAATAGACATCCTGGCAGATCATAATATTATATATTCAAAATCACTTATTTCCTAGGCTGCATATGCGACAAAGAATCAATTATTAAAATATCAGCATAAACACAAATATTATAATACAATACATTTTATTTGCGCATCCTTTTTTTCTATTTCACTTAAAAAAAAACTGGCATCAATGCCGCAAAAAGTAGTTCAGAAGATGCGGTCAAGCTCGGATTGGGGTCAGGTACGCGAGCGTATATATATCTAAACTATCTAAAGTTGATTTAGCGATAGAAAATCTGATTTGACAGCAATATTTTTGACATCAACACCAACCCATAAAAATTAATAAACTAAAATGCATCATTTCTCAAGAGCGCCACTAATTTTTAACGGCCATATCGCCAACTCATACACATTGCATAACCTATATTTTTAAGACTTGTTTGTTGCCCGTGTTGGTTCTGTTTTTCCGTGTTGACTTTTGTTTAATCAAATATTGTGTCTTAAAATAGGTAACAAGAATAGGTAACTTTAAAGATTTCCATGGCTTACTTCAATATAACAAGGTTAACAATTCTCAAGGTCATATTTTGGATCTTGTTTTTTCTAGCTTCAACTGTATTGTAGATAGATCTGAAGATCCATTGCTTGTTGAAGATAATCACCACCCTTCTCTTCGTATTAATTTTGATGCAGCCTCTGATCGGTCGCATCCTCCACAAAATCATTTTCCTATAAAATTTTCCTGCACTGCTTATAACTTTAAAAAAGCAAATTTTCCTCTGTTATTACTTACGAACTTATTTAGAACACGAATTGGTCATTTCTTATGAATGTTGATAATGTGAATGATGAATGTGAATGAGCTATATCTTTTCGATATAGCTGCACCAAAGTACATGTCTTCTCCCCATATTCGCCGCTATTATTATCAGCTGCAAAAGCAACTGCATATAGCAAGTACTAATGCGTTCAAAGCTCATCGATCTAAATCTAAACGTCTGATTGATGAGGCTTATAGAATATTTATAAAGGATTCTGAGCGATCATTATCTGGTAATACCAAAAAGTTTTGGAACTTTATTAATAAAAAGAAAGGTTCCTCACGTATCCCTTCTGTAATGTTCTATAACGACAGTGAACTTTCCAGTCCTACTGATATCGTTAATGCGTTTGGTGACTACCTCTACAACGTCTTCATTCAATCACAACCAGTTAATGCATTTGAGTTTTTTTTACAACAATCTAGGACTTTATATAGACTTACTAAATATCTCATATGAAGATGTTTTACAAAATCTGAAACGATCTAAGGTTACTTTTACAATGGGCGTAGATGGTATTCCCAGTTTTGTTTTGAGACTGTGCGTATGTTTTTGCCGAGCCACTACAGATCTTATTCAATTGCATCCTACGTAATTCTTCCTTCCCGTCTTATTGGAAGGAAACATATATTTGCCCAATACCAAAAAAGGTAAATCAAAATGATGTTTCAAATTATAGAGGCATTTCACTACTGTGTAATGTCTCTAAAATCTTTGAAACCATACTGTATAGTAAACTTTACTACTCCACCAGGCAGCTTATTTTGTCACGCCAACATGGGTTCATACAACGGAGGTCAACAATATCTAATTTAGCGGTTTTTACTCAATATGTCTCCGAGGTTTTGGATAATAGAGGACAGGTAGATGTAGTCTATACGGACTTCCAAAAATCATTTGATCAGATTGACCATAACATACTCCTTTTGAAACTAGAAAGTATTTGGTTTTTCTGAAGCATTGAATAAATTATTCACCTCCTACTTAAGCGATAGACACTTTATGGTCAGATATCAAAATTTCAATTCAATATCATTTTCTCCAACTTCGGGAGTTCCACAAGGTTCCAATCTGGGCCCCATATTGTTTTTATTCTTTATTAATGATCTTCCTGAAGTCATTACTTGTGAGCATTTGTTATTTGCCGATGATTTTAAACTACTCTGAAATTAAATATTCTACAGATTCCATCCATGTTCAAGAGTGCATTAACAGAATGTCTTCATGGTGTGAGACAAATCTTAAACTAAATACAGCTAAATGTAACGTAATGACTTATACTCGCAAAACTTCATCTTTTACTCACAATTACTTCATTGGGAATAACATCATCAGCCGAGTTAATGTATTCAAAGATCTGGGTATTTATTTTGACAGCAAACTCATTTTTGTTGCACTCGGAGTAGTTTCCACAAACACCAAAACACTTTCACTTCGCTCGACGCGCGTTTCGCCAACCAAGTTGGCATCATCCGGAGACGATTAAAACTAATCTTAAGCTACAAAATCTACCATATTTATACTATTTTCATGGTGACATCTCTAATGATATCACCGTGAATTTTACGCGTGACTAATCACGCTTTAATGATCGGTTGCTAAGCAACGCGTAAAGCGGGCTATACGGTATAGGTCCCTTGTCGCTATTCATACTACTTTTACATTTTACAATTTCTATGCTCTCAAATGCATCCAACTGTCTATTATTGGTCACATTTCTAACTAATCTTAATTACTAATATCTATTCTATGATTGTTGTCAAAAGCATGTTGTGCAACACTAGACTTATCTGTTCTTCCATATTTTAGATGAGCCATATGCTCTTTAAATCTCGTGTTAATTGATCGTCTCGTTTGTCCAACATATTTTCGATCACAATCATTACAACTAATTTCGTAAATCCCAGACCTTTCATTTGGAACAACCTTTCTAGGATTCTTTGAGCATGACTTTCTATTGTCTACGTTATTCACTATATTTTTAGAAATTTGGTTCCTGCAAGCCACTCTGACGAGACCCTTGGATGAATCAGGCAGATATTGAATTGAACTTTCAATCCCTGCCACGACATCATCCAAAATCTCATCAGAAGGGGCTACAGCAAAGTTTAAACCCTTGTTTAGAAGGTCAAGTTCTTCTTTATCAAAAGAGTGTGACGAGTGATTTTCCACAATGTTAACGACCTTCCGAGGAACATTTTTTGGTACATTCAATACATAGTATATACATACATAGTCATATACATACATAGTATTCAATTTTTTAAATTTTTTATTTTGTAGACACTTTTTTGATAAAATTTCTCTGAAATTCGCCCCATTGTTCATAATCTAAATTATCACTTTTGTTGAACATATAAATCATATTGTTTCTAGTGCCTTTAAATCTTATGGCTTCATTTACCGCAATTGCCGGGACTTTTCCAATATAAGCACCTTCAAATCTCTGTTTTATGCTCTGGTGAGGTCGAACCTAGAATACGGGTCGATTATATGGTATCCGATTTATCACGTTCATTGTCAACATTTAGAATCGATCCAAAGAAAGTTCTTAAAGTTTTTGATCTTTTTGCAAGATAGATCTTATCCTCCTAGAGGTCTGGATCAGAATTATTTACTTGCGAGATTTAATTTTGACTCTTTAGAAACTAGACTCTTTAGAATATCTTGAATGGCAAGCTTCATTGCCCTGATCTTTTAAATAATATAAATTTTCTGATACCTCGCCTAAATTCTAGACAGCAAACTTTATTTTACTGTGTTGCTCCTAGATCAAATATTTTAAGAAAGTCCCCAATATCTCTGGATGTGTGAAACTGTTCAATCGTATCGCTTCTGATTGTGATATTCACTGTGATAATTTATAGAGTATATGTAACTGGGTGCCATATATGCATATTTAGTTTGGCTAATAGGTATTACGTCTTATGTCTTATATATTGTATTGCTGTTTTGTATTATTTTACTTCTACTTATATTGTTATTTTTTAGCCCCTGTTACACTTGTGTAAAGTTCATTATTATGGCTATGGATCATAACTATTGTGACAGGTAAATTAGAATCAAATAAACTCACACAGGAATATATTAATCTATTCATTGCCGACATAATTTTGCAGACAAAATAGGTTCCTAAAAATAGAATATCAAATATCGAAGTAGATTAAATCAACTTATGCACTTAATCTATGGAACTATCAAAAAATGATGCTCGTTATTTTCCTATTTACGCCCAGGTGTTACTGCCGAATTATACCCGCCCGATGGGTTAGCGGGGCGGTTATCAGCGATAAGGCTTCGTCACTGCGTTCATACGTCACTCATAAGTTCTCGCGCATTGATTCACCTTGATATTCACACCGTTTTCGCTGACAAAGTTCTACGTGTTACCTGTCAGTTTCTAATTTACGAACAGCCATAAATTATTAGGTTTGGGAATATCGTGCCGTATTACAGGAGGATACCAGATAGTTTTATTTATATCCACCGACATGTAAACACGGCTATATCGGGTAATTTGTATGTTTTAACCACGTGCGGAGGACCGTAAAACAAGGAGACGGTTTATTGGGAATTAGATGTTATGACTTGTGTCTTATCAGCTCAGCTGTATCCAGCGCGAAAGCGATGCTCCGATACTCCCAATTTTGTTTGTCTCGTCTTGGTACCTCGTCAATATTCTACATATTATTGTAAAGTAATTCCTTTATCACTACAAATTCTTCAGCAACACCTCGTATAAAAATAGCTAACTGGGCTGTCACATAATCGGTCAATGGTTTTTTTATATCATTAGTCATATCTACGTCGAACAACAGTACGTCGCGATAAGCTCACTTTCTCAAATTCTCTTTTTTCCTGGCCACAAAAGTTCTGCAACATCTACTAGGGACTCTTTAACAAACTGTCCCTCAGAAAATGACTTCGATCTTTTCGCTGTTTTCGATGTTTGGTTTAAAACATATCTATTCTTATCCACTTCATCATTATGTTTAATGAGAGCAGTCTGATAAAGTGAGTTTAATTGTGTCTTTATATTTGACTTACCCAGCAAGAAACTCTCAACCGAACTCCTCAACCGAACAAAGCTCAACCGAAAAGATCCATATGGAAGATGACAAGAATCCTCAAAAAACAAAACACTAACAAAAAATAATATTAAAGCAGTAACAAACGAGGAAAAAGCTAAGATGCTCGGTGAAACCTACGAAGCCACATACACGGTAAACAATTTAAATAACACACTCGAATAAAATGGAATCATAAATGAATATAGAAACATTAAAAAAGTTAACATACCACAAAACCAACTTTCAAAATACTTCACCAACCCTAAAGAAGTTACAGAAAAACTACCTAACAATAAAGCCCCCGGATATGACGAGATTGATAACATACTGCTTAAGAATCTGCCGAAAAAGGCCATAGTCCAATTAACTTACCTGATCAACGCTATGTTGAAACTACAATACTTCCCAACATATTGGAAACATGCCATTGTCATTCCAATACCAAAACCCAGAAAACAGTCACACAGAACCAGAGTCCTATCGTCCAATCTCCCTCCTGCCAACCATGTCTAAATTAACAGAGAATATCGTCGTGTGTAGATTGAACAGAGTAGACGCCAAACGAAAAATAACACCAGATTGCCAATTCGGCTTCCGGCCAGGACATAACACCACTTTGGCCGCAGCAAAAATCACAACCGATATAACCAAAAATTTTAACAAAGCCAAAAATACAGTACTTCTGCTAGACATGGCAAGAGCCTTCGACACTGTCTGACAGGAGGTTAGGTTTCCCACCATACCTCACTTCCTTCCTAAAATCCTACCTCGAAAACCGCACATTCCAAGTCCAAATAAACTCCACGTTATCCCATTCCTACCCCCAACAAGCCGGAGTCCCTCAAGGCACAGTCATAGCACCTCAACTATATACCTATTATACACGTCAGATATCCCCACATTTCCACAAACCCAACTAACACGGCTGACGACACGGCGATGACAGCGTCCAGCTACTATTCTGAGGCCGCTAACGCTCAAATAAAAATCCACCTAAACAAAATACTACCCTTAATATAATATAAATGGAAAATAAGAATCAACCCGGAAAAAACGGAACTAATTAACTTCACCAGAAAATACACAAACAACAAAATAAAAGGGAAAATAAGAATTGAATATACCACAATAGAAGAACAACCCCACGCTAGATACCTCGGTTAGTGCTGGACAAACGCCTCAATTTCTTAAAACACCGCACAAGCAAAATGACATCAGAAAATAAGCTCCTACTGTATAAAACCATCATAAGACCCATAATAACATACGGTGCTCCGGTATGGTGCAGCATATCAGACACAAACTATCTCAAACTGCAAAGAATACAAAATAAAATCCTCAGGCTATGCACCAACTCCGACAGATATATAAGAATCCAAACATTACATGATATCAGCAAAACACAAAATATAAAAGACTACATAACCGAGCTTGGAAAAAAAATTTTACACGACGGCCATTCACAGTTCCAAGCTGACAAAAACCCTGACAGACATAAGACACGATCCCAACATACACATAAAACATAGATTACCCTACCAAACCCTACCCATATTTTATTTACCATTGCCAAACCCCAACCCGCGGAGAGAGGGCTCAGCTTGCCGGCAGGCGTATATATAGGTAAAAGGAGAAAAGCAGAGAGACAGAAAAGGCCAAAATATCACAAAAAATGTTAATCCTTACATAATTAAGTGCATTATACTAATAACATAATACCTGGTTAAACTCCTATAAATGTAAATAATGTAAATAAATGAATTTGTTGTTTGTTGTTGTTGATCTTATTCATGTTTTTAAATCACTTAGTTAGTTATGAAATTACGGAAGAAGAACTAGAAAGAATTATAGAATGATGACATTTGTTTTATTGTAATTAGCCATAGCAAAATGGTAACCATGAAAACAATTTTATTTTATAAGAACTTTGGTATTGTTTTTATATTGTTACCCAAATAACATAATATAACAGTTTTATATTGATCATTATGCTTGAAGAGACGAAAGAGTTCTCATTGATACTTTAATATAATTGTTTTATTAAAGCTACGAAACGCGACTATAAAATAGTTTTATAATATATTTATAAGAGTCTTAATAATATCGCCGAAATTACTAAAAACAATTCTATTTTATGCGTGACTTGACTTGGCTTGACTTTTGTATATTTTATTGTGTTGCTCATAGAAAACTTTCAACGATAAACTTATAAAACACTTTATCTTGTGATCAGAATAGTGTTCATCTCTAATAGAATTATTTAGTATTTTGGAAGTATTAATGATATACGAATAAAATAAAACAGTCACAGAGCGATGAAATTATATAATTACGTCGCTTGTGGGTTGAGTAAGAGAGATATGCATGAGCAGGGCAGGGCTTTCCATAACCAAATTTAAAAAATTTATAGTTAAAATTTATAATAATGATAAGAAATGATTCTTATCAGAATCATTTCTTCATGAAGATATTTCTTCAGAATGATTCATGAAGAAATTTTCTTGCTTTAGTAAGGAGAAATCGAACTTTTCCTAACTCAAATTAGTTACTAAGGTACTTTTCAAAACACTATTAAAAACATTACTTTTGGCAATTATCAATGTTAATAAAGTACCCAAAAAATACTGTTCCTTCTGCTATTTCCTTAAGATAAACTTAATAGAGTTCGTTCCTGAGTCGTTAATAGCAATCAATAAAAGCACCAATTTATTTCCATCTCATAACATATTGTGTAAACAAGCATTATTATACGCGATGTCTTAATCTGTCTATATTATGTAAGCTCGATTTCCTCGTAATAAAACAGGACTCCAGGCGTCATTTCGGGGGCTGTAAATTTTATTATGACAGGGACTGAATAGACAGACCTGGCTTACGCCGATGTCGCGCTGCTTATTTGCCGCCGCCACTTTTATGACTTTCCGGAGACTTAAATATTCGAACCATACTTCTAGACAATCTGTATAGACTAAAGTTGCTCGTATGCAAATGGAGAACGATATCTGGGGAGGAAATGGCATACATAGTGTCGGTGGTGGTCAGACTAGTGCCCATCATGTCGAGGAAACGCGGTGCCTGACATTAAATTTGGGTAATGCTAAAATTGATCAAACTTTGCGAAAATAACTCGTTAAATATCATTATAAAATAATAACTGGGAAATACTGCGATGTCGCTCGTGCAAGTGGCGCCCAACCTGAGGCTCTGTCTATATTATGTAAGCTCGATTTCCTCGTAATAAAACAGGACTCCAGGCGTCATTTCAGGGGCTGTAAATTTTATTATGACAGGGACTGAATAGACAGACCTGGCTTACGCCGATGTCGCGCTGTTTATTTGCCGCCGCCAATTTTATGACTTTTTCCGGAGACTTAAATATTCGAACCATACTTCTAGACAATCTGTATAGACTAAAGTTGCTCGTATGCAAATGGAAAACGATATCTGGGGAGGAAATGGCATACATAGTGTCGGTGGTGGTCAGACTAGTGCCCATCATGGCGAAGGAAACGCGGTGCCTGACATTAAATTTGGGTAATGCTAAAATTGATCAAACTTTGCGAAAATAACTCGTTAAATATCATTATAAAATAATAACTGGGAAATACTGCGATGTCGCTCGTGCAAGTGGCGCCCAACCTGAGGCTCTGTCTATATTATGTAAGCTCGATTTCCTCGTAATAAAACAGGACTCCAGGCGTCATTTCGGGGGCTGTAAATTTTATTATGACAGGGACTGAATAGACAGACCTGGCTTACGCCGATGTCGCGCTGCTTATTTGCCGCCGCCACTTTTATGACTTTTTCCGGAGACTTAAATATTCGAACCATACTTCTAGACAATCTGTATAAAGTTGCTCGTATGCAAATGGAAAACGATATCTGGGGAGGAAATGGCATACATAGTGTCGGTGGTGGTCAGACTAGTGCCCATCATGTCGAAGGAAACGCGGTGTCTGACATTAAATTTGGGTAATGCTAAAATTGATCAAACTTTGCGAAAATAACTCGTTAAATATCATTATAAAATAATAACTGGGAAATACTGCGATGTCGCTCGTGCAAGTGGCGCCCAACCTGAGGCTCTGTCTATATTATGTAAGCTCGATTTCCTCGTAATAAAACAGGACTCCAGGCGTCATTTCGGGGGCTGTAAATTTTATTATGACAGGGACTGAATAGACAGACCTGGCTTACGCCGATGTCGCGCTGCTTATTTGCCGCCGCCAATTTTATGACTTTTTCCGGAGACTTAAATATTCGAACCATACTTCTAGACAATCTGTATAGACTAAAGTTGCTCGTATGCAAATGGAAAACGATATCTGGGGAGGAAATGGCATACATAGTGTCGGTGGTGGTCAGACTAGTGCCCATCATGGCGAAGGAAACGCGGTGCCTGACATTAAATTTGGGTAATGCTAAAATTGACCAGGACCTTGTCAGAATGATTTGATGGGAGTTAACTTTGCGAAAATAACTTGTTAAATATCATTATAGAATAATAACTGTGAAATACCGCGTGGTCGCTCGTGCAAGTGGCGCCCAACCTGAGGCTCGATTCGATAGGTAACAGAATAGGTGCGGAATTAAGGCTTTAAGCCATCTACTGAATTCTAAACGTCTTCGAAACAGTATAATTACAAGAAGATACCGTGTAAGAATCCTTACTTTGTTAAAAATAAAATACGAAATCAATTGAACTTTATTTTTAAGTCATTAAATGTACATAAAAGAAAGAGTTATCAAATGATTTTTGTTTATCAATAAATTCATCGAAATCCAAAGTAAGATAAAGAACGACCACCTTGAAGTAACAAACGTATCAAAAAATCTAGGTCTATATGTAGACTCAAAATTAAAATTTACAGAACATATTAACCATATTATTTCTTTTGCTAAATCTTTTGCTAATCTAAACTTAATTTATGCAAGTAAGGATATGTTAACAAAGAAAACAAAAAGGTTGTTATGTGAAGCTCTTGTGTTGTCTCATATAAATTATGCCTCAATTGTATATTACCCTTTCCTACGTCAAGTCGATGTCCAGCGCTTACAACGGTTACAAAATAGTTGTATTAGACTAATTTGTAGAATTAGAAAATACGAATCGGTGCCCTCGAGTCTGAGGGAAACTGGTTGGCTTAATATCAAAACTAGAAACTTTTTCCCCAGCTGTTGCTTTTTTTCACAAAATGCTATTAACTAAGTCACCTCCTTACTTGTACAGGGTAAGTCTCTTAAGATTGACACCCCCCTTATCTCACTTATCCTTTGCCGATTTCACTCATTCAAAAAAGGAGTGGACGCGGTTTTTGATGAATTTTTATAATCTGAGCACATAACGTTGTGCATTTAAGGGCCTGTTTATAAATACAGGACCTACAATAGCATCCTTGTGGATGCCACACCACACGTTTACAGTTTGGTATCCTTGTTTGGTTTTTTTTACAATATGTGGATTTTCCGCTGCCCAGTAATGTGCATTTTTTCTGTTAAAAATTCCCGCAGTAGAAAAACTGCTTTCGTCAGTCCAAAAGACATGACTTAGAAACCCATCATCTTCCTCTATTCTATCAAGTATGTCTCTGCAGAAGGTTAACCTGTCTTGAAGGTTGTTGTCGTCTAAATATTGAACGGGCAAAATACTATATGGTTTAAAATTATGGCGATGTAATATTTTTATCACACTTCTTTGTGATATATCCAATTCTATTGCTGCGGCATAGGATGATTTGGATGGATTTTCAGCAAAATATAATAACGCGTTGAGTTCTGTGTCTTCTCCTGTTTTTGTTCTTCGCCTTTCCCTTTTCTTGTCTCTCAGAGAATCGGTATTCCTAAATTTTGCATAAATGTTTTTAAAACTATTTTTGGAAGGAGGTAGCCTTTCTCGAAATAACCTGACATACTCCCTCCGAGCAAGACTAATTCTTGTTGCACTGAATATAAATTTCAAGTAACTCTTTTCGCTCTTTCAATGAATATACCATTTTCAAAATAACTTGCTTCTTTACGAACACTACGTATTTTTACGCTAATATCTAAGAGGGTGAACTACTATCTCACAAAAAACTGGATGACATCTGTCAACAAATAAACAATGCAAATATGCATTGTTTCCAGAGGTATCTTGATGTTCTTATTTTATAATTGACACCAGTAATGTGATAAGTTTTTAGTAATATCTCACGGACAGGTCGAATGATTATAGAACAATTACACATTTTTGGATTCAGAAAATTAAGGACATTATTTTGGTATAAAAATATACGGGGTGTTCCATTTAAAAAAATCATGTTTTATTTTCTACCCTGTATATTTTACGAGATTTTTAATATCTGTTCTCAGATTATAAAAATTCATCAAAAACCGTGTCTACTCCTTTTTTGAATGAGTTAAATCGGCAAAGGATAAGTGAGATAAGGGGGTGTCGCATAGCTTCTCTTTATAACTCCATTTCTGATGATCTTAAGATACTGCCATACACAAGTTTTAAGATACGCCTTAAAAAATGCTTGTTACAAAACATAATACGTAATATATAATTTTTATAATATATAAAATGATTAAATTAACTAATTGCTTATATATAAACGTATAACTAAATTAATTATGTCTAGATTGCATGAATACATTTTCTTTTTTCTGGCTTGAGCGGAAGAACAGAGAACTTTTAAGTTTCTCTGAACTCTGCCCTTTATTCCCCAATTGTAAATAATTATAATAAATTAAATCATTTATGTAATTTGGGTTATAATAAAAACGATTATTATTATTATCTGTAGATATCTCTTTGGCGCCCGACGTGGGGCTCAAGAAATAACAAATCATATCTGAAACCGATATTTTAACCAATATAAAAAATACCTAACTACGAAACTGAATCGCTACAGTGGATTGTAAGTTCCCATTTTGTTAGGAAATAATAAATCGGTAGAATTTCAATCTGGATATCTCTGATAATAATCTGGATAATAATCCCCCATGTACACGATGTACGATGGCGCCCAACGTGAGGCTGCAGGAATAACGTGGCAGTAAGTTTTATAATATCCCATGGCAAGCTGTCGCGATGGTTCGTTTGTTTTACGGCGTCGAGGGGTACTATTTGAAACGCCGATCCGCAACGTAGGCATTTATAAAACAAAACACACTCGACAATCGCGCGGTCCGATAATTTTATTATCCGTCCGATGCAGTGCCCGGCCAACAATAACTCCTTTGTAATTATTATGCACTATAACTATTACTGGTAAAGGTAATAATTCTGTTATTATAAATAGGCGACTGTTTACATTACCCGATTATGCGTTGGCGTGTTTCGACGAAGAAGTTGGCGAGCGTTGAGAAGCAATAGGGGGGCAATTTGGAGTTGTGGAGCTGTGCGCTGTGCCTCAGTCCGCGTTATTCGGTATCAACATCAACAGTTGCGGAACGTACAGAGTTTAAACGATTTGATTATGAGAAGTTTGCACTGTTTACGCGACGGCTATTTTTAATCATTTTAATTCTCTCTTTCTCGCTTGATGGCATGTTCGAGCCTAATGAAATGGAAGTCTTACGAGTCCGGAAAAACTCGGCAGTTAATGAAATTGCATTTGGCAGGGCCTGTAATTGAATGTAATTTTATTGGAACGGAAAAGTTCGTTTTCGCCCGCTGTCAGGAAAGCTTCCACATACAATCGAAATCAATCAAAAAGATTTCTAGATAAATAAATCCCGTAAATGTTTAACATAACGTAACAGTAAGACAAATATATAAATATATTCCGAGCGATCTATGTAAAGTAAACAGTAAACAGTAAAATTTACACTTTCAATTAACATTGTCTTGAACGAGGGGGATAAACGGACAAAATATCGAGATTTACTCTCCGAACTCTGCAGGCTATACCCGGGTTATTCTGTTAAAATAGTGGTTCTTATGCCGGCATGCCGTCAATCGGCAGAAGTCATAGCTGGGAAGATGCAGAAGACCGTCATACTTGACAGTTGCGGTCTCAATACCAACTAATATAGATCAACAACACCTCTAATACAAGGACAAAGTGCTGCCTCGTGACGTCACCATCCGGAGGCCTACGAGATACTTATGTTATTACGGGCTTTATGTAGTTATTTAGGTAGGTGTGTCTGAAATCGTTTTAATGTCGTTTTGGCGATCAATAAAAAGATCAAACTAAACAAAGATATTACGGCATAAATCTATCGGAGTCTATGAAAAACACAGGTAAAGAATAATTTAAATGGTTAACTGTTTCGAAATACAGTCAAGATTAGATGTGTCTAGATTATTAGAGTCTAGATGGTTAATTGTTTTAAGAAAACTGAAAAGTAATTCGTGATTAATTTTAGACACAGGAGCAATAAGCACAGGAGCAACTTCTTTAAAATTTGAACAAATGCTAGTAATCATAAATGTATACGCAGATGTCGCTAACGAATCGTTCTTCTTATTGCAGCACCTACAACATTACCACCTTTATAATCTAAATATGGATCAATGTGAATTTCATCCATTAGTAAACTAACATATTTGTCTTGGTCTTTTAAATATTTAAAGATTTTTTGTGGATATGTTAAAAAAGTTTCCTCCTCATCAACATGAGGATCAGTTAGAAAACCATTACAGACTCCTTTGATTGTTTCGGGATAGGGCGAAATTATGGGTCCACGATTTCGTAAATATCTATATGTATGAGGACTAATTGTAGTGGAATATCTATAACGTTCTTTTGATAATGTTCGCAATTTAAGTTGATCAGAAATAAATTCAATTCCTTGTGGAATATTTTAAGCTTAACCACAACATGGTTAAGCTTTGACATGTCTGTATGTATGTCTGAAAATGTATTTCATGTAAGTTTTTCATCTTTGCTTTTTCGATACGATATTTTTTTTGACAACTTTTTTTTGACCCGAACTTTTCTACTGGTTTCGTAATTTCCTGTACAACCGGGAACACAACACTTTTGGGGCATTATGATATAATACCGCAACGAATAAACCGTTAAAAAAGATCAAGAATCGAACTTAGGCAAGCGCGCGGGCAATATCAATAACCCTTACCCCTCTAGAGGTGTTGTTGTTCTTATTGGCGCGTGGCGTGTGGCGGCGTCCTATTCTAAAACCCAAAACAAAACATCGTTAACAGGGTTGCCAAATTACAATTGACACGAGAGTTGTTAGTTGCTTGCTTCTTAATGACTGCGGCCAATTTGATTTGATAATTGACTAATGAGAAAGCTACTTTATTTTGTTTACATTCTAATTTGTTTACATTCTAAATACAGTACAACATATAGGCAGAGAAGCGTCGCACTGGGACACATTCTGGCATCGCCGCTTCGACCGACCTAGACAAGCCTGTTGAATTAGCTTAGAGAGTATATTAGCCTCCATCTGGGTTAAGCCCCCAGAGCGTGACGTCACCATGATGTTTAAAGTAACCACTTTGTCCTTATTAGAGGGGTTATTGCCTATTTTCGATTATGTCTGCTCACTTTGCTCTGTTAACTATAGACATCCATATTACGAGGCGCCAAGAAGAAACGAAATGATGGTAGTTCTTGAACTATCAGCAGATCTTTTAGTACCGAATCATTCCTGGTGGTGCATATCCATTTTAATTTCTGTTTTGAGAATGGGGTGCCGCATGTTGAGCTGGATGTAATAATATAAAAAGAAACTCTGCGAATAGAATAAACGACCTACGTTTAATGATGATGATGAAGCTTTCACCTGCCATCTTGGCAGCTTGCAATCTTTCTGCGCAAGTGCGCAGAAAGATTGCAAGTATACGGTATAACGTATACGGTATAAGTATACCGTATACGAAACACCAGCTAAAGAATGCCTCCATCTAGCTACGGCATTGACGCATTTCAATTTAAAATCTCATTCCAGGCATCGCGGTGTGTATTTACCTTGTGTTGACACGTATACCGTTGTTCTGTTTATTTGGGATGTCTCCATCTTTACACGTGTTTTATTTCCAGATAAAGGAAACTTTCATAAACAGCAGCATATCTCCGGTGTGACTGAGCGCGTGATTAGACTGCTAGTTGGGAATTTTTAATATTCACATCTCGGTCCTCGACAACGCTGGAAGTTTATTGGCCTACGGATTTTTCTCCTTGAAGCGACCATTATAATATTTTACACAGAAGAATAGTTTTTGGCGACACCGGTACAATATGAAGTAGATGTAACAGCCCTCGAATTTTAAATTAGGTAGATAAGTGCAAATACTCAATAAACTAACTTTTCGAATTTTCTTTGCCAGGGATTTATTTACACCCCTCTAACCAGTGGTGGCTGGTGAGGTGGAGCCATGGCACCACCTTATTTATTCTTAAAAATACATAAATATTGACTGTATCTTTCATTTAAACATATTTTCTATCTAGTGCATTTCTCCCCATTTTTCAAGAGTTTATGGAAAGTCTGGCAATAGCGCACTGCCCGACGCACGCAAATGGTTAGCTAGTTTCTTGTTTAATATGCGCACGCAAGTTCGTTGTGCTATTTATGGACTGGCACAGCTGAAATGAAATAGACGTTCCAGAATCGCGTGTGAGCGACAGAGATAAACGTAGTCCATAAAATTTTACACCGGATACATTCTAAAAGGAAACAATATTCTGTGCCTGGCTCAGTTTCTTGACATCGTCGGTTTTTGTTGTTATGTCAGACATCACGTGTAGTGTGTTTTTGTAGGACAAATAAATTGGATTCGTGTGTTTGTATGTGATGAATTTGCTTGAATATTTCCCGGGTCGTACTCTTGACCGTACGCGAATATGCGATGAGAACTTTATCAGATGTTAAGAAGTAATGAGATGACGCGCGTTGAGCGGTTTATATATTCCCCCAATAAGCAACTAGAATGCTCTCGATCATACGAGAGTGCTTCAAGTGGACGAGCGGCTTCCCGAATGTTTTTCTGGTTGTCTGTTTCGAACGACTATTTCTTGTGGCGTTTCACTGCGTACGCTTAAAATCTTATATATCGATTTGAATTGAAATCGTTACTTGAATTTTCTGAATCTCTCGCAGGCCGGATTGAAGCTGGTGGAGGGCCGGAGGTTGCCCATATATGACACACCATTATCTTCAGGCGGCCAGGTATACAATAAATCGGTCTTGCCAACGACGACATATTTTTTCAAGAAATATTAGGAAACCCTTTCGGATTATGTTGGAGAAAAGATAAGGTTAATTTCTCATTTTTATTATTTTCACTAGGTACAATTGTAAGATTTTAAGATGTCTGTGAGACATCAGTGTAACAATGTTAGTTTTTTTAATTTACCCGTTCGCGTATTGGCATTCTCTACTATTATTCAGCGCAGCTGTACGCTGATTCGTGGTACACTCCGGCTTCCTATTACACGTCATATGATATTACAATATATACTGCGATTCAGAGTACAACTATATTTTAGCGATCTGAAATGCAGTATAAAATGGTATGAATAATGCGCGTTTGTCTCGGCCAAAATATACTGCGATTCGGAATTAGAACAAAATGTAACAAATCGCGAGGGAGACAAATCTTGGTTATGTCAAAGTTTACTGAATATATTATATTAAAAAATTTATGTGATGTTTCCATTGTTTCATTGTCGCAAACGTGCACAAATAAGTGTGTAATGAAGATGAATTAAACGAATTAAATTGAATTGTGCAATGAGGAAACCTCTTTGATAATCGAATATTTTATAGTAATAGATACTGTTAAAATCAGAAAAATGGTGGCTTTTGATTTTGAAATAAAGACGATTGATTTCTTGGTAAAAACAGAAATAGAAATACTAAATATAAAAAACGAGTTGTTTAAGATATCGATACAACATAGCGGTTGCGTTATGGTATGTGTATTTCAATAACTGTTCTCTTTTATACTACTCTCTAGCATTTTAGTAGTATAAAAGTCGTTTTGAAAACGGTTTACACTATATTTTTTGTTCATACATATACATTTTCGAACAAATGTTTTAAAATAATTGTGCACTGTGCATAATGTTATATCACAAGATGTAAACATTTTAAGAAGCGATTGCTGTGACGATTTTATGAATAAAATTTTATATAAAAATGTGGCCAAAAATAGCTGTTAAAACCCAGCCGATTTAAAATAATAATCTCCGCTTGCACTGAGTCGTAGTATAGTTCGGTGTAGTCAAAACACCAAACCTTTTACTTCATTGTATACTGCGTGGTACACTCCGGCTTCCTATTACACGTCATATGATATTACAATATATACTGCGATTCAGAGTACAACTATATTTTAGCGATCTGAAATGCAGTAAAAAATGGTATGAATAATGCGCGTTTGTCTCGGCCAAAATATACTGCGATTCGGAATTAGAACAAAATGTAACAAATCGCGAGGGAGACAAATCTTGGTTATGTCAAAGTTTACTGAATATATTATATTCAAAAATTTATGTGATGTTTCCATTGTTTCATTGTCGCAAACGTGCACAAATAAGTGTGTAATGAAGATGAATTAAACGAATTAAATTGAATTGTGCAATGAGGAAACCTCTTTGATAATCGAATATTTTATAGTAATAGATACTGTTAAAATCAGAAAAATGGTGGCTTTTGATTTTGAAATAAAGACGATTGATTTCTTGGTAAAAACAGAAATAGAAATACTAAATATAAAAAACGAGTTGTTTAAGATATCGATACAGCATAGCGGTTGCGTTATGGTATGTGTAATTCAATAACTGTTCTCTGAATTCAATAACTGATTTTATGAATAAAATTTTATATAAAAATGTGGCCAAAAATAGCTGTTAAAACCCAGCCGATTTAAAATAATAATCTCCGCTTGCACTGAGTCGTAGTATAGTTCGGTGTAGTCAAAATACCAAACCTTTTACTTCATTGTATACTGCGTTTCAGACCGCAAAAACATAGTCGTATATAGTCTAAATTGTAGTATATATTGCAATATCATATGACGCGTAACAAGAAGCAATAGCATACCGCGAGTCTGCATCCAGCTGCTCTGAATAATAGTACAGAATGCCAATACACTACCCGTTCATATTTCTTCACATAACTACTAAAAAAGAATTTTTTAAATATATATTAAGTTTTTAATTTGATGTAATGTGTACTCCCAAAGATATTATGTAGTTGAAACAATAAACGACGGATCAGCATTATTATATAAGTGACTCCCACGCCGAGCCGTGAGACGCATTATTTAAAAACCGCTGCCAATCGTACAACCTGTCTCGGATATTAAAATGTTACTAGCAAAAAAATGCAGTTTTAATGCGGCGCAACCGACATTCCGAATATGATTTAAATATGCAAAGGGGGGCCAATGAACCAATTCGGCCTCCAAATTAAGACATGCGAAACTTTTAAGGTGCTATATAAAGATAGAATTAACGTTTAATATCGGTGACAACAATTTAAATGCTCGACGGGGTATAAATGGAAAACATTTCGTATGCTAATATTGAAGCAGAAGTGAAATGACTATTTTTTTGAGCTGTGAAATACGTCACAACTCTAAATTTCGATTTCTTTGGACCCTCGCCTTTTTTAGCCTGTAGTCTTCATATGTTTGTAATGTTTTACTGCATTGAAAAAATATGCAATTTAATGCGAGTTCTAAAGCATATAAGGAGTCTTCTATTGGTAATGAAGTAAACATTTTTATTTCGTTCCAATGTTTATATGTTATATTTTTTATAAGGTCTATTGGTATATTTGTGTATAGAGAAATAATATGAAAAGAGAAGTTTTTCTTTGTTATTAAGTTTTAATGTATCAATAAATGTTTTGAACAAGAATATTTTATATAATGGTTGGTTTTTCTAACAACGTCGTTTAGAATATTTGAGAAGAGTTTAGCTAAATAAAGGGCAAATGAATTATTAATTTTTAAATTATTAGCTATTAGAACAGGGAAAAATATAACACAACAATTATTATATTTTAATTAGGTTGGGCTACTATTTTTTCTAGTAATTTTTGAGGCATGCATATTAGCTCATTCATAGTGTAATTACCTATATAGGAACAGAAACATTCTAAAACTCGCTGCATTATTAAAAATCACCTTAAAATATATATTTATTGTTTTATTAAACGTGTAAACACTATACGTGTTATATTGGTAGTATAGTTCTCTGTACTTTAAGATTTCCGAGTGTCACAATTTGTTTTCAGTATACAGTCGGCTAACATCAAAAGCTTTTCATAGTTGTTTGTTTATCCTTTACTCCATGCCTCCAGCCGCCTGAATTGTGACACTCGGTAAACTAAAACTCCAGTCCACTATATCTAAAAACTTTCTACACCATCATCACTTTCGGATATATTACTTTGTATACAATTATTGCATAATTTGCATTCGCACTCATCACAACATTTAAGTCCTTCTTTTATGCAGGTACATTTTTTATTACCGCAATTTTTGGCGGAACAATACAGACTTAAACATTGTCGTATCTTTTCGGGAATAGGTTTTTGTGCCGAAAAAATTGGATTCCAGTGATCATCAACCACCCGTAGCATCCGACGTCATCAAGCTGCATTTTTGCGATATTACTGCTGTACCATATTCGTAACAGAAGCATATATCAGAAATAATAATATACTATTGATCTTAGTACCACCATTATTAAAAATAAATATTATTAATATCGTGATGATTAATCATACACTGCGCAACTTATTTAACGCACAACCAAAAAGTTAACTCAAATTTGACGTTATGTATTTTCGACAATTTTTGTTCGTTTTGGTCGATTTTTTTTTCAAATTGTAGTTTTTTCTCTTAGGAATATCACTGTCTTAGTTGTTTTGGTAAAACGAATGATTTTGATATTATACCAGGTGCTATAAAAATGTTATGTTTTTTTCCGAAATTTCAAAACGTCCTGTGGGCTATACAAGGTATTGCAAGTTATTGCAATTATAGCCAATTTAAATCCTCATGTTTTTTCTACATTTTCTTTTTTTATTCATTTGTTTATCTCTGTTACTTCATGAAATACACCGTTTTGAAACACCATATGCTTTTATTCACATGAAATGCATTTATCGGACAACTCAAACAGCTAGCAAGCTATGGAAATCGAAGATTACACGTCATAAACTGACAACTGTGTCATTAGTTTTTTGTTGACAGTCCAGCAATAATTAGTGAATAATGGAACGCCAAACCAGAAATTTAACTCGTGATGAATGTGTTGAGGCAGCTACATTACATGGTGAAGGGTGGAGTTACGACCGCATAGCTGGAAGGTTGGGAGTGTCTCACACAACTATAGCGAGAGCAATTCAAAGGTACGCGGAAACAGGAGAACATTCCAGACGGGCCGGTCAAGGTAGATCTCGTGTTACCTCTGCTATCCAGGATCGCTTTTTAAGAGTAAATGCTGTAAGACAACGATTTATAACTGCAACACATTTAAGAGCACAACTTCAAGACGCAGGTGGTCCACTCATATGCGTTCAAACTGTACGCCGACGACTGAGGGAGGCAAATTTAAGACCCAGGATTGCTGCTCGAGGACCCGCATTAACAGTAGATCATCGAAGAGCCAGATTGAATTTTGCCAATGAGCACGTTAATTGGATGGAAGCAGATTGGGAACGTATTCTTTGGACTGATGAGTCAAGGTTCAGTTTGTATAATTGTGACAGACGTAATCGCGTCTACCGAAGACCCGATGAGCGATACAGTCAATGCAATTTTTTGCACACAACTTTATATGGAGGTGGATCCGTCATGGTGTGGGGCGGAATATCTTTGACTGGGCGAACGGATTTGGTAACTGTGAATGGAAATCTCAATTCTGACAGATACATCACAGACATTCTTGAAGCACATGTTTTGCCTTATGCCCCCTATATAGGACCCAATTTTTTACGCGCAAGACAATGCGCGTTCCCACACGAGTCTTATCGTGAGAAATTATCTTGAAGAAGTAGGAATTGATCACATAGACTGGCCAGCCCGCAGCCCCGACCTTAACCCCATTGAACATGTTTGGGATTTTATCGGTCGGCGGTTACGAAATGAGGGACGACAACCCCAAAATTTACAAGAATTGGAAGGACGCCTAGTCGAATTATGGAATGGCCTAGATCAGAACCTAATCAGAACTTTGGTTTTAAGTATGACCCAAAGATGTCGGGAGGTCATTCGCGGAAGGGGTGGAAACACCAGATACTAATTCTCTATTTACTTTTGTTTTGTTTCCTGTTATTCGTTGTTTTATTGATTAAAGCAATCCTAGTGATATTCCTAAGAGAAAAATCTACAATTTGAAAAAAAAATCGACCAAAACGAACAAAAATTGTCGAAAATACATAACGTCAAATTTGAGTTAACTTTTTGGTTGTGCGTTAAATAAGTTGCGCAGTGTAGAAACTACATATTATAATAAAAATAATACATACTTAAGTACATAAATTATGTAGATTTGTACACATTGTTATGATACAAAAAATAAATAGGTATGTTACCTCAAGAATTGTTGTTAAAAAGCTTCATTAGTTGGAGGAAGCTCCGAGGATGGTTTATTTGATTTTCTGGCCATTCTTAAACGCAGCTCATAGTGACATAGAAGTGAATTGTCAAAAGTATCCACTGATTTAACCAATATTTAACCATAGTCCTCGTTGTTGTAGGACCTCTGGAGACCTCAGAGTCTTACAAAAGTTAGCCCTTTTTGCTGAATTTTGATCATTGCGAATAAATGGCGGAGTTTTTGTGTCTCCTCCATGGAAGTGGTATAATTAGAGAGAGGTCCTCTGTGTGAAATTTTTAGCGAAAACCTGGTAGTAGTTTCGTTTCTATACCAGATTCAGGGTGGCAGAGTGGACATGTCGGCGCAAAGTGCTTGCTGCTCTCGCGTTCGAGGTTGGCTGTGGGCGTAGCCAACTGTGTTAAATCTTATTTTGTGACTATCTTCCAAACGGCTGGAGCGACTTCCATGAAATTTTCAGAGTGTCTTATTGATCTGGTAAGGTTTTCCTGCAGATCGTCCTAGTGGAAACGGCTGTAGGAATTCGTGACATCACAGTCAGTGGACGTAGTCTGTTGACTGGCTCTCGGAGGCGCTTGCCGTGGAGTTTGCGGGGCAACCGCTGGATATGACGTCGTATAATTTTGCAGAGGCCTTGGAAATGCGGTCGAGGACCTCTGGTGCAAATTTCGTCACGGTCGGTGATTTAGTGCACGTATGTAGTGTCTGGTGACTCCCTCGAGATGACGTGCTCAGGTGGAGGCTTCGAGGCTGTGGCCCAGAGTCCTCTGTGAAAATTTCAGCTCAATCGGCCTAATGGGAGTGGCGATCTAAGGGTTTGTGTGCACCTTTTTTAAGGGGAAAAATCTCGATGTCCCTATTTGGCTCATGTTTGGGACACAATATCTCCGGTCATACGGATGATATCGGTCTGAAATTTGGTCAGCGCGCTTCGGCTGCCATGTTTGGTAGTTGGACCGAGCGATATGTTGCTCGGACCTGGGGAGCGTGTTCATAGGGTTCTTTTCCGCAGGTAGATATACCGTTTGTAACAGGGACTTGATTCAGTGGATTCTGTCGAGAATTAGATACAGACAATCATTCAGAGCGGACTTTATTATACATAAAGATAATCTAATAAAAAGAAACCATACGCCACAATATCGGTCAACAGTCAACCTTTCAGTTAATCTAAATAATAGTCTAAACTTATTCAATACATCGGCTGCGAACACGTTTAGCGATATCACCGCTCTACGCACCTTTACAATGGCACGAGGCCTCAATAAAATAGGGGTGATACCTGGATTCACAAACGGAGACGTCCCTTACACCACGGCTCGGACCTGCAGCACCCTCCACAGTAACCACCAACGACTCAAAACCAAAACGGATGGCGATTCTTACTTCCAAAACAACAGCAGCAGCAGAACAACGCCAAGGGGACTCACTATCCAAAACAGAAGTCAAGAACTCCAGCGCTCGACCAAGTCCAGCAACTAAACTCCAACATGCACTCCCTCTCAATAGCTCGGGGCCACTGCCACCTGCTGCCACGTCTGCTCCGGTACCACCCCGCACACCACTCGCGTTCACGTCCCAAAGCCTTATTTACATTGCTAAAACCTCTTATCTTACTACCAATAATATTATAATATATTTAACAATCAAAAGATGCAGGGAGGCTGTACGTACCCGTTACACGTTAGAATGCTTCGATGGATCGACTTCAAATTTTAAGTGTTGGTTAAGTGTTGGTGAAGTTGAATGACGGGCAAATCTGACCTACCAAGTGCTACTCATGGACGTAGGCATTCACCTTTACCTTACCTGACGGAGCCAGCTAGCTGATAGCTGCTCATCTCGCGAGCTCCGTCATTCTGAGCTACAATGCTCATCGTCCCATAATCTTCATCCTCCCATACCAACCTGAATGCCGCCCAGTCGGGCTCTAGCAAAATGATCCGTTTTCAGCGCGTTACCATTTTTTAGTGGGTGGTTCGCCAGTAGCCATATTTCCCAAAAGAAACAAAAATAAATAGGGTAAGACCGGGGAAGATGCCCCGCCTTTTTAAAAAATACAAAATTTCTGAAGAAAATGTAAAGGAAGACTAAAAATGTGCGTTTTATGATAACTCGGTGTGTATTCTGTCATTTAAACATAAAAATTTATATAATAAGAAACAAAAACGTTGGTTTATGATAAAAAATTAAAAACAGTGCATTGGCCATCTTCCCCGGACTGTCAGGCAAAGATGCCCCACCAGTAAAGGGAAAGATGCCCCTACAAAAAAATACCATTTAACACCTAAGTACTACTAAGTATAGTAAAGTAAATAAATTTTTCGCTAATAAATATAAAAATAAGCCTATAATAACTTTCCGCATAAATGGGAAAGATTTTCGAACTTCGAGCAAGTTTCGTGTGACCATCTCTTGCAGTGCAAACACTGAACCCACTCATCACTTTTTTTCGTGTTTTCATATTTCTCACCGCAACCCACACATTCGGAGTCGTCTTCTTCACTTATTTTCATATCGTGTTCTTCATAGTGCACACTTGCATCTGTGTCTGTATCCGAATCTACTTGTTCTAATTTTCTTTTCTTGGGCTGTCTTGTTATTTCGATTGTTTGGTTTTTGCTTTGGCTTTTTCTCATTTTTCTTCTGGGTCTTACTTCTTTTCTCATTTAAAAATTCTGGGCTTGTCATTACTGCAGCAATTTGGCGTGAACGTTTTCTTACTTCCTCCACATTAACAGACGGAACAGGATTAATTGCATCTAAAATTTTACCAGGGGTAATTTCATTCATCTCAGGATTATTCTTTTCGAGGCCTTCTTGAGGTCGCTGCTCCCGTGGCTTATCGAATTCCCAGGATGGACCAGGTAATGGATTTTCAATCGTGGAAACTGGAACGTCTGTTAGTGATACAACAGATGTTGGATTTGGAACATCGTTAGCAGTCTCTTCAGGAAGCAAAAAAGCGTAATCAGGCACAATACCTGCATCGTAGGGATAAATTCCTGTGGATTTAAATGAAGATATTGCATTCTTTGGTGTAGCTGCTTTAGTCCATGATTCATTAAGGAGATTTTCGAATTGCAAACGTTTAATTTGGCGCGAGGGGTGTGTTTTCATCCAAGTCTGGCAAGCATTGTAATAAGCTGCTTTGAGAGATTTAAAAACCGCACGGTCAAGTGGCTGCAAATAGTGGGTCGTGTGACTCGGCAAACTCATAATAATAACGTCTTTGCTTTCTGCATATTCCAGGGTATCGACATTACAATGTGATGTATGCCCATCTACTATGAGCAGAACTTTTCCCTGTGGTTTTCTAGGAACGAAATGATTTTTCAACCATTCTAAGAATATGATAGCGTTTATGTAGGCAGATTTTTCTGACATGTATACGAGGGCTCCAGGAGGCATTCCTTCTTCGTATTCTACCTTTTTATTTTTCCCCTTGAAGATGCAGGCTGGAGGCAAAAACGTTCCCTCAGCATTGCAACATGCTACGACAGTTATAGTTTCGCCCTTTTCTCCTGAAGTCACCGAAACCACACTTTTACTTCCCTTTTCTGCTATAAGAAAACCCAGTTTTATTGTTCGGTTGCAACCCAGTTTCATCCATATTAAATAGATGTCCAGGTTTATCAAACAGCTGGTTCTGCTCCATTACAGTTTGCAGAAGCTGAAAATACTTCTCCACCACTTGCCTGAAATGAACGCAATAAATTAGTAGGTAATTGGGTAAATCTCGGGGTAAATTAAGAAATGGATGGATGCATATGGCTGATGCAGTGCGAATAGGAAATGCATGAATTGGATAATCACAATTGCTTCTGGTACCTACTTGTTCAGTCCTCTGGCTCGAGCAGTAGATACTCCTTCCGATTTTCTCACGCATAGATCGGCATTACGTCTTAAGAATGAGTTTAGCCAGTCGTATCCAGCTTTGCCATTAGCAAAATTATGCTTTATGTTTAATCTGCTAACAAAATTGTACGCAAGCACTCTCATATCCTCTCTTGTGGCAGAAAATCCTCGACTTTGCAATTTCTTCAAGTGAGCAGCGAGTTTTCTTTCATTTTTGATGCCAAGAAGTGGTGCACGACCCATACCAATTTTTTGCGTTACTCCATTCTGAATTCTCCTGCGTAGTGTTCTGGATGGAATATTAAAGGTACGCGAGGCCTCGTTAATTCCCATTAAGTTACTAGTAACAGCATGCACCGCATTGGATAGTTGTTGCTCTGTCCACTTTCCTCTGTCCGATGTACGCATGTAATTAGTCGGCATACTATAAATTTAAAAAAAGAGGTTATTGTAAAAGGGGCATCTTCGACCTATTCAGCTAGGGCATCATCCCCGCTCGCCCGGTATAGATGCCCCACCCAAATATCAAATTCAAATTAAAGTTTGAGAAGTTTGCATTAACACTAACCTACAATATGTATGAATGCACTATAAAACTAAAAAAGCCATAAATATACGCTAAGCTGATGTACGTGTTCAAGGAGAACACAGTGATAAATTTTACGAAGTTATTAAAATAAACTTTTGCAAATAACTTACCTTAACAAATTTTTGATTACACCGAAACACGACCACACATAGTCGGATCTGCACTAACAACGATCTTTGAGCCACGCAGCGAAATCTATTGGTCAATAATAAAATTATTTCAGAGAGTCATCTTCCCCAGTCCTTCCAAGTCCGGGGAAGATGCCCCATCTTCCCCGGACTTACCCTATGTAGAAACAAAAAATCCTTTAAAAAATATAAAAAATCCTTTACTGCAGAAAAATGTCATTAATAGCCACATGTGTTGGATTATGCAGTTTACAAAACCCACAGGATCTCATCTGGTTGTAGGGCAATTTTTTTTTCGACGACACCGGGTCTCCGCATACGAATTTCGCTGTACTTACTAAATAATTTAATGCAATGCCGGATTCTTTTTTATTTGTCTGCATCATTTACAGGCAAGCTATTTAAATACGTAGTTGAAGTGGTCGCGATCAGAAGACAGACGGCTTCAGAAAACATCAATTTAAAGGTCATCCGTAAACCATACATGCAACATATGGTACGGATAAAATACGGATTGTTTAGCATAATGATTCCAAAAAAATAAATCGCGCATGAGAACTGAAGCATAATAAACCAGATGCATTTAAAAAAAAGCTCCTCGTGTCACCGGGATTATTTGCAGAGGTGACTAAGCGTAAACCATTCGCATTTCAAAGCAGCACGTCTTCATAACTTTCCGTTCAGACTAAATAATGATTTAATTGGTTTACAGATTCTATTTGTTTTCGGTTCTGTGTATCGCAGCTCTCATCACGATGTTGGAGATCTGTTAATCATATATTACATATATTATATATATATACACACTTTGTTAGAGCATAAAAATCACTCACCTCAGAGGATGTTCAAAATAACTCTTCAAAATACTCCGTTCAATAATTTGGTCCATATGATAAGTTAAGAACATGGTTTCAGAATGAAAAAGAGTAAAATCTCTTGACGAAACGGTGGTCGGGGACGGATTTACTATCAACATTTTTTTGTTTGTTACTGTTGTATCCTACCCCGTAAATGGATTGTTCTGTGGGGTAGTGTACTGTAAAATGATATAAAAATAAAATACGCGGAGGCCTGGAAATAGATTTGTCTGCCTGAACATGCCACTATAACATAAATGCTAAAACCCACTCGTTTGCGAAATGCAAACTAACGTACGGTTTCCACATTATAAATGCCAGGCTGCTTTTTTTTCCATCTGATTTAATGCTTCATGTGACTGTTGAAAAGGCATTACGTTTCGGCGTATAAAACTGCTTATCGGAAGTGCGTTCCATGACCGTCAGCCGTGAATAATTACCAAGTCTAAGGCACTGTTCAATCAATAAAGTGTGTAGCTAGTCGGCGTTGTATTTCCTTAAACGAGCTCCGCGTTTTCAAATTGGCATAAATAACAAAAAACTAAGAGTTTTCCTCAGTTTGAAGTGTCAATTAAATCCTAGCCTTACATCCCGTTTCTCTTACATAAGATATCTGGAGATCATTTATCATCATCTACCTGTCTACGGATTGGATTTATCTATGGAGTTTAATAACATTCATAAGCAATAAGCTTCAAGATCAAAATATTCCCCGCACTAATTAGAAAAATCGAACCTTTTCTAACTCAAATTAGATACTAAATGTACAATTTTTTAAACCCTTAAAAAATCTATTTTACCTACTCCTAAACATGCTGCATTTGAATCTGGCGAAAGCGCAGGCCTTTCGTAATACGAAAAAATGCGCAATGAGCGGTAGCATTCTCATCGTTCATGGTTTATGACGCCTGCAATCCCCTTCAGATAAATCGCCGCTGCATAGGTACTTACTACATCTCTTTGAAAATAAAGATACGCCGTCGTAATGCCTTAAAAAAGTAGCCTTATCTCCGCCAGATTGCCTTTTGTTTTAATCTTTCCGCGGCTTGGTGTGATGATCATTTGAAGCCGCCTCACCAAATATTTGTCGAATTGCGTTGAGCGGTTAGTTCAGCATTAAATATTTGGTCACAAGTCGTTTTATGTTCTCACGCAGCCAACAGCCGGGGGAAAAATTACTTCTAACCGCCCCCTGCGTCGGTCTATTTGAGGCTGATCGATATTTGTCCCCGTGATTAGAAAGTAATCAAGAAGCAATCAGCCCAGTAAAAAGTCGTTTATTTCTGGGGCTTCAGATTAAACTTACACTTAATGTGTTGGTTGAATGTTCGGTTTGATATTTTTTCTATATTTCTTATAGCCCTCTTTTGGTCTTTTAAATACCCTGTAAAATCTATAAATGTGTTTATAATTGATTGCAATCTAGTAGTGGCATCTGCGAACATAATAAAAATTCGGAAAATTGTAAACAAGGAGTAAATATAAAGACATCAATAACTTTTGAATTTGGCCAGTTAGAACCTTCTTCTATATAGCGTAAGGTGGCGTCATGTTTCCTGTATTCAGTTTAGTGTAAACCGTTGAAGCTGCTAAACTGGGATTTTTTAAATATGTCGTCCCTGAAAACACGAAGAGGCGTATGTAATTTCTAAGCATTTTTCAGCAGGACATAAAAACGGTTTTCCTCGATACATGAAGTTCTTCTAAAGTACTGCTGTTTTTCCTATACTATCTTATATAATAGTGCATATTATAGGTAACTTATTATTTTCGAACATACAGGGCGAACCAAGAAAAACTTACAGGACCAAGTGCATTTTTTAAAATGGAATGCTATACGGCGTACAATATGTATGTGTAGTTGAACGACCGGCAACCCTGACCTACACAATGTTTTTCATTGGCGTAGCCATTTTTTTTCTTAGGGGGGTGAAAGTAGAAGGTTTTTATATGCATATTTTCATCACCAAAGCTGATATTCAATGCAAGTTTCAACACCACTCGTATTGCTTTCAGCGCGTTACCATTTGTTAGGGGGTGGTTCGCCATATTTCCCACAAGAAACAAAAATAAATATGTACAAAACAAAAAATAAATATACTTTCAATTGAAATACAGTCATATTTATTGTGTAAGTAGGTACCTACCTACTAATAACGCGCATAACCCATGGATCCGCCTATGTAAGAGAGGGGAACATTTGCTACTCCGTTCACTAAACACAGACGGCGCGTCATTTCAATAAGTTGAAAAGAGATATACTCGAGATAGAGCGGCGTAGCCGCTTTTAACTATAAAAATAGATGTCTATGTAATTGCCATATTTAAAGTACACGAAAATAAATGTAAAAACGTAACATCTTGGCCTATAATATATTATTGTGTATACACAATTATTATTTAATAACATTCATAAATAATATATACAACTTTAATATAGTATTGTGGAATTTGATATTTTAATTGAATACTGAGAAATTTGAGAATTACATGTGGCAACTGCGCGGTATCTTATATGCGGTCAGTTAACTACACATACATATTGAATGCACTGTATGTATATCAGTACATTTTTTGGAGCCGCTTCCTCGTCTCCTTTCACTCCTATATTCTTATTGACAATCTCCCAGCCACTTGGATATAATGAATTTTTTTTGTTGAAATAATGCAATATGCAGATGGATATTAAAAAAATCACTACAGGCGCAATTATGGGTTTTAAGAAAAACTTATGTGAATACCAGTTACTAGACATCTAATTAATGTTCATGAGTCATTTTCATTTCCTAAAAATGTACAGGGTGGCCAAAAATTATTTTTCAATTAAGAACTTTTTGAACTGCATTTTCTCAATTTTTTCAAATGGAACTCCCTGTATATTTTTCAATGGTGTGATGTAGAAATTAAGAACGAACATTTTTCGTAAGCACTTCCCTATGGCTAATTGCAACCATTTTCGTTTTATAAATAAATAAGTAACACTCGGAGTAGTTTCCACAAACACCAAAACACTTTCACTTCGCTCGACGCGCGTTTCGCCAACCAAGTTGGCATCATCCGGAGACGATTAAAACTAATCTTAAATTACAAAATCTACCATATTTATACTATTTTTCCGGTGACGTCACTAATGATATCACCGTGAAATTTACGCGTGACTAATCACGCTTCAATGATCGGTTGCTAAGCAACGCGTAAAGCGGGCTACGGTATGATATCACCGTCAAATTTACGCGTGACTAATTACGCTTCAATCATCGGTTGCTAAGCAACGCGTAAAGCGGGCTATACGGGATAGGTCCCTTGTCGCTATTCATACTACTATTACACTTTACAATTTCTATGCTCTCAAATGCATCCAACTGTCTATTATTGGTCACATTTACACACAGTCACACGGAAAAATAGTATAAATATGGTAGATTTTGTAATTTAAGATTAGTTTTAATCGTCTCCGGATGATGCCAACTTGGTTGGCGAAACGCGCGTCGAGCGAAGTGAAAGTGTTTTGGTGTTTGTGGAAACTACTCCGAGTGTTGTAATTATTATACACAACCACGTTATGGGTTCAAAAAATTGGTAATAATTCTAATATGATAATTATTAACCATATAAATAAATGTATTTTTGAATAAGGAAGAATTTATTCGTATATACCCCAAAACTCTTCTGGCGGTTTTTTGAAACCGGCAGCATCCAAGCGAATGTCAATATGAGAATGGTTATAGTTTTAAATCTCGCACATTAAAATACGATTTGTTAACCGTCTCATTATACCGGTCGTATTAATAATCGCGCTTTTCCAGGACCTCCCATTAATCATAGGCTGCTAGTTTTCTCCGAAGCGAGCCGAAAATAAAATCTAGTTAGCCTCTTTGTTTTCCTGTCGTTTTTCAACGCGTCACGCCGGCCCGTAATTTCATGGCCGTTTTTCAGGATAGGTGTTAGTCCAAATAAACAAAAAGGGCATAAGGAAGCACGTGTTGCGCTAATTTTAGACGGCGGAAACGAGCGTGCGCCACGTTCGGCCGCGATTTGACAGGGTGGGCAGTCCACGTAGACAAGGCAGTACGAGGAGTAAAATGCCATCTTAGTCATGCAAAGATAAATTACTTGGTCTAGATGGGGTTTTAATGGTATTTGTGTGCGCGTAGTCATAAATGTGTCAGTTGGGCTTGGAAACCAAAATAGTTCCGATTTTCCTGTTTCTGATTTATTATCCGCACGAGCTGAAGACCACAATGGTCATCAAGCATCTGGATTTGACGCACGATTTTCGTATTTAACGTTGCAGGTGGAACATACTTTATAGTTTTGTGGAACATCCTATGAAAGTAGAATTGATGATTATTACTTAAATAAATAAATGTGAGAATGGATACTATATAAGCTATCGGACTTAAAGAGTGGCGCACCTAGATTTTGTCCCAAATTTCATGTTAAATAACTTTTAAACCAGCCTATCGATATTGATATTTTTTTTTGTTTGAAAGGGCGATTCTTGCGGATGACTATTTTGTAATTGGCTTTCCATAAAAAATGTAAGGTCAATGCGGGTACCTGGGACCCGATTTTACATCATTTTTGAGAAAAATTACCTACCGTGTAGGTTACAATCATTTATGAGCTTTCATCTGCACTGCAAGTCTCCTGGAGGTTTAGCTGACTTGGCACATGAGTGAAATTGAAATCTGACTGCCATGTTTTGAGTCGTTATTTTTTATTTTTTTGTTGACAATGTGCCCAGTTACCCCAGCCATTGGGGCAACTGGAATCCATAGGTGTAAGTTAGTAGGAAAATGTATTGAGGATTATGTGGGGCAACTGGAAGCTATTGAAACATGCCTTCAGTAAATACACCAAATTTCATTTGTTTATCTTTGAAACTAACAGAAATATGGGAGATGTATTAATAGACTGGTAAACTTAAAATAATAATATATTTCTTACTGCACTGAATTAAGTAAACATACATAGAGAGAGAGAGTAAAAAAATGATTATTATGGATTTATACAAGTAAACTTTAAACTTAAACAAAACTTAACAAAATTTGTATAATACATTATATCAATATAAACGTGCCTATGCATTAATTATTCATCAAAGGTGTCACCGTCATCAACAAACATAAACTTGCCTCTTTTATTTACAGGTTTGGACAATTTTCTCACAATTTGGTCTTTTGTAATATTGACAGTATCGGGTACATTTGGAAAGACATAAAAATCATTGTTCTGTCTAAGACAAGAAACTTCAAAATCTTTAGAATTTATTCGAGTGACTTGACATACAAAATTCTTTATTTTTTCTTTTTTGTCGTAAATGAAACTACATAGAAGAAAGTCTGTTACTTCTACATGCTCACTGAGATTTTGTGGATTATTTTTTGGAGAGCAGTTATTCGCTGCATTCATGCCAAATAGCTCTTCATTCAGTGAGTCATCATTTTCGTTAATGTTGTTATTTTGTGTTTCATCTTGTAATGATACGCTACTTTTCGGTAATAATTCATTGTTTTCCTCCATGTAAGAGAAATTCTCATCTACTAAGTCATCATTCTCATCAATGTAATTATTTTGTATTTCCGTTTCTAATGATGAGGCTGACGATTCTGACGATTCTGAGGAGGATCTTGCTCTTTTTCTAGCTGCACTGTATATTTTCTTTTTCTCTTTTTGTTTCGATTTTGCACTAGAAGTACTTTTACCTTTTGCTTTTAGCTTTTGTTTCTCGGTTAAATTATTAGCTCTCTTCGCCTCTTTAATTTTCTTCTGTTCCTCTTCCTGCTGTTTTTGTCTAAAATATTCTTCTGTGGTTATAATTTCTGCGCCTACACAAATTCTTCTTCTCGTTGCTTGGGTAGTTTTTACTTTCTGATCATCTTTCCCTTTAATTAACAGGCTGGCTAAAATTTCTTGAAAAGAGTTTGCTTCCAGGCCTGAATTTTTGTTTGAAGTACCAGGACCAAATTCTATATCCACTTCAGTATTAGTCTGGTTTGAAGTCGAAGGCGCAGAGCATAATTCAATGTTGGGTGTCTCAATTTCTTTTTGGTGTGAAATGGACGCTTCAGGTGCTGGTATAATATGGAGGGGTCCAACATCTTTCTGATGGGTATGTCCAACCTCGTCGTTTGGATTTTCAATGGATTTATCATTTATAATAATAGGGTTAGTTAATACTTACTGCTTTCAGGGTTAGTTTTCTCTTTCTTATATTTCAGGAAATCCGATTCCAGAAACACCTTTTGTGAAATTTGAAGGCGATCAGGGCCACTTAATGCTGAATTGTATATACCTGTTGCTTTGAAAGCATTAATGATATTGCTAATCGGCATTTGTCCATACTCTTTGTTAAGAACCTGAACGAATTCACTCTTCGGAATCTTTCTTCTGGGATTAGCTCTTTGCCATTTACATAAAGTTTTATCCCATTGACTTTTCATTCCCCTAAAAACTCCTACATCTAAAGGTTGTGTGTGTAAAGGGGTGGGTAGAATGAGGAGGAAGTTTAAGAATTTTCTTATTAAATCACAAGATATGTGAGAGACATGTCCATCCACTATTAGAAGGATTGGGCGTTCATTTGGGATATTAGGCAAAAGGCATTTTTCGAACCAACTGGAGAAAATTGTTATCGTCATCCAACCTTTTTCGGAAGTTGCGAAAGCTGTTTTGTCCAAAGGATCAGCTCTTTCAGGAATCATAGATTCCAGAACATTCTTCCCCTTGAATATGGTCAATAGCGGCAGTTTTTGGCCCGAAGCTGAACAACACATCAACACACTAGTATTTTCTCTGCCACATGTGGATATAGTTCTGGTACATTTAGTACCAACCTTTCCCAAAATTTTGGTTTTGGAAGGATCACTCGAGAATGATGTCTCGTCACAGTTAAATATGTGGCCAGGTCTACTTCCTATATTTAGATCTTTAATAGTTTTTTCCAGTAAATCAAAAAACCCATAAATGGTCCAACGATTTTCTTGTTTCTTCCTTGCTACCTCGACTCCTTGTGGTTTTTTAAGTGATAGCTTTTGACGTTTACAAAAATTTAGGAACCATTCCTCTCCTGGTCGGTCATCTTTAAATCTTGTGGCCAGCTTATTTTTTTTATGTAGAACTGAACTAATTCTAATACTTCTTCTCTGGACAATCCATATCCCCAGTCTTGCATTTGTGTCAAAGTCGCAGCTAATTCTTCTTCCTTCGACTTTAGTATCCATCGCTTCCTTTCCTCCTCCTCCCTTTCCTTGTTTAGAAACTATCCCTTTTCCTGTAGTGCCGACCACATAGTGTCTCAAAGTTGATTTTGGGATTCCATAAAAACGTGCCGCCCCGTAAATGGTTTTATTTCCATTAATCACATCGTCAGTAGCTTGCTTTAGTGCATCTTTGCTATATGCTCCTCCATCGGCTCCTTTATTAGTTTTTCGTTTGTAATTCCGAACCATATTGATCCTATAAGAAATAAAAGAATATTATTGAGACACCGGGGTAAGTGGAATGTAAGTTCCAGTTTCCCCAAATTATTATGTTCCAGTTACCCCGGTACAGATTTTTTACGGGGCAACGATTTTTTACGATGGCATTGACCTTATTTTTTAATATGTACAACTTTTAAAAACCGATTATGATTTTGACACGAAATTTGAATGTGGAGTGAAATTTTATTTGTATTGAATAGGTTGGTCACGGTGTTTACCATTCTTTTTTCAATATTCTCTTTTTGAATCACCTCTCTAGCCCCTTCAGCAACGAAGATGTGACATTTTAGATGAAACGGTCTTATTAAATTTGATATTTAACAAGGAGGCTATGGTCACGGTTAACACTGAAACGTCAAAGGATTCAGTTGAAATTCTCGTGAAAAAAAAATTCAAATAACGTTCTAAAAGAAAATGCCAGTGCAAATTAGTCCAATTCAAGTAGCTAGCGTTGTGGCTTTGGTAGAAGATGGAAGGAGTCAAAGATATGCAGCTCGTATTGTTGGTCTACCAGAAACAACTGTCCGAAGAGCGATCCAGCGCTACCGAGAAACGGGCCAATACAGCAGACGTCCAGGTTCGGGTAGTTCCAGGATTATGCAAAATATTGACGATCGATTTATTGGTCTGCAAATATCGAGGAATCCGTATCAAACAGCTGTGATCACAAACCGAAATTTAAGAAACGCACGAGGAACAGTTGTGTCAGATCGAACAATTTGTCGGAGATTCAGGAGTCTAGGTTTTATCGCATGAAGACCTGCTATTGGAATGCGATTACTTCGACGACATCGAGTAGCTCGTTTGGATTTTGCTCGAATTCATCTTGTTTGGAATGAGTTGCAATGGTCTCAAGTTTTATTCACTGACGATTCGAGATTCATGTTGAGATCAGTAGACGGGCGTCGGATTTTTATTGATCGCTTTTTGACAGCTGTCATTAGTCAAAACCGGTTTTTGACTAATGCGATATCGAAAACCTAAGGATACCAAGTTTCGCCTTGAACCGATGAAAATCAAGTGCTCAACGCTTGGTTTTAACCCTTATGTTTAACCTAAAAAACCAGAAACCCATGTTAAATCCCATTTAAAATTAACCTGCGTGGGGCAGGGGTTATTATTATTTTTTTCGACTTTATTATTAAAAAATGGTATTACTGTTCTGGGTTTCCAAATGAAATGCAATTGAATTAATGATTAATACATGCAAATGCAAAGGATATCTGTATTTGTATTACATTTTATGCTAAAAGCAGCTGCTACTTCGCTATTATGTACGGCTGCTGTTTTTATATGGGAATATTCCCTGAATCTCCCGGAAGGAATATTCTTTTTAGACATCCATAAAATATCACAGGAATATTTTTCTTCTAACGGATTATTCATAGAATATTCGATTTAATATACCTACATATTAATGGAACATAATATGCAGAAAATATTGCAGGTATATCCAGATGAGTTGATCTTTTAAAGAAGGAAATAAGGATATTCTCCCAGTATTTTTCATAAAATACTTATTATGTAAAACAATAATTCATTTTTAACAATATTATTTGATATGGAGACATAAAATTTAGTATTGAGAGTAAAAGTGTTCATTAATATGTCCTAAAAACATCCTAAAATTCTACAAAATATTGTCCTAAAATCATAAAATAAATGTGAAAGTTTCTGTTGTTTTTTGCCTTCCTAATTAACAAAAAATAGCATCATAGGGTATGGGCTGAATTAATAGTAAAAAAAACATTTTTAAAAATAAACTTATTAAAAAGCTCTAAAAAGAAGAAAATAAACCTCAAATTAATTTAAACCCATCAATTTATTACGTTACACAATTTATATGATATCAAAGCTTGTCGCGAGATTACCTATTTATATAAAAAATATATAATTTTTTTCTGGAACCTTTGATGTAATGCTAACACTCGAAGTAGTTTCCCCAAACACAAAAACACTTTTACTTTGCTCGACGCGCGTTTCTTAAACTAAAAAATCTACCCTGTTTATACTATTTTCATGGTGACGTCATTAGTCACGCTTCAATGATCAGTTGCTAAGTAACGCGTAAAGCGGACTATACGGTATAGGTCCCTTGTCACTATTCATACTATTTTTACATTTCATAATTTCTATGCTCTCAAATGCATTATTGCATTGAGACTGTCCAACTGTCTATTATTGGTCACATTTCTAACTAATTTTAAATTACTACTATCTAGTTTATGATCGTTGTCAAAAGCATGTTGTGCAACACTAGACTTATCTGTTATTCCATATTTTAGATGAGTCTTATGCTCTTTAAACCTGGTGTTAATTGCTCGTCTCGTTTGTCCAACATATTTTCGATCACAGTCATTACAACTAATTTCGTAAATCCCTGATATTTCATTTGGAACAATTTTATCCTTGATTTTTGCGAAAGGAACATTTGTTGCTGTTTCCCTAAATCGGTAATAAGATTTTTATTTTATCTTCTCTTAACTGGCCCGTGAGTAAATTATATTGAGCGAAATGCTTGCTCGAGTAATGCCGCTTCATATTGTATTCTTTTAAAACCGAAATTGTTTCATTGTACAACAGACACGTAGGTTTACCACTGTGCAAGGCAAAAAAAGTATTCATCAGTCAATTTCTCTTGGAATTGACGACATTCTGTCTCCACGTTCCGCTTTCTTAAACCAGACATGTTGTTAGAATGTGCTTGAATATTGCCCGCGTCGTACTCTTGACAGTACTCGAATATGCGATGCGTGATCAGTTGTTAAGAAGTAATGAGATGACACGCGCGCTGAGCGGTTCATATATTCCCCCAATATGCAACTAGAATATTCTCGATGTATACGAGAGTACTTCAAGTGCACCAGCGGCTTCCCGAATGTTTATCTGTGTCTCTTTCTAGAGACCGTTGAGAGATCTTTGACTCGATCCGTTCCGTTCCACTGCGTACGCTAATAATATTATTTATCGATTTGAATTGATATCGTTACTTGAATTTTTCTAATCTCGCGGGCCGGATTGAAGCTAGTGGAGGGCCAGATCCGGCCTGCTGTAGACTGTAGAAGATATACAAGCAGAAAAAGTAGAAGAAGAGGAAGAAAAACGGACAACAAAAACACCGTATATAATAATTTTAATGTCTCTTTTCAATAAATAATAGTCAATTGCAAGCATTTGCGTTATCATTTACAACCGGGCGACGCCAAGTATTCAACAGAACAACGTTATCCATTGAAAAAACACGAAAAATTATCGTAAACTTCGTATTTTCATGTTAAAATGAATATCTTCTCTCCCGTAGCAGAACTAAAAGTAAACGGCAACGACTACCGCCCTTATCTGCGATGTTTTCCACAAGCTGTTTACTGTTTATTTGTTTGTTATTTTAGATAGCGTTCGCGGGAACCGAGCTTTCCGAGTGCGTGTTTATTCCGAGTCTATCGGGATAGTAGGTAGCGTTCAATTACAGCGATATCATCGAACGGATGGTTCTATTTACCCGACGACAACGGCCAAGATTGATTTATCCAGATTCTACATATATAAATAAATAAAATTAATGATACAAATAGAAAGATTTATCGGGCCTGAAGTTGTCACCTTGTAGATAAAAATGTATTGAATTTAAATGAGCTTATGTAACGCTCTCTACATATTTCATTAAAGTATTCTCAGAATGCGACGGTGTGCCGGCGTTTTATCGCTGTGTGAGAATCCCCGAAAGCTCCGGGTTTCTAATCGTACCTGGGACTTCGGTGTTGATTTTACTCTGTTGCTCATTCCGCTGCTGTAAATCGATAATCAATATCATGGTAATTAGTAACGTAACCTGAAATTAAGAGCTATCTGTAATAAAATAAATTTAAATAAAAATAAAGTCGTCGAAGTAATCGCATTCCAATAGCAGGTCTTCTTGCGATAAAACCGAGACTCCTGAATCTCCCACAAATTGTTCGATCTGACACAACTGTTCCTCGTGCGTTTCTGCAATTTCGGTTTGTGATCACAGCTATTTGATAGGGATTCCTCGATCGATCGTCAATATTTTGCATAATCCTGGAACTACCCGAACCTGGACGTCTGCTGTATTGGCCGTTTCTCGGTAGCGCTGGATCGCTCTTCGGACAGTTGTTTCTGGTAGACCAACAATACGAGCTGCATATCTTTGACTCCTTCCATCTTCTCCCAAAGCCACAACTCTAGCTACTTGAATTGGACTAATTTACACTGGCATTTTCTTTTAGAACGTTAACTGAATTTTTTTTTTCACGAGAATTTCAACTGAATCTTTTGACGTTTCAGTGTCAACCGTTACCATAGCCTCCTTGTTAAATATCAAACTTAATAACACCGTTTCATCTAAAATTTCGTTGCTGAAGGGGCTAGAGAAGTGATTCAAAAAAGAGAATATTGAAAAAAGAATGGTAAACACCGTGACCAACCTAAGAATTCAATACAAATAAAATTTCACTCCACAGGGACATTCAAATTTCGTGTCAAAATCATAATCGGTTTTTAAAGGCTGTACTTATTAAAAAATACATTTTTTATTGAAAGCCAATTACAAAATAGTCATCCGCAAGAATCGCCCTTTCAAACAAAAAAAAAATATCAAAATCGATAGACTGGTTTAAAAGTTATTGAACATCAAATTTGGGACAAAATCTAGGTGCGCCACTTCTTATGTCCGTCAGTGTATATGCCCAGTTTAGCTAATAATAATTTTTTATACAAATTATTATTGCCCAGCAAGGACCACGTGGAGGTATGAGCATATTCCTTGCCAGGAAGGGAAGAGTAAGGTGTGGATTTAGTGTTAAGTTTCTAAGCATATAGTGCAAAAAATTAAATTAAAACGTATTCTTCTATTAAGTAAAATAAATAACATTAATTTAACTATATACTTGCGTATAAATACGTGGGTTGAAAGGATCCATGGGATTATAAAAATATAAAAATAAATAATATTTCTTTTAACTATCAAACAATAAATAATATAAAAATAACAAATACACTGGCGGACAAAATTAACGCAACAAAAAAAAATTTGCCCAACTTTGGAACACATTATTTTTTGAACAGGTCACCTAATTTAGATCATCTTTTTTTTTAATTTTAGGAAATTTTGTAGTGAATTCGCTGAACTTTTTAAATTTGTTGTTTAATCAAAAAATTACATACAGGCTGTACCAATGACGATAGTTTTTTTCTCATACATTGAAACACTCTATGGGACATATCAGACACAAATACTGTAAACCATAATTGAATATTGCATAGCCTAATGCTTTCTTAACATTTCCTTTTTTTATTCGCTTTGATATCTCCATTTTTAATGAAAATAGAGAGATTTTAATATCATTATGTTTGGACTTTTATTTTAATTAAAAAAAAGAATTAAGTAGGCCAGAAAACTAGCGGAAATAAAGTTGGATTTTACGTTTTTATTTTAACATCGTCAGATTTACATCGTCACATTATGCTTAAAAATAATCGCCTAATTTCCTCCTGGTCCAAAGCGTTCCACAATTGGATTAGTGCCTCTCGTACTTCTCCAAGGGTCATAGGGGGTGGTCGTGTTTTTCTCAACTGCCTATCGAGTACATCCCATATACGCTCAATAGGATTGATATCAGGACTTCGTGCTGGCCAATTTAGTGTCTCAACATCTACTTCCTCGAGATACTCATCGATAATATGAGCAACATGAGGTCTTGCATTGTCTTGCATTGTCTTGCATTAACAAGAAATTGTCGCCGATGTAAGGAGCGAATGGGACAACATGTTCTGATAAAATCTCTCTAATGTACCTTTCACTATTTAATGCACCTCCATGTACTGGTAACAATTCTGTACGTGCATTTAATGAAATTCCTCCCCACGCCATCACAGAACCTCCATTGGAGAGAGTGGTTTGACGTATGTTACATTGTGCGTAACGTTCATTTGGCCTTCTTATAACTCTTTGTCGACGATCAGAACTGTAAAGGCAAGACCTAGATTCATCAGTAAATAGCACTCTTCCCCAGTCTTCAATATTGCACTCTAAATGCTCCCTAGCCAATTGTAACCTAGCTCTTCTGTGCTCTGCATTAAGAGTGGGTCCTGTAGCTGGAATTCGTATAGTGAAGATTACTTTCTTTGAATCTTCTTATTACGGTTTTAGCACTAACTTCAACATCATGGACGGCACTTAGCTGTGCCTGTAGGTTTGTGCTGGTAACAAATCGTTCTCGCAGAGCGCGAACTCTAATAAAACGGTCTTGAATCGCTGTCGTAACACGAGGTCTTCCTTGCCCTCGCCGCCTGTCGTAACTCTGTGTTTCTCGAAACCGCTGTACGACTCGTGATATGGTTGAAACAGAAACTCCTAATCTATCAGCTACTACCCGCATACTCAACCCTTCATTTATTAATGTCACTGCTTTAACACAATCATTATGGTTAACATTTCTTTTACCTTGTTCCATATTCAAAACATAAATTCTGTATATCAACGCTTATTAATTTTCTTTGTTTTTACTCTAAGCCTACTTTTAATTTTCTACCAAATTTTTTAAATCTAATTTCTGCACTTATAAAGTTCATTCTGTCAGCAAAAAACGTGGTTATCATAAAAGGATCTACAGCAGGTAAATTATCCGATCTACCTTGCACATAATTTTCCTCCAAATCAAGTCAAAAATTAAAAAAAGAACTTTCACACAACAAACTAACAAACAAAAACCAAATAGAACATATCAACAGAGAAAGAATAAAGAAAACAGAAACATTGTCGTTAACAATTTTTTAGTAACTTCCGTAGAATGCGCCTAGGGGCGTAATTACGAAATATTTAAATTTTAAATTGAAATAAAAACATTATAACTTTACGTTATAACAATTTCCACTTTCATTTGCTCAACAGCCAATAAAAATTCACCCCTGCCTCGCGGGCGAATATTTCTGATATGAATTTCCTTGACCAATGCTCCCCAAACGCTTTCAATTGGATTGAGATCGGGTCTTCTGGATGGCCAAGGCAAAACTTGAATGTTATTGTCCAAGAACCCGTCCCGCATTAATCTGCAGTTGTGATTTGGGCAATTGTCCTATTGCAAGGTAAAATTGTCTGGATACAACCGATTGAAAATTTATTTAACCCCTTTCATACATGACAGTAAAATATTTGTATAATTGTGAAAGTGTAATTTTAGAATTAGGATTTCAATAAACTCTGATTACGTCTATTTATATAAGCGGAAATTAACTGTATGGGAATGATGGCTGTCAAAACGCACCGCTAACGGATATTAGACCATCTGTCTAGGTCAGATGGATTGGTAGCCAATTTGTGTCGTATTAAAACTGATGTAATTATGTAAATGTCAGAGGATTTAGATAATTAAAATACAGGGAATGCCATATACGAGGTAACTAAAACAGTATTTAACTCGATTGAAAAGAATTGGAAAAATTGGTGGTATTTCTAGACTTGCCCAAGGTCGTGGTTACATAACAAATTAATAAAGAAAACTGGCATTATAAGTGTAGCTAATAAACTATTTGCTAGAGATCTTAGAAGACAATGTGTACAAATCGGATATTTAATAAGTCCTAAAACAAATTAACTTTGGAATGCCTCAAGGGACGGTCATCGGGCCAGTATATTTAATATTTACGTTAACGAAATGCTATTACGATGCGATGACACGGTTCTTCTGGTGGACGGAGATACCTGGGAAAATATTAAAGTGGGAAGTGGAATAGATTTCACTATAATGCAACAATGGCTCCCACGAAATCTAACGATTAATCTAGATGAAACCAAATTTATATATTTCAGTATTTATGGTAGAAATTCTCTCGACCTTAATCAATTACGTATCTTAGAAAGTCGATTAAACTGTGAAAGAACTCATGAATTAAAAACAACACACAACATTTTTAGGATTTATAACATATTTATAACATATTTAGGAATTATATTGGATAAAAATTTAAAAAATTCCTAAAACTTGATGCGTCTGTATAATCCGAACACATAGCCACCAATTTATCCTTGTCACGATGAGGGTGATCTCTCTGTATGTAGTAAATTACTCGTAAAATAATTTTCTTCTCTGCTACCGTTCGATAGTGCCTACGTTTTGGAATATTTTCCATCATTCACTGATATTACATTGTATGACAATGGCAGTAACCAGTGGCGGCTCGTGGCAAATTAAACAGGTAGTGCCAAAACTGGCAAAGACACATACTGAATTTTTAAGTGCGCGAATTTTTAAAATTTTAAAGGTCACGCGTTTTCCTGGCACTTCAGAATTTCAATAAAATATCCATTTGAACAAAAATACAGACTTCCACAAGAATAATTATTTGAGTTTATGATTATTGTTTTGATTTTCAACACACATTTATTTTTATAGATATAGAATGGTCAAAATTTATTAATACAAAATAATTAATCCTCATATAATAATTAGTCCCTAAGTATTTAAATCAAGCGTTGGTCATCCTAACTCTTTAAATTTAAGTTTTTCTTCCAGTGAAAAGTTACTAAAAGTTTTTAAATCGCCGATCTTCTTCATGATTAATTTATTAAATACCTACTAAAAACTAAACACGAATATAAGTTTACTATTTATCTAGTTAATGCACTAGATAGAAAATATGTTTAAATGAAAGATATATACATACAGTTAATATGTATGTATTTTTACGAATAATTAAGGCGGTGCCATGGCTCCGTGGTACTACCTCACCAGCCGCCACTGCTTAGAACTACTTGAAGTTTAATTTGGACTGCTGTCATCACACTAGGCACTTTAACTGAAACAAGCCCAAACATGCTTGGGCAAGTTAAGATTTCTCGTTGTTTTTCGACCTATTTAATTAGGAGCTTCCGTCCCACACTTTTACGTTTTTCTGTCACAAAACGCCAGTGCCCACTAGTAGTAGGCCTGTCACGGTTTTTGTTTTATTGTACGTAATTAGGTACAAGACGCAAATGTAACATCACAGCTGTCATTAGATACTTCTTAACGTTTAGAATAGCGCGCGCCAGAATGTGAAAGATAGCGGCCTAAAAACAACCTCTTAATTTCTGCGATGTAGTACATTTCATACAGCTAACTGTGGTTTTAAGATCGGATTTTTTCTCGTGTAGAAAGTCCGTAGAAAGACCGATCGTGCCTCGCACAACGGGCTAAATAGCCTACCGCTGCGAATATATTGGCTTGCATACTCTCCAGTCGGTTGTCGGTTTCGGAATGTTTCGTCTGCTCCGGCATGGCAACAGGAACGGACTGGCCGTTTTCCGTTCTCAATGTCGCTGAAAGAATGCGTCTATCAGTCAGGACATCGAGTACAGTGCCGTTCAATTGAAAGTAAACGACTCTCATGAGAAATGTTCCCATTGTGAAGCAGGCTTTAATAATAATAATAATTATAAGGAAAACTTCAAAATATAGAATAATTATTAGTAAAATGACACATAAAATTGACAATCAAGTTTTGAATACCTGAAAGCCTGTTTCACATTAAATAAAAAAATCGTTTACTTTCAATTGAACGGCACTGTACCACCCTGCAAGGCATATCGACGAAGTATACTGCCCCTAATTTGCGTAATTTTTACGGACGAGGTTTTATAAAAATGAATTCCCTCAAGGTCGCCAGTAGCGTTTTCTCACAGTATTACATCAGAGTTCCCATTTAAAATATCCCAAATAAGCAAACACCACAATTATGCGAGTCATTAAAAACGTTTATTGTTTCAAAAATACTTTTAAAAAACCATAAATAACTCGAAAACTGTTTATTTGAACTGCATGGATTCGTCTGACGGCATTTGCAGCGATTCGATGTACGCATGGACGTAACACCATCGCGTTCGATAAATATGTGACTAATTCGAGCAAGATGATCGTCTAGACTTTACGTTTAATCACTTTTCTAGACGCGGAATTGCCCGGTCGGTAATTACAGTTTATATTGATTGGAAGTGCATCATATCTACGATGTGAGAGCTTCCTTTTCCTTGCGAAGGGGAGAGAAAACGTCTACGAATGCAGGACATTAATTGTGGCGTAAAAATTAAAAACGTACATCACAAAGTCATAATATTACTTTTGACATTATTGACGTATACGTAGAGACGTATAAATATGTTTTAATGATTTCCAGCAAAACGCCCACTATACAAGGGTTAGTTCATGTTTTTCTGACTCGAAATCGTCATGCTAATTTGTTGTTAGCAGTGACGGCTCGTGGTCTTTTCACTTGAGGAGGCTAATCTTATAGGTAGGGTGACCAATGGCGTGAGGTGACATTTCAAATAATAATAATAATAATAATAAATGGTCTTTATTAAAAATTGTATACCAATACAAATTTTACAAAAAGGCGAAGTCTAGCGCTAGGTACTCAACTCAACCTTTACATATTTAAATATAAATTTAGAAATTACGTATTTAAATATAACCTAAAATCCTGAAATAATAACACACAAAAAATAATAATAGACAAAATAATTAGTAAATGAAAATAATTAATAGCATGAACTAATAGTTAATTAACGTCAGGCATATAGCCTACTGTTATTGAGGAGCATTAATACATGAACTGAGGAAAATAAAAATCAATAAAATATACACAAATCAATAATAATATTAAGAATAGTAATTTAACTTCAACTAAGATAAAGCAGATAGAATGCTAAAACATACCCTAGAAAATATGTACATATATATATATACAGACATACACATATTTATACATATACATAGACATACATGCAGACATACATATACATGGATATATACACTTGACTTTTTACTCTATGACTAGTATAACAAATGACGACACATTTATGAGGATTAAGCTTTAAATTGTTGTTTTTCGAATAATTCAGAAGTGACGTAAATCAGAATTTTTTTGCAAGCTAAATCGATATCACGAGGATGAAATGAGTGTGATAACTGCGTATCGTCCGCATATAACTGAATTTTAGTATGATTTACACAGGAAATAATGTCAGCTGTATAAATTAGGAATGATATTGGTCCTAAAACTGACCCTTGGGGTACGCCCGAAGAGATAGGTAGAACATGAGATATGTTACCGTTCAAACTAACAACCTGTTTGCGCCAGCTTAGATATGACTTAAAGAATTTGACTGAATTGATGCTCATTAAGAGTTCTGTCTGCGGCCGTGAAAAACATGAAATCGTAGCCATATAACTGTAGCGTTATTAAAAAAGATTAGGTTATGAAATTTTAGACATATATAGAGAAAAGTACAATCTGTGTCGCTGCGTGTGATATTTTAAAAAAAAGTAAATAGTTTTCTTTCTACGATTTTTTGAAATTTCAAAGTAAAAAAATGGAAAACAAAAAACGCTACGACATAGATTATGATTACATATACCACCAAAAAAAATTCGTGTAAATATGTAAATTCTAAGTATTTTTAATTATGTGGCTCTTTTACCGATTTTATCGTCCTAGGAGCTGGCGCCATCTGCGATGAATTTGCGAGTCCGCTGTATGCGTATTCAGTGTGATTTGTGGCCCCGTTTTACGTGTATTATTATGGACAGCATTTAAATAACAGTATTACATGGTATTACAGTATTACATGGTATTACATACAACACCAAATGGTTGAATTATTGTAATTCATATTAAGGCTATTTTTTATTACAATTAATTATTTTTATAAATTATTTTAAATAAAGTTAGTTTCAATACAATCTTGAAGAACTTTCATAGTCATGATAATCATAGTCATGGAAATAATATAATGTAATATTTTTTATTTGTTTTCCTATATATGTGAAGGTATGTAAACACTATTTTCAATGTAGAATCGTGACGCCAATAGGTACTGAAACAATATAACAAACTAGATATATTATAAAAAAAGTCTCAGCGATTCCCAAATTTTAGATTATATAGTTTCGCAACAACACAGCAAGGTACATTATGAACATTATAAACATTTAAAGTAAGGCATGAAGAACAGATTTTCATATTTTTTATTAGTTTGGCGACCAACCTGTATAATCCTCGGATTTAAATTTTCTGAATTTTTTCAAAAATTTTTGACAGAATTTTTTCAAAATATTTTGAAAAATTTTTTAGAATTTTTTCAAAAAATTTAAAAATTTTTTAAAATTTTTTCAAAAAATTTTGAAAAATTTAGAATTTTCTCAAAAAATTTTCAAAAAATTTTAAAAAAAATTTTTAGAATTTTTTCAAAAAATTTTGAAAAATTTTTTAGAATTTTTTCAAAAAATTAAATTTTTTAAAAATTTTTTAAAAAAATTTTGAAAAATTTAGAATTTTCTCAAAAAATTTTCAAAAAATTTTTAGATTTCAAAAAATTTAGAAAAATTTTTTAGAATTTTTTCAAAAAATTTTGAAAAAATTTAAAAAAAAATTGCTTCTGGGTCTTGTTTCCAGGATATAAAATTCTATTCTAATTCTGTAGTTAAAAGAACTACGAGAGACGTCAAAATGACGAGAAAAAGTCACAGCCAAATTTTTTTAATTTTTAAAAAAAAATTGTTTCAAAAATTTTTTCAATTCTTTCAAAAAATTATTTTTAAAAATTTTTTTAAATTTTTTCAAAATTTTTTGAATTTTTTCAAAAATTTTCAAAAAATTTTGAAAAAATAAAAAAAAAAAAATGCTTCTGGGTCTTGTTTCCAGGATATAAAATTCTATTCTAATTCTCTAGTTAAAAGAACTATGAGAGACGTCAAAATGACGAGAAAAAGTCGCAGCCAAATTTTTTAAATTTTTTCAAAAAAAATTGTTTCAAAAATTTTTTCAATTCTTTAAAAAAATTTTTAAAATTTTTTCACAAAATTTTAAAAATTTTTTTAGAATTTTTTGAAAAAATTCTGTTTTCCAAAATTTTTTGAAAAAATTCTAAAAATTTGCCTGTGACTTTTTCTCGTCATTTTGACGTATCTCTTGTAGTTCTTTTAACTACAGAATTAGAATAGAATTTTATATCCTGGAAACAAGACCCAGAAGCATTTTTTTTTTTGAAAAAATTCTAAAAAATTTTTCAAATTTTTTTGAAAAAATAAAAAAAAAAATTTTGAAAAAAATTCAAAAATTTTTTTGAAAAAATTCAAAAAATTAATTATTGATAATAACATAATTATATAAAATTAATTATTGTAGACAAATAAGAAATAAGTATAACGAAAGGGAGGAAAAATGATCGTCGATAATTTGACGTCAAATTCATGACGTCCTAAGGATTAGTAACGTTAGATTAAAAAGGTACGTCTGAATGACGAGAAAAAAGTGACGTTTTAAAGACGACATAGAAATGACGTCATAGGTTCGGCCTCATATTGGTCACTTGACGTCTTAGACCTAAAATCACCTTAAAAGAACGTAATAATGACGTCACCATGCTGCTTGGGTAGAGATACACGGCCAAAGAACAAAAAATTTTTCTCTATCAATATCTGAGGTTTTTTTGAAAAAAAAAAGTACACCACCGAGAAGGGGTGGCAACCCTCCCCACGGTGCCGGCTCAGTTCGGGACATTTTCACTTTTGAAGTTCAGGGTAAGATGAGCCTAATTCCAAAATTTCATGCAAATCGGTGCACAGTAAAAAAAAACGGACCCAAAACGCTTCAATGCCTCCACTAATAGTGGTTTTCGCTAGTGAGCAAGAAATATTTGGAAATTGCGGCCTTATTGAAATTCACTATATACAAAATAAGATGGAGTTAGGAACAATTGCGTTAAAGGGTTTTTATCATGTCATACGATTGTTGTTCATTTAAAATCGTTCATGATAAAAATCACTAAATGCCCTTGAATTTAAGGAAATTGATTTCAAGCAACGAAATTCATTAGGTTACTGATTAGACGTCGAGAGTGTACCGATTCCTCCGACACTCAACGTTCACCAGCTGAAAAAGTAAACAACTTGACAGGTTTAATACGGCTGCCTCTTCAACGCAATCTTGACTCCTAAAGAGGCTCTTACCGCGCCTGAAACAGATGAAAGGTAGACAGAATCCAACCCTGTGGCGGTAGCGCCATTCAGGTAAGCTAGGCAGTCCTTGTCTAGAGTGGTTGACCGCTCGTCGTGGGAGAAAATGCACCAGAAAACATCCGAAGAATGCGAATGTTTTAACGCTACCTAATTAGTCATTATCAATCGCTGGCACGGGCGTAGCCGTAGGGGGCTAGGGCGCCACGGCCAGCGATGTAAAATTACGGTAATTTATTTTTTTGGTAATTTACCATGGAAAGTTTCCAATATTTTTCTTCAATGGCATCGATAGTTATACAGTGAGCTCGTAAAGTTTGGAATAAATTCAATTAATCGTTATTGAAGGATTTTCACAGGAAATCCTCGGACACGTCAACTTTATTTTATAAAATGTCACTTTTTTCAGCCATCGATTTTTGTTTTGTTTTGTTCGTTTTTGAGCTATGACGTCATCGACAATTTTTTAAATGACAACCCATATTTTTTTTCACGGATTTCGATAGAGCACATTTTTCTGAGTGCGAATATGTCAAAAACATAGTACCTTTAACATTAAAGTGTTCGAGATATTCGCTTGCAAAGTTTTAAGAATGAATTATACAAGCGATGACCAAATGCTAATCATTTATCGAGAAAGCGCAGGAAAAACAACAGTTTTGACAGTTGTCAGAATTTTGAAGTTATTCCTCGCAAGTTTGTGTTTTAATCAGTTGAATAATATCATTAAGTAAGTTGATTAATCATTATTCCATCATAATTCATTTTATTTAAAAATGGTCCGTCGTTTGAGTGAAAGGGAAAGAATCGAAATTTTGATGATGATCGGTTACGGGGACAGAGCTCGCACACAAGTAGAAGTTTGCCGTTTATTTAACAACAAATATCCAAACAGAGAACCAATTACACAGTCCACCGTTAGCAAAATAGAACAAAAGTTTTTAGAAGTACGAGAGATCGCCCTAGAACGGGTCGTCCACCAGTGCAACAAGATGTTAAATTGAATGTTCTACTAGAGCTTCAAGAAAATCCCCATTTACCCACCCGCCAAGTGGCGGCAAACAACGGAATAGTTCAAAGCTCCGTCTTGAAATATTTCAAATTGAACAAATGGCATCCGTATAAAGTGGTTTTGGTCCAAGAGTTAAACGAAGATGATCCTGACCGTAGGTTACAGTTTTGCCAAACCATGTTGCAACGCCTGATTGATGACGACGGATTTTTACGCAATATTGTTTTTTCTGATGAGGCTACCTTTTATCTCGACGGCACAGTTAACCGGCAAAACTGTAGATATTGGTCTCCTGAAAATCCACACTGGAAAATGGAAACTCGTAGTCAGTTTCCACAAAAAGTTAACGTTTGGGCTGGTATTGTAGGTAATCGTATTTTGGGCCCATTTTTCTTTGAAGGCGTATTAACAGGTGAAATATATTTAGAATTTTTAAGAGACGACTTAGTCCCTGCACTTGCGGTACTTTACCCAAATGACGTAGATCCAGATCTGCCCCATCACACGATATGGTACCAACAAGACGGTGCATCACCCCATTTTGCAGTGATCGTTCGCGATTATTTAAACCATGTATTTCCTAACCATTGGATTGGTCGCAGGGGAACTATCGAATGGCCCCCTAGATCTCCAGATCTCACTCCCCTAGACTACTTTTTATGGAGCTATTTAAAGAGCAAAGTCTATTTCAATAGACCAAATACCATCGAAGAATTAAAGGACAGAATTCGCAATGAAATTCGAACCATTCAACCCGATACTGTTGGTAAGGTTCTGCAGGAGTTTCAGTGGCGGATGGGATATTGCCAGGAAGTGAATGGAGGTCACTTTGAAAATTTACTCTCATTTTATTTTTTACTTTAATTATTTATCATTTATTTGTTAAAATATTTTTTTATTTGTTTAAATTGTTGTTAAAAAATTAAACAGATTACTCCCAAATCTTTCAAAATGTTCGATAAGCTACCAAAATAAATAATATTACTCCTTAATCTTTTAAAATGTAATAAGCTATAAGCTATTAGAATCAATAAGCTATTAAAAATCTTGACCCGCCCGATAGCTTATGCATGGTGCCATGGTACATTTTATAAACTTTGCAACCGAATATCTCGAAAACTTTAATGTTAAAGGTACTATGTTTTTGACATATTCGCACTCAGAAAAATGTGCTCTATCGAAATCCGTGAAAAAAAATATGGGTTGTCATTTAAAAAAATTGTCGATGACGTCATAGCTCAAAAACGAACAAAGCAAAAAAAAAATCGATGGCTGAAAAAAGTGACATTTGATAAAATAAGGTTGACGTGTCCGAGGATTTCCTGTGAAAATCCTTCAATAACGATTAATTGAATTTATTCCAAACTTTACGAGCTCAGTGTATGTAAAGGCGACGTTACACGGCGTGGGGAGTGCCACGCCTGGAGTGAAAACTGTCGCGCCACACGCCGTATAATTGTGCTGGCGTGGCGTAGCGTGCTGGGTCCCGTCGATTGGCGGTAAACCTTGCACACTTCAAAGCCGCGCAGCGCGCGAAGTGGACTGGCATGCGTATACAGTTACACGGCGCGGAGTCTTCGCCCGTAAATTTTAAAAATTAGTCAAATTCAGTAGATATTTAGCTAAGCAAGTGACAACATGCCGTGGTCAAACGAAGCAATATCAGAATTTTTACGCCTATACGAGCAAGAACCAATAATTTGGAACCCGAAGCACAATGAGCAAAAATATAGAAATGCTGTACATGATTCCTGGATGCGAATCCAATAAAATTTTAGTATTACTTGCACAATCGGCGAATTAAAGAAGAAGAAAGAATCACTAATGGGCACGTTCCGAAAATTAAACACGAAAGTAAAAGCAACCATGAAGACAGGATCAAGTGCAGATGACGTTTTTAAGCCAGACTGGTTTGCTTACGAGCAAATGGCGAAATTCCTCCAATCAGTATATACTCCAACGGTATATACTTCAACGGACATGTTGAAATGAATAAGAAGCCACGCGCTCGCGTGGCGAGAAACTTGTCAGTCTGCAGGTCGTGTAATCGCGATCGCCAAATTGCGAATTGGGGTGTCACTCCGCACGCCACACTCCAGGCGTGGCACTCCCCACGCCGTGTAACGGCGCCTTAATAATTCTTCACGGCGACAGGAACCGCTGATACCCAAAATTATGATTATCTCGGTACCTTATAAAGTAAATTTGTTTCGTTATCAGCATCTTGAATAAATTTATTGATATCATCCCTTGATAAAACTTTAGATTTCTTTCCTCGGTATCAGACGCTTTTGTTCTTAATGGGCGGGACCAATTTTAAAAACTTCCTTATATAAATATTTTCCTTAACATTGAGTAGACACTCCATAACGTAGGAGGTTTTATAATTTTTGATTTCTCTTCAAAATAGCATATAAGCACATTTTCAGAAGCCTTTTTACATGTTTCTTGTCGCACCATTCACGAAATTGGTTATATGTTTTCTCATATACTAACTTGGATTTACATATTAGCCGGTAACATATTAGATACTATTGCATTTGCTTTCTCAGATATATGAATCCGGAGCATGAATCCATTTCTAGGTAGCATTGCAAATAGCCCCGTTTTATGTGAAGACGGATTGGTCTTGAAGTAGGGACTAAATCTTGAAAGTTTCGTATTTTTTTATGATGAAACTGATGGAAACGCAATTCATCCATTGTACTTAAGTTCGAGCCAAGTGCACGTACCAAAAATTCTTCTGCCTTTTTTTCCATGGCTTCATTCAGCGGCTCTTTGCCAAATTGTAAAAAGGGGCCTTCGGCATACGATTCTGCTACTTTTAAAGCTGCCAACTTCGTACTGACTTTGCTTGTAGTGTCGCAGCCGGTTAAGGAATTAATAACAGGTAACGCTGTTAAAACAGTAAGTGGTACTCTGCCAACAAATGAGTGAAGTGGAATGTACCGCGATGTTTTTCCAACACCAAAGGCAACGTAAAGCTCTAAGTCCTACCCTTTTCCACTTCTGCTGGTAGTGATAGAGCGCACTAATAAAAACATCAGTATCACTTGAACAAATAACCACATTGCTTGTTTTTGACGTTAGTGTCATGTGAGAAATATGGGTGAAAATTCTGTCATCTGCTTCTTCATGATCAGATTCCATTGCATGTTCTTCTCCAACTATCCCATTCTTTATGGCTAAACATCTTGGCTGACCGTCTTTAACTACACCACCAAGATAAATGAGAACAGATGTAGTGACAGAATCTCTTTTCCGGGATAGCCAATCAACAAAGTATGATTGCAATAGTGCTTTGTTTTTACCAGAGGCCCAATAAGCGTCAATATCCACAGGTTGTTTCCGTTAATATTTAAATCCCAATTCCCTTCTCTCTGTGCTCGAGTCAGATCTCTCAATACCGGAAAGAGTTCAGAAAATTATTCCAATAACGAAATGTCTCATTTTTCGGCTTTCTTCTTCAGCAAATATTTCTATTTGTTCCACAAGGTTTGGAATTTGTTCTTTAAAGACTCTCTACTTTAGTTCTTGTTCCTGTAAAATCTTTACCCTTAATGCACTCTATTAATTCTGTAACTTCTTGGACTGTGCTTTCTGGCAAATTGCGACGTTTCATGAATTCTTCCCTCTTATAGCTTATGAGAACCCTCTTATAGCTCGAGAATAATGTTTTCCAGTAAGTACAGTCTGCAATGTTAAGCCCAAACGTTTCAGATTCAATGAAAATGTTTTTTACCCCACTTTCTTCTAAATATTTTCCCAAACAAGCTATGACGTCTTTGGCAAGATGAAAAAATCCTAAGCCAAGGAAGATATTAGAAAACTCTTCTGGTCGCAGCAATTGTATTTCTTTAGCTATTATGTACTTATGTACACTCCTTCATCGGCCCAAAGAGATCCTGAGTTTTGATTTACTTTGGCCAGACAGACCTGAAAGTGGCGATATGGCAATATGGCGGCCATTTTTAAATATGACATAAAGCCCCGCTCAAAAAATGAGGGGACATATAACGTGACATTGGCCAGCTCCTATGATGAAATGCAGAAAAGTCAGGTTCAAATGGCCATATCTCGGTCAATTTTCATTCAAAAAAATTGTTCCGCCCACCATTTTAAAGGAAATTTAATCTACTTTTTTTTATCTGAAGCTATGCCTATACCTTTCTAAGACCAAAAAAAGATACAGGCGAAAAAGCAAAAAAAAATCGAAAAATCGAAAATTTCACAATTTTTTCAAGTGTGTTTCCTCTTCTTCGCCAAGAATTTTTTTTTTAATATTCAGAAAATGCTATTCCGATGGGAAATTTGATTCTCTACGAATAGTTTCATAAGAAATATATCGAAATTTTGCTTTGTTTACGAGCAAACCTCTAATTTAATACCTCTAATTTACCTCTAATTTAATAACACTCCACGGGTTTTTCTTCATTTATAATTTATATTGATCGATTGCCAGTGGCGGCTCGTCAAGTGATGCGGGTGAAACATTCACGCTTCACCTACAATTTTCAACTTAAAAACATAACTAGGTCTTTTTAAATTAATAAAAATTTCTATTTTACATTTCTATTTTATATAAAAACATTTCTATTTTATATAAAAACAACCTATATTTTTATATAAAAACATAATTTACCTTATAAAATTAATCATCAAAATTAATGCCATGCATACTTATAAAAGAATAATAACTAAAAACTAAAACCATTGCTAAAACGTAGTTGGCTGAACACCTTTTCATAAGAATGGGAGCGCCGAGAGCCGAGAGTCGATCATCGACAGGCCTGCTGGAAGCGCTATCAGCGGGATCCATAATCGCGCTGCAATTAACAAATCTGTTTACGACGGTCGCTATGACAACGGGCCAAGCGGGCACGGTAGATACGTGAACTAATTATAGAATGCCGCGGCCCGGCAATACCGCTACGGAAGCTTACGTACGCATGAATAAATTAAATTCAGTTTTCGTTAGGACGTTCGGAAGCACGGAAGCAAATTTGCATCGCGTCGCGCATTATTTTAGAAACGTTTCCGTTGTACGACCCGATTTGCATCTTGTTAGAAACGCCCTTTTCCAGGTGGGAAAACGGAGATAAAAGAGACTTTTTAAATACGGAGGGACTTGATAAGCCTTTTCTTGAAATAGAAAAACAAGGAAAATCAAAAGACAGAGTTTGTGTTCGTAGGTTTCGATATCACTGATATTCTTTTTGATATATTACAGAAACGCTCACTAAATATTAATCTTTGTATAAAACAAATTAGGAATACCCAACAGCTTTTAAATGCAAAAAGAAATGAGACATTTTTTCAAAAATTATTTGATTTAGTCAGTAAAAGGGTGTCAGTACCAACTAATTATCGTGATCGACGAAAAACTTTGACGGCCAAAGAAATCTTCGGGAAGTACAAAGTTATGTATTATGAAATTTTAGATACTATTTCTGGACAAATTGATACAAGATTTCAAGACATGGATAAAATTGTTTTTGTTACACTGATGGACACATCAAGGTTTGAAGAGTATTCAAAAGACTTTCCAATGGAATCATTAAATAATTTAAAAACTTTTTTTCCTACCATATTTTCTGATTTATCAAGGCTAAAAAATGAATTGATGAAATGATCAAAATTACCGCAATATTCAGTTGGATCAAATGTTAGAAATGTTATACGAAAATAGAGACATTTTTAAGGAAGTTTCAAGATTATTTGGTCTCATTGTGACAATTCCCCCTAGCAGCGTATCAGTGGAACGTAGCTTCTCTTGCTTAAAAAGAATCAAAACATATCTACGAAACTCAATGACAGAAAACAGGCTTACTAACTTAGCAAAAATTTCTATTGAAAAAGGACTTTTAAATGAACTTATAAGTGCGGAACCATTTTATGACGATATCATCGATAAATTTGCATATTTAAAAGATCGAAGAATAGACCTTGTATTTAAAAAGTAGATACATTGTTATGTGCAACCAAAAGTCTCACGAATCAAGCGCGGGTAAGTTAGCTTTTCTATTGTGTTTTTGTTGTTATTCTCGGCAAATTAGGGCGTGGCATCCAAAACCACTATTCACCCACTATTAAGACCACGAGCCGCCACTGTCGATTGCTGCAATAAAAACCCGTGAACGTCTTAGTACCTTATTGCCCTGTTTTTTAAGACATAATCAATAGCCTATAACTGGAAGGAAACTGGCATTCGTCGGTGGCATGTATACCACACGGGTAAAAATTGAACTCGGAGGACTGTTTTGTTTTACCGTTGAATGGTTATACATATATAAAGCAATCGAAGACTAAATATCACTAAATGCTGTGTCTCATTCCGCTTGTGGGCAGTAAGACATTAAAAAGCTTCTTCCTCGTAACAGATAATCTTGAATAAGTGCTTTACTGCTAATTAATCATTTATATAGACTACTAATTTGTATAAATAATATGGCAGCAGATAATTAACTCGTTTGTTAAGTTATCTCGAATGTTTTAATGCGTATAAACAATTTCTTTAGTTATATGGCCGGTTTTATTATCTCTCGATGTAAATGGGTGCCAGCGAACGGATTGATACAAGTTCCAAATGGAGAAGTAGCTAAAAATCGCCCCCACGTGCACCGACATTTACATAATAACGATTTTTCCAGTCAATTATGCTGCTTATAACGAATTATGTTATTGGGCTCAAATTCTGTAGCGGGACTCCAGAATATATTAAATTGATTTTATATAGGTTGATTGACTTTGGAGATAATGTCGATAATTCATTCTAAAACATCCGACATTTTATGTTGTATATTGAGCGAAGCAGAGAACTCAGATAACTCTGAAACAGCAACAATCCGAATCCCTCAATACTTTGATACTGTAGTAATGTATGTATGGGGATGCTCTGATACATATTTTAAATCCCACTTCTGATCACGATCACTTTTGAAGATTATGTAAACAGATGCTTATTGACATACAAGTATTCAGAATTCAAAAACACGTCTTAGTTGAACATAGCGTGTGATAATTATGGGAAAATGTCGGTTAAATTGGATAAAAGAGAAAATCGCGGCACCACTGACAGGATCAGAATCAGCTCTACGACGAAAATACCTATAGTGCAGTCTAAAATTCAATAAACCAGAATACAAACAACCAAGGGTTGGTCCCAAAGTTGGCCAAGAACGGGTTTTTCCACTTTACTTTGTCATGGTGCCATAAAAGGAAAAAAGTTTTATACAAAAGTTGTAAAACTGTTAAATACGGATCGATCTGTGGAAATCCAACGTCAAAAAATTAAAAAATATATTATTTATTTGCAAAAAACCTTAAAAATCCAAAAAATTTTCAAACGCTGATATCTTCGTGGAAACAAATAATTTTTTCACGAAACTTGGTGAAACTGTAGCTCTCTACTAACTGAAAAAGATAATTTTCAAAAAATTTAAAAATATTATAAACTGCAAAAATTGATTTTTTCGACAAAATCACGTTTTTTTTAAATCTCGATAGCTACAACACGCTTTCATATTTAGAGTCAATTTTAAGCTTAAAATTTTCTTGAAATGTACTAATATTTTTATTTATTGCGCGCTTTTAAATTGATCGTTAATATGCGAAAAATCAGTTGAAAAATCCGTTGAGAAATGAGTTTTTTTTCTGGCAGCAGCATTTATGCCCATACGACCACCTCGAATTTCATTTATAGCTACTACTAAGTCATCCTCGCCCCACAAACCTCTATGGCACGTTCCTTTGTGTTTATAAGTCGTCGGCGTGGCTGAAACAAATAAAATTTATTCATACGAGGTAGGCCAACTATTCCGTATAAAATTGAGCCATCTAACCCAAATTTCCGGGAGAGATTGCGCACCTGACTGTAGAACGCAACGGTCAATTAGAGAGACCCGCGTATTTACATAACCTCTAAACACAATCGACAAGACATGGCCTTAAAACTGAGATTTGGGTACAATAACTTTATGTACTGACAAATGATGAAAAATTTTATAGGTACGTCTAAAATTTGACACCATTAATAACTTACCTATTTATAGATTTAAACCAGACTTCACAAATCTCGCACGTTGACACTATACTCTGTTCTGTACTACCGCAAGCTGCGTAACTAAGACACTAATCTGAATATAACAGCGCGTCATCTCACCCGGTAGGCCATCTCTCCCGGACTTACCCTATGGGTGTCCACTGATTCATGCTCCAGATTCCTCTGATTTGGCTAGGTGAAATCTGCCGAGGGCAAACTTATCCCAAAGTGGAGATCAATCCTAGAAATAAGTAAAGCTTGCGAGGACTTAATCAAATGTAAGAAACAGTTTTAAAAAAGAAACTTTATTATGCAAATGTGTTTGTCTAAAACCTTGTTTTCATTGTTATATTGTAAATTCTTTGGTATAATTTAAATTATAAAATGTATTTTAATGCGCAATTGTAAAATATCCAATATTCCAATATTACATGTGTTGCTAGTTATATCAGTCACTACGCGGTATAAAAATACCTAATTAGGTAGGAAACATGTCGCCGTCGTAAAACTCGCTCCCTGTAAAACCTGATAAATAATTTGCACGAGATGGTGAATGATCTTAGAGCTTACGTTTCATCAGATTTCGGGTGTTCCTCAAGGGTCGATACTAAGGCCGCCTCTTTACTAGTAATCTTTATTAATGACATATTAATAACTTTCCTCGTAATACTTATTAATAACGATATTCATCATTCGTTTGTGACAATCTGAAACAATCAATTGCGATGATCTTTGGGGGAGAAATGTCCCCCGAGACCCCCGGCCTGCGCCGCTGGGCGCTGCTCCCTGGACCGTTTGTCCGTGAACGCGACGCCGATCGAGACATCAGGCTCTTTGTACAACGCCAATTAAGCTGTTGGCGATAAGAGAGGCATGTTGCAGATTAAAGGTTACGTTTTGTGACTTCGGCGGAATATTTATATGAAATGCGGTGCGTTGAACTGCACTCTTTCGCTGCATCGGAGCCGTCTCGAGGATACTTTGTTTACACTAAAAGTAATATGTACCGATAAATTGCATGCATTTGGAGATAAGATGCTCAATTTTGCTCTTTATAGCTTTATATTCAACAGCGATTTTGTCAAATATCGTTTTTTTCAGCAAAATTAGTGATTGGCAAAATTTTTTGTTAAAAAGAAATTATCCATAGAAGAGAAGCTCGAGTGTTTTTTGGTAAGATAAATTAACGACAGATGTTGTACGGTCTTAATGATTGGTAATTCTATTATTAATTTGTCCAGCCAAATTTTAGCTGCAGGATTTTTGGTCCAAGTAGGTTTTAAGTGGAACGTTTTTGTACCAACCTACAGAATTTGTGTTTTTCTAAAAGGGATTTAGTTAAAAATAAAAAAGTCGTTCGATTGTTATGTTTTTGTGTCTTTTTCTAAGAGTAATTTTAACAATGTAACGGGACAAATACTTTTATGTGTAGATCATTTTTATCACCCATTTCCATCTACTTTCTGCTAATTTTTATATTCACCTTGTGCCGTCTTTGAATAAATTGAATTAATGTATTCAATTCAGTTTTCTTTTTCATATTATATGCCCAATCCTTTAACATATCTGCTATATTTTGTAATGGAGTTAGTTTTGGTTGGGTGACGCCATTTTCTAGCCATTATAATCTTTGAATTTTGCACTCCCATTTTACAAATTTTGCACAGCCTCTTGAAAAATTATCTTCAGCCCCCCATGCTCAAGATGACAACCATTTTCTGGCAATTATAATCTTGAATTTTCCAAAATTTTGCACACCCAATTCCAAATTTTGCGCACCCAATTCCAAATTTTGCGCAGCCCCAGATTAACCGCCACTGCCTCTTGAAAAAACCATTTTCAAGTCATTATAATTATTGAATTTTGCACACCTATTTCCAAATTTTGCACATCCTCAGTTTAACGTCCACAGCCTCTTCAAAAATTACCTTTAGCCCCTCCCACGCCCCGGGTAAAAACCATATTCTAGCCATTATAATCTTTGATTTTCCAAAATTTTGCACACCCATTTCCAAATTTTGCACAGCCCCAGATTAACCGCCACTGCCTCTTGAAAAAACCATTTTCTAATTATAATTCTTGAATTTTGCACACCTATTTCCAAATTTTGCACATCCTCAGTTTAACGTCCACAGCCTCTTCAAAAATTACCTTAGCCCCTCCCACGCCCCAGGTAAAAACCATATTCTAGCCATTATAATCTTTGATTTTCCAAAATTTTGAACATCAATTTCCAAATTTTTAAAAAAACGTGATTCTATCTACTAAATCTAGTCCAGCCTAGCTATCCTCTCCTCGAATCACAAAATTACAATTATTTTCCTGACATTGTATTCTATTCTTACAATTTTGCACCCTAAAGTACCGCAATTGGAATCCATTTTGTGTCCAAGAGGTTAGTGCCAAATTACTATTTAGATTACTAGGAATTTTAATCTTTATTTTTGCGTTTCAATCTGTTGGTGGCTTTTGTTATTGTTATTCGATTTCGAATATTACCGAGTGCAACATAACCTGTGAATTTTGTAAGGTGTGGGTGGCAGAAATTATCGGGTTGCCTCCGAATAAGGACAGTTATGACACGGCACAAAACAACGGGCCACATTTCTCGCTTTTGTTATTTGCACAATATGCAATAACATATTGTGCAAATCCGTTTTTCAAGAGGCTGTGGGGGTTAAACTGAGGCGGTGCACAATTTGGAAATGGGCGTGCAAAATTGTGCAAAATTCAAAGATCATAATGGTTAGAAAATAGTTTTTACCTGGGGCGTGGGAGGGACTGAAGGTAACTTTTCAAGAGGCTGTGGGGGCTTAACCGAGGCTGTGCACAATTTGGAAATGGGTGTGCAAAATTCAAAGATTATAATGGTTGGAAAATTGTTTTTATCTGAGGCGTGGGAGGGGCTGAAGGTAATTTTTCAAGAGGCTGTGGGGGCTTAACTGAGGCTGTGCAAAATTTGAAAATGGGTGTGCAAAATTCGAAGATTATAACAGCTGTAAAATTACGATAAACGAAGAATTGTGGCTGCCCGTCTCGAATATTCTTGGAAACCCTCCTGACATCTCAGAAGACGACGTCTTGGACCAACCAGGTCCATCAAAGACGTCAGAATGTGATTAAAATAAGCGATGTATTATACATGTATTTTCACATGTAATTTTCTGAAGTGGTTTGGGGGGAGGGTCACTTTCGAGCCCCAACGACCCCAGGATAGTCCACTGAGAGGGTTTTCAAATAATATACTGGGCTTTCAGAAACTTGAGTGGCACTAAAAATGATGAAATTTTGCTAAAAATCGTGAAATCGCTAAAAACTTGAGAAATTGGCAAAATTATGAAAAACTCTATCTCCGAAACTATTTGACATACAATTACCATTCAGGTCTCATTATTGTAAATTTAATATACTTCAAAAATGATTATAACGATCTTTGATGAAAAACCAGTCCTTCCGGGTCAAAACCGACAAAAATGTACATTTTTATCGTTGTCAAAAATGTGGCTGTCATATAGACTTTCTTATACAGGCGTTAATTTATCGGTAAAAAATCTTAACTGACGTAATGAAATTGTTATTACATATTTTTAAACAATATCAATCAATATCAAGATAAATCCAATTCCAGTTCCCAAATGGTTATCATGATACCGCCGTTCAAGATTGATTGTAAGGAGTCAGTATAAATGAATGCATTCCGTTTAATCCATGCCTATGATTAAGGACAATTTACCACCTCCCTGTCTACACCTCGACCTGTTATTATGAGAATTCCTCACCATTCACATCTGAACAAACAGATTTCTATTTACCTGACTTTTTAAGTTGATTCAATCAATTCATACCTACTGAGGAACTAGTTTTAATTTTATCACTGCCCATACGTTCGACCGCTTAGATACCTATGATTAATTTGTATGGTCTGACGTTTGGATAATTTCTAGGGCAGATGGTCATCCGGGCGACCTACAGGGCGAAGCGAAACTGTCCTCACGAACGTGAAATTCATAAATGAGGCTAGTGTTCATAATGGGCACTGAATTTTGTAAATATTGAGACAATTTCTGTAAAATGCGTTTACCGTTTTAGTGATATGAAAAAAAACTTAATGCCAATTAAAATTAGCCAATCACATTATTCTATATAACTGACTATCCATTAAATTAAATAAAAATAAGAAGCCGCTATTGTTAGAATAGCCGTAACACCAATTTCTATTATATTAATATTTAATTGAACTAGTGACGGTTGCAAACTTGTTGAAGAATGAGCGCTTGTAAATAATATGTCAATTTCTTATATCCAGCCAATTTCTGAAAAATTGGCTGGATATGAGAAATTGGCCAATTTCTTAAGTGACAGTGTCAAACTAATGCCACTTTCTCTAAGGTATAATTATATGGAACTGAATCAATCCAGTGAGTTGTAAAACAGTATAAAGGCCGTAATATACTAATATGTATCATTATATGCCAATTTCATTTTACTGGACAATAAAAATAAACTGCAAATACCCGTAATCCAATTTTTATTACATTAATATTGACTTCAATTGGTCACAACAAATTTACAATTGTTGAGAATGCTTTGTAAATAATATGCCAATTTCTTGAATCCAGCCAATTTCTGAAATTGGCCTTCTCTTTCAAGTCACAGTGCCAAACTAATGCCAGTTCTCTAAGGTATATGGGACTGGATCAATCCAGTAAGTTGTAAAACAGTATAAAGGACGTGATATACTAATATGTATCATTATACGTCAATTTCATTTTACTGGACGACAAAAATAAACTGCAATTCTAATATACCCGTAATCCAATTTCTATTACATTAATGTTGACTTCAATTGGTCACAACAAATTTACAATTGTTGAAAAAGGCTTTGTAAATAATATGCCAATTTCTTGAATGCAGGCAATTTCTGAACTTGGCCTTCTCTTTCGAGTCACAGTGCCAAACTAATGCCAGTTTCTCTAAGGTATAATTATATGGAACTGAATCAATCCAGTGAGTTGTAAAACAGTATAAAGGCCGTAATATACTAATATGTATCATTATATGCCAATTTCATTTTACTGGACAATAAAAATAAACTGCAAATACCCGTAATCCAATTTTTATTACATTAATATTGACTTCAATTGGTCACAACAAATTTACGATTGTTGAGAATGCTTTGTAAATAATATGCCAATTTCTTGAATCCAGCCAATTTCTGAAACTGGCCTTCTCTTTCAAGTCACAGTGCCAAACTAATGCCAGTTTCTCTAAGGTGTAATTATATGGAACTGAATCAATCCAGACTTCAATTGGTCACAACAAATTTACAATTGTTGAAGAAGGCTTTGTAAATAATATGCCAATTTCTTGTATCCAGACAATTTCTGAAAAATGGCGTTCCCTTTCAAGTGACAGTGCCAAACTAATGCCAATTTCGCTAAGGCATGTAACTTAATGTCGTTGAAATACGCTGCACAAATTCTAGTCTCTATAACCCAATATCTGTAATACTTATAGAGTGTATTAAATACGCCGAGCTAATCTGAATCCCTTTGAAATGTTTTTATTTGTCCCTTTCAGCCCAAAACTATACACTGAATACGGGAATGTGGACAAAGAGTTGTTATTTTATGTATTATTTAATTTTAGAGTGGGGGTTTTGTTGTTAGTCATATTAAGAGTTTCCGAAAACGCCCTCGACCCAAAGAAGTAAGTAAAAAGTGACGCAAGTATGTGAATGAACTATATGAACAACAATGAATAGTGTCGTCTAGATCGATTAAGTCAATCGCCTGTGTGATTCTTTCGGTCTCTCGGGCCAAATATGCGGCACAACCTTCGAGAAACAACCGCATGTCGAGCTGTGGTATGCGAGTCGCCGGTCACTGAATACCAGATACACAGCATAAGCCAGATATTAAAAATGTACCCGAACGGATCCAGAGTGTTAAGTTGGCGGGGACAGGTGCTAATTCGCCCTAGGGTGAAATGAACACCGAGGCGAGCGGTATTTTTTTACGTACGGTCCTCGATGGACGACTTAATATGCCCGTCGGCTGCCCCGGCGCTATCTAATATTTAATTATGTACATTTTAAATTAATATATCAATTAATAGATTTTTATGGCGACCGGAGGAGAATTTATCGCTCACCTGTGCCCGGGCATATCAATGAAGGGCTCCAATTTCTTTATTCGCGTGTTAATGCTCTTGATATTCTTCAAGTTTCACTTTTATTTGATGAATTACCAATTTTGATGAATTTTGATGACAACGATGAAGTAAAGAATACCCTTGATCTATAAATTGCCGAATCTACACAAACCTACACAAACTTTGTCTAAATCTGTATTACGTGATTAAACTGACATCATCATGAGTTTCATGTTAATTTTTTAACGTGAGAAAGTTTAGTGCCAAGACACTTTGAAAGCTGTTTAAAATTCAATGTCGGTAAGGAGGCATAACACCTCTGCTCTGGGGGCATCATCCCTTCGGAAATGGCATATACCGCATGAGCAACCTCCGGCACCCCATCCGTTCCGAGGGAAAACAAAGAGCGCAAGGATTATTGAATTTGAGAAGCAAACTGTGAAAAACGATCAACTTCATTTCTCGTGCGATCGCAGGCCGTTGTTATTAGTTCCATGGATGCAGGGGCATAATTACTTCATTGACGGAGGCAGAAGGGCGTGATATTGCCGGTTATTCTGCTCTCACAGCGATTGTATTCTACGGGATCAAAATCATCAAGGGGGTAAAAATTGTAATTAATTCGCAAGGAAAGTGTAGTCTACAAATTTCATATTTAACGCTCTCGATTCCGATACTCAATAATATAACAGGCTGTTATTAGTAGTATGTTTAGAATCCGTAGTGTAATGTAACCAACCCGGGTCGGTTCAACATAATAATCAGAGAAACACATGGCCGGAGTACGTGATCGTCGAAAGGAAAAATACCTACCCTACGTTGTATTTAATTTAAATTAACCCTGTCCGAGATGCACTGGTTACTAACGAAAAGCGGGAGTTTTGAGATGAAAAAGAAAAGGCTAAGCATTTGAATACACCTACTGATTTATTTAACCAGTATTAAATTTATGAACAATATAAAATAAGTACATGCCGTACTCAGCCTTGAATTCACGAGGGGAAAGAGCACGGCAGAGAAACCCGCGATCTCTATTCAAAAGAATCATTCTTCAATCATTCTCAAGATACAAAACTGAAGAGTTTGTGGTTAGTTAGCCGATTTTCGTCAGAAGGTACTGAGGTGCCATACGGGAGGCAACTAGCGTGTTCGCCCAGGCACGGGGGAAAAGTTTTAATAAATTCAACAAAGCACAAACATTCATCATCTCATACAATAAGCGGCAATTAGGTCACTGTTATAAGCAAAACCCACAAGTGTGAAAAACCTACTCGTAGTCATGAATGGAACAAAAAGGTCAACAACATTACTTAGATGGAACTGAATAAAACAAAATAAAATCATCTTAAAACAGAAGGAGCTGAACACACTAAATAAACAAGTAAAATGTGTATAGTTTATGCATAACGTATCATAATTATTCGTAGTCCAAAAACAAAACATAATACGGACAATTTTAATAAAATGATGACGGTAATTCTCGAGATAACAAATTTAACAATAAACATTACAAATTAAGTATATTTACTAAGCTGGGAAATTTGACGTCAAACACTAGTCACTCACACACACCAGAGACCAACTACCTGCTTCCCCATACGCAAAACTCTCGTCTCCCTATATCCCGACTTATCTAAACCACCCCGCACCACGTCTTTCCTAGTGCCTGCTTATACCCTAGCCACTTGTTATTTAAAAATCGGTATCTCCTCTTTAAACAAAACAGAGGTCACGACATCGCAGTTTTCTTAACTAAATAGGGGACAGGGTCCATTTCAGTAGAAAGCAATGATACCATTCGCCAGAAGGCTTAAACATCGTAAATCGGATTTATCACTAGTCCATAAGGCGCTTTGGTGATGGAAATCGAAAATTCAATAATAAATTTTCTCTAATCTCTTTGGGAGAATTTTCTCTGCAGTTTGAATTATGCGCAGACTTAATAAAACCTTGTGAGGTTTTTAGTGTTTTCCAAAAAAATGCACATTAGTATACAAAACATACATTGCACAAAAGTATATTTAGTTACCTTCTCCATGGTCTTTTTTTTAGAAAAACGCCCCGTGGACGTTGAACATTGTAACTAGATTACTGCTACAATAGCACTACACGAATTCGAACGGTTTTAGTCACTTTAGCAGTCGAACAAGTCTAGCCTCTTCTGTTGTTTTCTTGCCTTTTTTTGGTGTTTTCCTGCAAACCTCTTGATCTCATCTTGAATATACCACGGCGCTTTGACGATCCTTCGAAGTACTTTATTCTGGAACGTTTAAATTAGTTTAATTCCATGAATCAATTTTTTTTGTGTTTTATTGCAATTTACAATCTACTACATTAGTGTATTTAGTAAATGTGTTGGAAGTCTTCGGCATGAAAGGGAGATGCCCATTGACATTTCTTCTTATATATCACTAATCTAGGTTAGTGTTGCTGGAGGAGATCTACTGGCCAGGATTTATTTAGTTTTCTGTTGCGAGGTCTGTCCATATACATTCAATTAGTTCGCATTGATGTCCTGTAAGTCTCTGTTGGTAGTTAGTAGCTATAGTATGTATCTCTTCTGTTATGAATGGGATTTGTAGGTCCCTGTGCACTGTTAGGTTACTAATATACCAAGGTGCGTTCACAATCGCACGAAGTGTTTTATTTTGGAACCTTTGTATGATTTTCAGGCGTGATGGTTTGGTGCATCCCCAAAGTTGGAGACCGTATGACCATACGGGTTTCAGTATTGCTTTATATAAGAGGACTTTATTCTTGACTGATGCTTGTGCGTGCGGTGAATGTTACTTGGGCGGATTTAGTCTGGTTTATTTTTATTCGCCATCTGTTGTACCACTCGTTAAGTTGATCCAGGTGGATTTGTATGTTTTCTGTGGCTGTGCCGGGATTATCATGTGTAGATAAGATTGCAACGTCATCGGCGAAAGCTGCTATCATAGTGTTTAGGAGTGGCCCTAGCACACTGCCCTGTGGAACACCAGATTTTATAGGAAATAAGTTAGAGATCGAGTCATTGAACTTATGTCAGTAAGGTATGATTTTAGGAGTAGATAATAATTGTGATTTAGCATCATTTTCAGCTTGTATAGTAGACCTACGTGCCACACTTTATCAAATGCTTGTGAGACATCTAGAAATACTCCGTTGCAGAATCTCTTTTCCACAATACTTTTAGCTATTTGATTTGCTATCCTGTGGGCTTGGTGTATCGTTGACATGTTTTCTCGAAGTCCAAACTGGTAAGTGGGTAGTAGATTGGCTAGTTCGTGTTCTTCCTGTATTCTTTTGAGTAGCAGTCTTTCAAGTATTTTGCTAGGTGTTGGCAGGAGGCTTATTGGTCGGTAGGATGTTACATGATGATCATAATTTGCTTGTAGAGAAGCAGTTTGCATCTAAAGTCATGCCTAGATACTTCGCTTCGTTGGCATATGGGATTGTTTGCTGGTTGACAATCAATGAATTAGTCATATTTCTTGCTGGTAAAATTGACAGGGAGCAAATGGCATGACATATTCATCCTGAATGTGAATATATCCCTCACCTGTCAGCGAACTTCGTGGCAGAACACGCAACTCAGTCCGAGCATCAATAGTAATTCCGGGCCACACCATTACAGAGCCATCTCCAAAACTTTCCTTTTCGCGAAACATGCTTTGGTGGTACCTTTCACCATTTCTTCTCCACACCCTCAAGCGTTCATCGGGTGAATGCAAGCAAAATCTCGATTCATCCGAAAACAACACGTGACCAGTCCCATTCATTCCAATTTTCATAAATACGTGCAAAATTAAGCCGAGGTACCCGATGCTGTCGAAGTAGCCGCGGTCCCGTTGAAAGTCTTCTGGATTTTAAATTAATGGATTTAATTCTGTTGCGAACCGCATTGTCACAAACAGCTGTCCCGTGAATTTGTCGTAGGTGACGATTAGTAGTTACAGGCCGTTTGACGTCTATTTCTTAGCGTCTGCAAAAAGATGAAGCGATCATCCAACAGAGTTGTGCTTCTAGGACGACCAGAACCCTCTCGTCGACTACAATTACCCGTCTCCCGGTACGTCCGAATTATTGCCCTCCTAACAGTAGTTTCTGGCAACCCAACCGCACGAGCCGCATATCTCTGACTTCCGCCATCGTCTCTCAACCCCATAATCCTCGCTACTAATTCCGAAGTTATTTGCACCATTATTATCACTAACTATACTGAATTATCAAGAAACCTATTTAAATTTGAAAACTTTACGTTAAAGTGACATTCTTGACATTTCATGACTATTGTTTATTTGCATATTTTTTCCTCGGCCTACTTGTGAAAAACGGTAGTTAACGGTAGTTCTTGTCAATCGTTTTCGCCCCACTGATTATAATTACTTACCACATACAAATTCATGCAAATATGAGCTCCATATATAACTAAATCCATAATATTGATTTGTATTCACCACATCACCTTTTTCATCGGCCATTTGTACAAATTTCTTTGTCCAAGTGGTGGCCCAACTGTTGATTGCTATTTGAAGTTTGTTTGTCATTGACTAAATGTCTTGGTCAATAGCGAGCAGAGCAGTGTCGTCGGCGAATGTTCCGTCGCTTTGTGGGATATCGTTTTCCACGGACACTGCCCTGAGGTACTCCAGCACAAATCTTCTTGAGGTCAGAATATTCTTCTCCATATTTAACTCTGAGGTGTTGTATGAACGAAGAAGTTGGCTCATTTGCCTTGTCAAATATTTTTCTAGCTTGTATTCCAGGCCCCGATACCACATTGGGTCGTGGGCCACATCTAGGTATATCGCTACGCAGATCTTTTTCTCTCTAGTGCTCTCTCAATTACATTGGTAATTCGATGCACTTGATCCATGGTTTAATGCTTATTACGGAATCCCAAGTAGTGGGATGGAATAAGCTGCTTTTCTTAAGTGATTGGTTCGAGTCTCTGCAAAAGGAGCGTTTCTAACAGCTGGGATATAACCGACAATAAGGAAATTGGTCGGTATTCTATTCCCAGATCTCTACTTCTATTTTTAGATTTGCCAGGTTTGGGAATCATATTACTTCAGCAATCTTCCACTGTCTTGACACGTATCATAGTCGTAGTTCTGTATTGAAGAGATGCGTCAGTTTCAATATGCCTAGATACTTTGCTTCGTTGGCATATGGGATTGTTGGCTGGTTGACAATCAATGAATTATAGTCATATTTCTTGTTGGTAAAATTGACGTCAATCGATTTCGCCCCACTGATTATAATTACTTACCACATACAAATTCATACAAATACGAGCTCCATATATAACTAAATTTCCGAAATTTTGAGGGCATTTTTCGTTTTCCAGAAAAAAATTGAACATCCTACAATCTTAAAAGTAAAATAAAAATAATTACAAGAAACAGATTTCTTGTAATTCTGTTTTTGATTTGCAATAGAAATCAATAAAAATCACCCAAGAGTATTCGTATGGGAGCGAGATAAACGTAATGATTGATAAACATTCGGTGTGTCTCGAAATAAGCTCGAACTGGGTTTCCAAAGGAATTTAGCTGATGATTCATTCGACTTCTAAGGGCTCTTTTAACTACGAAATGGAAAAATAAAATTTCCCCGCAACACAGTATCAGGAATAAATCACGTTAGGCAAGAGAATTCAAGCAGGGCAGTTAAAATTCCAAAAAAGCGAGCAAAAAAAGACGAATAACCAGTAGAAAATACTTGATTGGATTGGATTGGATTTCGCCCACTGATTATAATTACTTACCATATACAAATTCATGCAAATATGAGTTCCATATATTACTAAATCCATAATATTGATTTGTATTCACCACTGTTTGTTTGTGACTGACTGAATGTCGTGGTCAATAGCGAGCAGAGCAGTGTCGTCGGCGAATGTTCCGTCGCTTTGTGGGATGTCGTTGGTGTACAGTAAGTAAGTAAAGACGAATACCCAGTAAAAAAAACTTATCAAAATTAGCAGAGACTGGCGAAAGCAGCATTTCATTATCTCTCCCATATCTAGTGATTGCGACATCTCAATTATGACGTTATTCATTGAGGATAAACAGTCAATGAATCCCTTGCAACCCCTGAATTTCCGCCCCGCGTTCATACGGCCGTAAAGCACGTAATACCGTGTACACACTCGACCGCAACAAGTTTGAATATAATAAAAATCACCATAACAAACGCCGAGAGCAATAAAAAAGACTTTTATTAGTTCTGATTACATCTGTTTCAATATTAACTAATTGCCCGACACCGTGCGGTTAGCCGTGGTGGGCAGCTGCATTTTTACTTTATTCAAATTCTTCACGAAACAATTATAGAAGCGGAGCAACAATAGACCGTCGGATCGCTGCTGTTTTGGCAGTCAGGCCCGCACCGGCCCGAAGCGTATTTCCTAATCAGTTCGCTATTCAAGAAAACGAAAGGACAGCTCGTCTAAGAGCTGGTTAATAGGTTGGATAATTTAGAATTTTAATGTAATTTTGGAATATCGAAAGACGGTTTTCAGGGCGTTTTTGGAAATTTCACTGTTACCCTGGTAATAAATGGGCTGACTATCATGTTTCTATTGTCCTCAATCAAAAGGAATAAATAGGGTGTAAACTAAAACCATACAGAGAATCAAAATTTCATTCTTACCCAGAATTTAGGAAAATCAAAATCAGGATAAAATTTTTATACCAGGGTAGTCTATGTACCAATTAAAAAAATGTACTGTTAGTAAAAGGTAAGAAACCTTTAAGTAATAGTCTTAAAATGTTATTTCCATGCTACTACAACAAGTAAAAATCAACAATTGATAGACTAAAATCGCTGCCTAAACTGTGACGCAAACTAAATCTGTATCTCCCTTTATAAAAAAACCATTAAAATTATATTTTTGACCACTTGTAGTAGCTCTAAGTAACTATCAAATAAAAGAATATAATATTTTACGTTCTAAAATGGTGTTTTTCACAACAATTTATAAGGTAAGAATCCATTGGTAACGAAACTAAACCTGTTTATGTATCTATATACAAAACTAATAAAATTTTTATTATCTTTGATGGTATTAATATCTAAAGTAATATTTGAATGGGAAACATTCTTATTCTGCATCACATTCACCATCCAATTGTTTTATGATATGACGAAAGGTATATAGTGTGATCAATACTTTGTTATACAACATGATAATGTCATAATGTGACGGGCGATGTATATAAAATCATTTGTTTTTCCTTAAATTCCTGGAAATTGGGTATACTTGACAACGCTGTTAAAAGGGCGACAGCACGTGTGAAGAGATCAATATAATGAGGGTTTTTTGCTCGGCTTTTTTTGTCTCATATTTCGATGTTACAACTGCGCGTTTTTTGAAGTGATTCACCTAAAAAAAATGGTCCACTTTGATGAGTTGTAACTATTAAACGGATGGATGTATCTTTGAAAGATTTTTTTGACAGAAAGAGTGTTCCTTCAGTGGCGAGTGCCCATAATTGCATTAATTTGCGATTATTGATATTGATTTTACAGGGTGATTTGTAAAGCTATGTTTTTTTCCAATTTTTTGATGTACACGAGGTAAACGAGTCATGTGTATATTTCATTGTAAGGTTATCATATAGCCTCAGATCTTAGTTATACATCATTTTTTGAATTTTGGTTATAACTCATTTGTGTCAAAAGATATGATTTTTTACGACAAATATACGCAAAATGTAAAAAATTAACGCTCTTATTCCGATCTTTTAAGATCGCTTTAAAACTACACAATAAAATTTCGAATAATATCAAAAGATCTTCAAGACAGCTGCTTTATAGCAGCTTTATAGCAGCTTCTAGCCAAAAAGGGCCCATCCTAAACAGGCCTTCAAGACTAAATTTTAAAACTGTATTAAAACCATTAAGTTTTAATTTTATGTTTTTAAAGAGTTCTTCAAGGCAACTTAAATACATAAATTAAAACTTATTATCTGACGTTTTGCTCTTAAAATTTATTTACAGCGGACTTAATTTAACTTAAGAATAATTAATTAATCCTAAAAGAGTTTTATTTTGTTTACTAACACTCGACAACTTTTAAGTCTGTATAATGGCCGGCAGAGTGGTCATCAACGAATTGCACTTTTCTGATAAAATGTAATAAAATACTTCAACATAACTCAAGCGCCACTAATTTAATGTATTTTTCTGTTATTTAAAAAATATTAAAAAAATATGATCAAATTTTATTTTGCATCTAAGCATCTAAATGCATTTTTTTAATTAAATGGCATATTTCGACACACCGTTCTTCAGTTTTTTAAGCAGATCCAAGACGCAATTATTGAATAATAATATTCTTTTCGTTTACAATTGAAAATGTCCAAAATGGCGGAGTCTTTATTGCAGTAAAACATGGCGTGATCTAGATTAAAACTAATTGTTCATTTATTAAATGTTTTAAATCTCACAAGATTTAAAACAGCATTTTATTTACCACCAAATCCAATGACTCTTGCAGGAGTCTGTTTACGCTTCCTTTTAAAACCAATATGCTTTAATATGTTCAAACTCGGGACCTTATTGTTTTAAAGTGGTGTTGCGCTCGAATTGAATCCTAACCTCACACATTTTGCCGATTTCGTGATTGTAGGGTTTTCATCTTTATTTGACGTTACGTGGTGTTACATTAATTATATTTTAATAACAAATAACCCCACCTCACGACCCTTCCCAATTATTAACAAGTGTAATTATTACCCACTACAAAATTTTATTTATATACCCATATCCACTGGGATATAGATCTTTATTAAAAATGCAGAAAATTGGAAAACTCTGAATCCTCTGATAGCGTCATATTTTTGGATTATATGTATAGTCTTAGGATAAAATAGTTTTCCTAATGGGTTTTGAAGAATACAACAAGGGTACTCCATAAAACTACATTAAAACTATTTTTCCCAGAACGGATTGTTTTAAAACCAAGAATTTTTAAAACCTAAATAATTAGAAATTGTCTCAAAATTGTTACTCGGGTACTGCTGATGACGCTATTGATTACATCACCCGGTATGGCCTCCCATTCTTCTTGAAGTGCATTTCCCAGTTCGTCAATTCCATGTGGTTCCATGTCGTGATCCAACATTCTTCTTTGGAGCGCATCCCACACGTTCGCGATGGGGTTGAAGTCCGGCGAAAGTACCCGCCAATCCATTATCGTTATATTTTCTTGTTGAAAAAATTCGTTCACTATGTTGGCTCGATATGGTCTGGCGTTATCGTCCATATAGACAAACTGTTCACCCATTTGAGAAGACAGAGGAAGAACTATTGGCTCCAGAATTATTTCCCAGTATCGCAAAGCTGTTACTGTCTCATAGACCAAAAGTACAAATTCAGTGCGATGATCATAGACACAAATAATGACAACCCATTTTTAAGACAACACCAACCAGACAAGACATCAAAAAAACTATAACATTTAAGGACCTCCGCCCCATAAGGTCACACAACTCAGCAGACGAACAAACTATAACTAAAAGGCCAGGAAAATAATACCCTAATAAAAATAATACCCTAATGTTTGTTGAAGGGATTAATTAACATGCTGGCAAAGTAACGAGAAGAAGATGAAGAAAGACAGAAAAAGTGGAAGACGAAATGTGACGAATACAGGACATCGAAGCAGTTAAAGAAACAATTGAAGTCGAACTCAACGCAGTTAAATTAGGAATTCAGACAGAAGTAGATACAGTGAATGAACGTATCAGTAAATTGGAACAACATATTATGAATGCAGACCCGCAACCAACCAATTTAACTGAAAACAAGAAAACAGAAATGTGTCCAATGTCCAATGTCTGAGAAAAAAACCGACCGAGTAACAACAAAATGAAATAGATACCCAAGTAATCTTTACGGAGTAACAGTTCTTCTAAAACAGAATTTACCGTATAGGCCGGAAGCCATTACGTAAGTCCAGGCGATAAAAAAAAGGTTAGGTTACAATACGACATTAGTGAATGGAAATGAAAAATATTTCCATCTTTGTAATAAGGACAAATCTTGTCGTGATCTCTAAAAATAATACCCTAATGTTTGTTTTTTCATATCAAACAACAGCTGATCTGTTACAAATTTTATTAAATTTTACACGTAGTCGGATGGAGAAAAACTGGTCGTAATAACTATAAATTCTCGGGCTTCTCACTGTAGAATTAAAACTTAAATTACGGCTAATCGACCCGACATATAAGGTAATATGCCCACTATCCCACCTCTACCTGTTACACAGCTTTTCGCTAGAGACTTTTATTTCTTTAAATGTGGATAAGTAAGATATCTGCTTAATTTGTAGACTTGGATTAATCGGAATTGAATGGTTAACAACTGGGGTGCGAAAAAAAACGGCCAAACTGTATTGAAGATTGTTGCACATCTCTAAGTTGAAAATTAAGAAAATTACGGTCCTTAGTTACGGGTTTTTCGTTAATAAAAATTTAATTTCATTATGAAAAATTCTGAAATTTGGCATACTGCAAGAAACTGTTATTACCTACCGATTTCATTAATTATCATCAAGATCGGTACGCTATGACAGACTGGGGAGCGATCCGAAATTTCAACTTAACAGTGTTGCAATAGGTCGCCGCATAAAAATTTTTCAATCGGTGGCGGCGCAGGAAAAGTCATTACCCTCCAGAGCAAATTCAACAGCGATAAAGCCTAAGCTATCTCAGTTTTAAAAAAATAGAAAAAGTATAATTAGTTAGTCAGGTGGTTCCCTCAAAGCACTGTGTATCGAATCTATACTCTCGGTACTTTCCGTAATCTCTGGTGAAAGATGAATAATAAACACAGCATACTTCTATCCTAATTTAATCTGACAGGAACAATCGCTTCGCACCTCGACTAAAACAATGGCCACGAAAGACAATAGGCCGCGTGCCATAGAGCTGTAAACAACCTGAATGCGCTCACACAAAAACCATAGAAACTAAAGGGGTTACGTGGGTGCGCTTACCAGCTTGTATGTTCTGTGCAACAATGTCAGAACGCCACAAAGACAAATGTGTCGTTACGCTAAAGAAAGAAAGATACCCGTAGGATATATGCCCTTAGATCTACTCACTAAGGTTAAATGGATTATGTAATCGTCATGAATCAACCTCTTGAGTTTGTAAACACCTACGATTTAATACCCTAGTTGTCAATTAGTGAAAGGCGACCGTAACAAATAATAATAATAATATTTTATTACTTGCCCAACAGAAAAAAAAATTTGTAACGCATTGAGATCAGAAAATGTTTTACAGTTCCTTAAAATGAATCCCAGCATGGTTAAAGCAGAGGAGTTACATTCTCAATATGTTCTCTGAAATACAATTTATCATCAAAGACTATGGCAAGGTCCTTAATTGAACTGCAGTGCTGAGGTGTAGTGTTATTTAGCTTGTAGAAGTATAATAAGAAGATAAGAGTGGGCCTAGATTGGAACCTTGCGGTACTCCTGAGGTTGCAACATACGGACTAGAACTAAAGCCGTTATAACTGACAAACTGAGATCTTATTTCGAAGCAGTATTGTGGCAAGTTTGTTTAAATCGGTATACGTTTGGTCGGTTTAATTTTGATCTAAGGATTTAATGATACTCAACAAGGTGGTGCGGTTATTGAACGCCCTTTCATAAGACGTTGTTGGCGACTTGTTATTTTATTTTTAAGGACACTAAATAAAATCTTGTCGTATTATACCTAGCTACAGTTTTTAAACCCTTTGGACTTTGCAATTGCGGATATTTATTTAGTAATTTAAAGATTATTTGGAATGTCATATAATGCACAATGGTGAATTTTGTAGAATTTGGAAACAAAAATGATTAAAAAACAAATAATCAAACAGAGAGGATAAATTTGCCAAGTTAAAATAGTTCAAAAGAGTTTAAAAATTATGGTTGAAAAGTGGGAGAAGTGGTTGGCGATAAATGGGTAAATTTTGTTAGATTAATTTATGTTTTATATTAAAAGGGAATTTGTTTGTTTGTGAGCGGACTTTCATTTTAAATTCGTAGTCTTTCTGTGAAAGGTTTCTATTGGTACTATGTCGGGACAAAGGTTGTGTAAGTTTCTGATGGAGATATATATCTAATGGAGTCCGTGATGAGGCGTATATAGGCATAATTTAACCGTCAATTGCTACGATTCATCTACATCAAATGCAAAATGTAATTTTTACGCTGCCTCTGTATTGACCCCACGTTGGGCGCCACATCTGGCGTGCGACGCCGACGTGGGGCGCGAGAATTAACAACAAAATAGTCACTAAGCAGTCACTAGTGCACTTCAACAATTGTTTCGTTTCGAAAACCTATTGGTGGAGGTTCAATGAGGATAAACCGGGACCCCCATAAAGTAGCGGATGGGAAAATAAAAATATGGCGACAATGACGTCACAAGACCGATCCCGGTGGTTTTACAGTATTTTACATCAAGTCATCTATGAAGTACCGTACGCCGGGATTCTAAAAATCATTCCCTTCGCATTTCTCGATATGGTAGGATAGAGATATACAGAATGTGTAAGTTAGATAGAGTAAGTACCTCCTAAATTGATCGCAACCCCTTTTTTTTCGCCATTTTGGGGTATTTTAGACATTTTTAGGGGAAGTTCGTCAAAAAAAATTGTTATGTCCAGTTGTATCGGGAATTAGAAAACCAAACTGGAACCCTTTTATTGTCAATGTTTAAGGAACTCCCAATTCAAATTTCAAGTTAATCCGACCTCCCCCCTCCTCGCAATAGATATATATGTATACATAAATGCATGGGAACTTGCGTGACGGCTAATTCGGGCAGTTTTCAACCGATTTAGCTGACATTGGGACTAAAGGTAGGTTTTATACCTTCAAAACTGACCTCCAAATTTCAAGTTAAAATATTAAATAGCCATTTTGAAACCATTTTCAAAATGGCGACTCCAAAATGGCGTCAAACACCTAATTTTGGGGTTATTGAAAATAAAATTCTAAATATTTTATAAAATACGTATTTTAGAATTTTTTTTTGCTTAACATATTGCGTAAGATGTATCACCAACATAAAAATATATTTTACCATCCAAAAGGCTACAAACACCCCTCAAATAGGGGTTGAAATTAAAAAAAAATAAAAAAATCTGTTTAAATTATAAAATGCATATTTAAAATTTTTTTAATCGTTAAATAAATTTAATCTGCTGTGTCGATTTAGAAAAAAAAATTAACCCCCTTACAGACTCGAAGCACCCCTATAATAAGGGTTGATGTAAATAAATGCGGGAAATGTATTGTTAAGATAAGGGTTGATTGTAAATAAAATCCAAAAAAATTTTCCTAATTTTACAAAAAAAACTTTAAATTTTAACATTTAAAACGAAAAAAATTTATAAAAATAAGATTTTTTACATGAGTAACAGATTAGATGTAATGTATACAGCAAATAAAAGATGTTATCTAAACTTTTAATATTTTTTCCATTAACTACCCACATTTTTGATAATCAACCCTTGTCCTAGAGGTGTTTTGATAATAAAAGGGGGGCAAACATATATCTAACAGATTTGAGACAATAAAACCGATACATATAATAAAAAGAAAATGTGATCACAAACTTTTTGTAATTTTTTGATACATTTTTCACGTTTGATTGCAATCAATCCATACTTTAGGTGTGTTTAAAGCAAATGAGGGGGTTGAAAATTTGCGATTGACTCCATGTAGCCTGTGAAAGTGACAGTATTCAGCGTGATTTACATTTTCTACCGGCAATCCATCGCAAAGGCGGTACGTTTATAAGGTGGTACGAGTCGATATCGGCGCCACTAGGACCTAGACAAACAGTCATAGATCATGGCAATATTACACAAATTCAACGCCGGTCATAAACAATCCCCCTCATAAGGACAGCTTCTACCTGTGAATCGGCGGCGCAAGTGAAGCTAAAGGGACCTGAAGTATGGGGATATATCAGGTCGACGTAGGTACGAAAACCAGATAAGACATCATAAAAAAAGGAACCAACTTAATTAACGGTTTCGGCATTCCAGAGTCCCCGGCACAAAAGGTAACAGATATCGGATAATGTAGGGATAGCAAAGTGCACTGCTCGCGGTCCTGTGGTAGTGAATGGGGCCCTTTTAACCGGCGGGCGGTTCGGCACGTAAAACGAGAGTTTATCACTTAGGCACTACGGCGTTGGCCTGTTATTATCGAGGCATAATCCCTTAGCAGGCTATTACAAGATTTGTTTTAATCCTACTTAATTTCCTGAGGTTTCGGATTTAGAAACATTTGTGTTTAACAAACAAGCCGTCAAAACGCATGAAGACCTCGTATTTCAGGTTATCTGTTTCTCGTTATGTTCAGAACTATTAGAGTGACTTTTACAGTTCCTTCTCATTATGAAAGTCTTGACGTTCTTCTAGTTGGTCGTTCTCGTTATGTTCAGAACTATTAGAGTGACTTTTACAGTTCCTTCTCTTTATGAAAGTCTTGACGTTCTTCTAGTTGGTCGTTCTCGTTATGTTCAGAACTATTAGAGTGACTTTTACAGTTCCTTCTCATTATGAAAGTCTTGACGTTCTTCTAGTTGGTCGTTCTCGTTATGTTCAGAACTATTAGAGTGACTTTTACAGTTCTTTCTCTTTATGAAAGTCTTGACGTTCTTCTAGTTGGTCTTTCTCGTTATGTTCAGAACTATTAGAGTGACTTTTACAGTTCCTTCTCATTATGAAAGTCTTGACGTTCTTCTAGTTGGTCTTCCTCAGCTCCTCCTTCAGTATTTTCTCAAAATATTGGTCTGTCCTAAATTTATCTTCGCCATTTCCCATAAGATAACATTATCTTTAAATAAATCAAATCCTTATTGAAGGTTATTATTTCGTTGTTCTGGTATATCCTCTCAAACTCCTGTATTGCTTTTCTAAATGCTCTTGGTTCTAAGCTCATCTTGATTTTCCTCCTTCGCTTATTGCAGTAGTTCCTTATGGTCATTTTTACCTTTTATGGAGAATAAAAACGTTACTATGTGCCATTTTCTATCGTATAACTGATGCGATAATGTTATTTCATGTAATTAGTTTGTCTACAAGCGCTCAAATGACACCGGCACCACGTTGTAAGCCAATTTCTTAATCATTATAATCGCAAGGTGTACGTAAGAAAGTATGTATCAATCCCCGAATTATCGCTTACAGAAATTGGCACATGATTGTGTTTACAATATGGTTGTGTTTCTAAAAGGATCCAGATAATGCCGCTTAGTAGATTCTGCCAATTTCTTGTTTAGTCCGACAACAGTTTCATATAATCGTAAACAACTTTCTGCCAATTTCGCAATCATGGTTTACGCCACACGGTAATTAATGGTAGCTATATACGTTATTATACTATAATAATAAGTATATACTGCTATATATTACAGGAATTATGTATTTATTTCGAAAGATAATATAATCTTTCAAACTTCCTGTAAACTTGGCAAATGTACTATATGCCAATTTCTGCATCTATCTAAATATCTGATACTGCTGCACCACGTTCCAAATATATGTATTTCATGTTGTATATCCACATGTTGTTCAGCTCAAGAATTATCACAGATGTTTTGATGTTTGGTACATAATCGAATTGTATAACAATTAATTGTTGGGATGATGCATTTCATGCAATTATTTTTCTACACGCATTCAAATGACAGCGATAACTGCACCACATTGTAAGCCAATTTCTGAATTATCGTTTACAGAAATTGGCAGATAATGCTAGGTGTGACTTCTACAATGTTATTCTGGTCAGGTCAGGTTGCATCACTGTTGATATGGTTCCATTTCTAGATCCCAGATTCAACTTTACACTTTATAATATCAACACTTTACAATACACTACACTTTATAATATCAATAAGTTAATTAGTATTAATCAGTAATATGTAAACACTGGGCCAATCCAAAGCCAATTTCTCTTAGATGTCATATCTGCATTTCATATACTTTCTAGTTGGAAACAACTGAACGCACCTGCGAATTGTCACTCAATCTCTTCAGGAATATAGCCAATTTCTAGGAAGTCTACTACTACTTTAGTTTCCCAATATCCGATTAAATAATTTCCGTATGTCTTTAAAAATTAAATAGGTAAATTTAGGTATAATTCTACAAGATACCGGTCAATAATATTACGCATTCTAAAAACCTCCTTATGTATTTGTCCTCACGTCGATATTTCTATACTAAGATGTGTGATGAAATCACTGTGGCGCCCAATTAAATACGTTGTAAATATTTTACCTCTTAATTAGGGTTCTTCTCAAACATCTCACATAATATTCAATTCATTAGAATAACCGGTTGTTAATTTTTCATCACAAAATATTGTTTAAATCTGTCGTGCCCGCGGGAGCCAATAAAATTTTAATAGCAATTAAAATAAATGCAATAAAAACGGCAGAGCACGCAAATTATACAAGAATGAGGTTTACTGGAAATAGAGAAAAAATATTTATAGTTCAAGGTTGTAAAATGGGTACCACTTTTACAAATATTAATTTGCTATCAGATAATGTAAAAATGTAGTTTTACTATGGATGTCTTCGCTATCACATCTCTTTTCGTTTAATCGTTGGTCCTTAAATACTTTTCTAGAAATTCTAGCATGTATTGATTCTTCGTTCCTAAATCTTCATCGTCGTTCCCGTTTCTTTCTACTAGTTTTACCTCTCGTAGCATGTTTCTTCTTCAAGCCCATACATTATAACTTACGCCAATAGTCGAATCTTCTTAGTCGTAGGGCTTATTTTAATTCGTCATCATTGAAACTTTGCACGGAAATCTGGTTAATGAAATCTTATGGAGCTTGCGGGTAAGCGAGTCTGACAATTCGTTCGATGTCCGCTCCAAATTCTTGTATGTCTCCGTCGACCGTTGTACTCTGCTCTTCAGTTGGCTTTGGTATACCTGGGTAAGATATTTGGATATCTTAATTCGAGGGCACCCATCACAGAGTTGTAATCTCCTTGTTTATCCTCCGGAATATTCCAGCAGAATTTCCCTTCAAGGCTAACACCAAAGCAGTAGCTTTTTGTTAGTCATTCCATGCGTTGTTCCTGCCTGAAATTGTCGTTTGTACAGGGTAAGTCTCTTAAGATTGACACCCCCCTTATCTCACTTATCCTTTGCCGATTTAACTCATTCAAAAAAGGAGTGGACGCGGTTTTTGATGAATTTTTATAATCTGAGCACGGATATTAAAAATCTCCTGTGGGCTATACAAGGTATTGCAAGTTATTGCAATTATAGCCAATTTAAAGCCTCATGTTTTTTCTACATTTTCTTTTTTATTCATTTGTTTATCTCTGTTACTTCATGAAATACACCGTTTTGAAACACCATATGCTTTTATTCACATGAAATGCATTTATCGGACAACTCAAACAGCTAGCAAGCTATGTAAATCGAAGATTACACGTCATAAACTGACAACTGTGTCATTAGTTTTTTGTTGACAGTCCAGCAATAATTAGTGAATAATGGAACGCCAAACCAGAAATTTAACTCGTGATGAATGTGTTGAGGCAGCTACATTACATGGTGAAGGGTGGAGTTACAACCGCATAGCTGGAAGGTTGGGAGTGTCTCACACAACTATAGCGAGAGCAATTCAAAGGTACGCGGAAACAGGAGAACATTCCAGACGGGCCGGCCAAGGTACATCTCGTGTTACCTCTGCTATCCAGGATCGCTTTTTAAGAGTAAATGCTGTAAGACAACGATTTATAACTGCAACACATTTAAGAGCACAACTTCAAGACGCAGGTGGTCCACTCATATGCGTTCAAACTGTACGCCGACGACTGAGGGAGGTAAATTTAAGACCCAGGATTGCTGCTCGAGGACCCGCATTAACAGTAGATCATCGAAGAGCCAGATTGAATTTTGCCAATGTTAATTGGATGGAACTAGATTGGGAACGTATTCTTTGGACTGATGAGTCAAGGTTCAGTTTGTATAATTGTGACAGACGTAATCGCGTCTACCAAAGACCCGATGAGCGATACAGTCAATGAAATTTTTTGCACACAACTTTATATGGAGGTGGATCCGTCATGGTGTGGTGCGGAATATCTTTGACTGGGCGAACGGACTTGGTAACTATGAATGGAAATCTCAATTCTGACAGATACATCACAGACATTCTTGAAGCACATGTTTTGCCTTATGCCCCCTATATAGGACCCAATTTTTTACTTATGCAAGACAATGCGCGTCCCCACACGAGTCTTATCGTGAGAAATTATCTTGAAGAAGTAGGAATTGATCACATAGACTGGCCAGTCCGTAGCCCCGACCTTAACCCCATTGAACATGTTTGGGATTTTATCGGTCGGCGGTTACGAAGTGAGGGACGACAACCCCAAAATTTACAAGAATTGGAAGGACGCCTAGTCGAATTATGGAATGGCCTAGATCAGAACTTTGGTTTTAAGTATGAACCAAAGATGTCGGGAGGTCATTCGCGGAAGGGGTGGAAAGACCAGATACTAATTCTCTATTTACTTTTGTTTTGTTTCCTGTTATTCGTTGTTTTATTGATTAAAGCAATCCATTTCTTTAGGTATGTTTTTTGGGTTTTTGTCCTTAAGACCTTTTTCTCTTCTAAAACACCTTGCATCTCTCAATAAATTATAAGATATCAAGGAAAACAGAACGCAAAATGAGGCTTGAACCAGTATAATGAATAATAAATAATGAGCACTTGACAAAAAAGAAAGTTAATAAATTTAATAAAAATCACGTCAACTCAAAAATTGGATATTTTATGAAGTAACAGAGATAAACAAATGAATAAAAAAAGAAAATGTAGAAAAAACATGAGGCTTTAAATTGGCTATAATTGCAATAACTTGCAATACCTTGTATAGCCCACAGGACGTTTTGAAATTTCGGAAAAAAACATAACATTTTTATAGCACCTGGTATAATATCAAAATCATTCGTTTTACCAAAACAACTAAGACAGTGATATTCCTAAGAGAAAAACCTACAATTTGAAAAAAAAATCGACCAAAACGAACAAAAATTGTCGAAAATACATAACGTCAAATTTGAGTTAACTTTTTGGTTGTGCGTTAAATAAGTTGCGCAGTGTATATTGATTTTCAATAATCTTATTTCTCAAGTCGTCAGATCATCCTCGGACTCGTATTCTTTGTTAAATGTTTATGATTCAATGTTTCAATGCAACAATTCAGTATTCGACATTCAAATGATCTGTTAATCAATAGGCACAAGTAAAATAAACTAACGGAGAAAATTCAAAAAAATTCCTCGAGTACTTGATCATGCTTTTATGTGGACCGATTCCCCGAATAATCCTGCGTTTTACAGAATGCAGACAAGCGGTCTGAATGACTCACGGCTGCCGTCAGAAACAGTCGCATACCAAAGGCGGTGGGTCATACCTCTAGACCTCTACAGCGGCCACTAGACGAGCAGGTCCTAACACCGAATATCCTGTATGAACTTGTCGAATCGAGGTCTTTATAATCGGGGATAATACCTCTCTAATTTGGCGTCCTGCGTCGATTTTGAGAAGTTTGCCATTTTACCTGGAAGGGCTTTGTGGGTCTGCCATCAGGCCGAGCGGATAATGCGGCATTTAGCAAAAAGGTTTGGTCATTCGTTTGTAAATAAAGTCAACAATGCACACCTCTTGTAAATTAATCCGTACATTGGGATTTAGTGAACCGCGCCTGAATATGAAACGTTTTTCAAAAGCCTACGCAAAGGCTGGCGACCCGGAAAATTGTTACAGAAAATATCTTAATGCTGTGGGGTATTTCCTTTGTTGGATGGCGAGCAAAAGCTCCTATCGATTTACGTTTATGGGTGGGTTCTTGTGAGGCCCATCAATGAATGTATTTTTTTTTGATAAACTGTGTAAAACTAGGTTGAAATTTTGTCAGCTTTTTCACCGATTTTTTGTTGTTGCAGGTGGAACATGCGACGAGTCGTGTTGTAGCCAGGAACTAGAACAGGAGATGCACAAGCACAACCGGTTGTTAGTTGATAAATATATTAAAGACTCTATTTCCAAAATCTCATCTATAATCGATACCCGAGCGAAGAAATTCGACGGTAAGTACACAGAGGATATTCTGACACTTTTTATAGCCGTTCTACATTCAAATCGCGATTACTTGAAAGAATCTCATTTTTTTATTAAATGACCAATCAAATTTTTCTTGATTTATTTTTATTTATTTATTAAACGTTCCTCTTTAAACAGCAAACAAATTTGTTCTAAATCTACAAGTTTCTCATGTACAAGACTATCATGCACAACATCAAAGTGTTCCTAGAGTATTTAGTAGATTAAAATGATTCGGATCATTAATTCGGATAACGATTACTAATTATATACTGCTCACCAAAGGTAGCGGAAGGCGTTTTTGAAAGATTCCCATTTTTTTATTGTGACTCATCATTTTTTTTTCTTATGAACAGGTATTTATTTATTAAACGTTTCTCTTTAAACAGCAAACAAAACATTTGTTCTAAATCTACTCGGTTCTAATGTACAGGGTAAGTCTCTTAAGATTGACACCCCCCTTATCTCACTTATCCTTTGCCGATTTAACTCATTCAAAAAAGGAGTGGACGCGGTTTTTGATGAATTTTTATAATCTGAGCACGGATATTAAAAATCTCGTAAGATATACCGGGTGGAAAATAAAACATGATTTTTTTAAATGGAACACCCCGTATATTTTTATACCAAAATAATGTCTTAATTTTCTGAATAAAAAAATATCTAATTGTTATATAATCACTCCATCTGTTCGTGAGATATTACTAAAAACTTATCACATTACGGGTGTCAATTATAAAACAAAAAACATATCAAGATACCTCTGGAAACAATGCCATTTATTGAGATAATAAATAAATAATATATAGGTGACAATAACAGTAACGAGTAATAACAATAAACAACATAAGCCTAATAAAAGCAAATAAAAGTCAATATTAATACAGTAACACAATAGAGTAACACAATTTTATTTATTTACACGTAACGTAATTAAATATTTTCCACGTAACCACCACCATTCTGAATACACATTTGGCATCGCTTTATAAAATTGCTTCTCACTCTTTGAAATATATCACCATTTTGGTTTAATTCCTCAATTTTTACACGTATGCATTCTTTTAACTCATTCATATTATTAAAAACCCCAGTTTCGTATATATCTTGTTATATCGTACACCAGAGAAAAAAATCCATAGGTGTTAAGTCCGGACTTTTAGCGGGCCAATGTATAACACCGTGCCTTCCTATCCAAATAGGATATTTTCTGTTTAGGTATTCGGTGACGTTCCTTGCAGAGTGTGGTGGTGCTCCTTCCTGCTGCCAAATAACATCTGTTGTCCACTAAATTAATATCTAAATAATTTTCAACTGGATGTTGAAGAATATCCACATAACGTTGTGCATTTAAGGGCCCATTTATAAATACAGGACCTACAATAGCATCCTTGTGGATGCCACACCACACGTTTACAGTTTGGTATCCTTGTTTTTTTATTTTTTTTTACAATATGTGGATTTTCCGCTGCCCAGTAATGTGCATTTTTTCTGTTAAAAATTCCCGCAGTAGAAAAACTGCTTTCGTCAGTCCAAAAGACATGACTTAGAAACTCATCATCTTCCTCTATTCTATCAAGTACGTCTCTGCAGAAGGTTAACCTGTCTTGAAGGTTGTTGTCGTCTAAATATTGGACGGGCACAATACTATATGGTTTAAAATTATGGCGATGTAATATTTTTATCACACTTCTTTGTGATATATCCAATTCTATTGCTGCGGCATAGGATAATTTGGATGGATTTTCAGCAAAATATAATAACGCGTTGAGTTCTGTGTCTTCTCCTGTTTTTGTTCTTCGCCTTTCCCTTTTCTTGTCTCTCAGAGATTCGGTATTCCTAAACTTTGCATAAATGTTTTTAAAACTATTTTTGGAAGGAGGTGGCCTTTCTCGAAGTAACCTAACATACTCCCTCCGAGCAAGAGACTTATTCTTGTTGCACTGAATATAAATTTCAAGTAACTCTTTTCGCCCTTCCAATGAATATACCATTTTCAAAATAACTTGCTTCTTTACGAACACTACGTATTTTTTACGCTAATATCTAAGAGAGTGAACTACTATCTCACAAAAAACTGGATGACATCTGTCAATAAATAAACAATGCAAATATGCATTGTTTCCAGAGGTACGTACCTATCTTGATGTTCTTATTTTATAATTTACACCCGTAATGTGATAAGTTTTTAGTAATATCTCACGAACAGGTGGAGTGATTATATAACAATTACACATTTTTGGATTCAGAAAATTAAGGACATTATTTTGGTATAAAAATATACGGGGTGTTCCATTAAAAAAAATCATGTTTTATTTTCCACCCTGTATATCTTACGAGACTTTTAATATCCGTGCTCAGATTATAAAAATTCATCAAAAACCGCGTCCACTCCTTTTTTGAATGAGTTAAATCGTCAAAGGATAAGTGAGATAAGGGGGGTGTCAATCGAGACTTACCCTGTACAAGACGAAATTTATATTTTATTTTTATTTATTCATTAAACGTTCTTATTTAAACAGTTGGTAAATTAAACAGATTCAAATCATTCATTCAGATCACTATTACTTATTATACCTACACTGCTCACAAAAATTAGTGGAACGCGTTTTTGAAATATTCTCATTTTTTTATTAAATGACCAATCAAATTTTTCTTCTGATCTATTTATCAATCAAGCTTGCCATTGAAGATATTAAATAAGAATCTAATTAGCATGATATTACGTCTAGTTTCTAAAGAGTCAAAATTAAATCTCGCAAGTAAATAATTCTGATCCAGATCTCTAGGAGGATAAGATCCATCTTGCAAAAAGATCAAAAACTTTAAGAACTTTCTTTGGATCGATTCTAAATGTTGACAATGAACGTGATAAATCGGATACCATATAATCGACCCGTATTCTAGTTTTGACCTCACCAGAGCATAAAACAGAGATTTGAAGGTGCTTATATTGGAAAAGTCCCGGCAATTGCGGTAAATGAAGCCTTAAGATTTCAAGTCACTAGAAACAATATGGTTCATATGTTCAACAAAAGTGAGTTTGCTGTCAAAATAAATACCCAGATCTTCGAATACATCAACTCGGCTGATGATGTTATTCCCAATGAAGTAGTTGTGAGTATAAGATAAAGTTTTGCGTTTATCTGATCATACACTGTCTATCGCTTAAGTAGGAGGTGAATAATTTAATCAATGCTTCCGAAAAACCAATACTTTCTAGTTTCAAAAGGAGTATGTTATGGTCAATCTGATCAAATGCTTTTTGGAAGTCCGTATAGACGACATCGACCTGTGTCCTCTATTATCCAAAACCTCAGAGACATATTGAGTAAAAACCGCTAAATTAGATATCGTTGACCTCCTTTGGATGAACCTATGTTGGCGTAACGAAATAAGCTGCCTGGTGGAGTAGTAAAGTTTACTACACAGTATGGTTTCAAAGATTTTAGATAAATTACACAGTAGTGAAATGCCTCTAAAATTTGCAACATCATTTTGATTTCCCTTTTTTGGTATTGGGCAAATATATGTTTTTTTCTAATAAGACGGGAAGGAAGAATTACGTAGGTTGCAATTGAATAACATCCGTAGTGGCTCGGCAAAAACATACGCACATCAGTCTCTTAGAACAAAACTGGGAATACCATCTACGCCGATTGTAAAAGTATCCTTAGATCGTTTCAGATTTTGTAAAACATCTTGAAAACTCAGATGGATTAACTGGTTGTGATTGAATGAAGACGCTGTTTAAGTAGTCACCAAACGCATTAACGATATCAGTAGGACTGGAAAGTTCACTGTCGTTATAGAACAGTACAGAAGGGATACGTGAGGAACCTTTCTTTTTATTTATAAAGTTCCAAAACTTTTTGGGATTACCAGATAATGGTCGCTCAGAATCCTTCAATCAGACGTTTAGATTTAGATCGATGAGCTTTGCAAGCATTGTAAAGATCAGCTGATTTCAATTTTTTGTACTTGCTATATGCAGCTGCTTTTGTTCGGATGGATTTAATAACTTCTCCTGTGAACCAAGGAGGATAATGATAGCGGCGAATATGGGGAGAAGGCATGTACTTTGGTACAGCTATATCGAAAAGACTATATAACTTGTCGTAAAATGAAGAGCATAAATCATTCAGATTATCTACATTCATAAGAGATGACCATTTCGTGTTATAAATATAAGCGTGTTATATGCGGTGCAGGAAAATTTCATAGGAAAATGATTTTGTGGAGGATGCGACCGATTAGAGGTTGCATCAAAATTAAATCGAAGAGAAGAGTGGTGATTATCTTCAACAAGCAATGGATCTTCAGATCTATCTACGATACAGTTGAAGTTGGAAAAAACAAGATCGAAAATATGACCTTGAAAATTGTTAACCTTGTTATATTGAAGTAAGCCATGGAAATAAATACCTAATATACCTACCTACCTACCTACCTAAATACCTAATAATAAATACCTATACCAGAGCAAATGTATGCACTATAATATGTACTATAATTAATCACAATATTCCCCAATTAATCACAATTAGAGATGCAACGGATAGTTGTTTGACCGGATATCGGATGTCCGTCGAGCTGCGAGGGCGAATATCCGTCCAACACAGGCGTTCGAGTCGCACAGGCGAGGCGCAGCGAACGCGTTCGGACCGATTCGGGCGGTTTCGGGTATCAGTATCAGTTGTTTACTCGCTGCTTGCTGCATGATTTGCATCGTAAAAACTAAAAACAATTAAAACAAAACATGTTTTAAAACATTTTCTTTTTTTAGAAGGTTCTTTTATTTTCTTTGTGACTTTTTGTAACTTTTTCTGCTTTAAATAAATGCCGGATAGTCTCCGGATATCCGTTTCATCTCCAATCACAATGTCCGTTAAAATATACCTAATCACTTTAAAATATTAAATACCTATACTAAAAATACCAAGTTTTTTACCAATTTAGTGTATTATTTTGATGGATTTTGTGTTAAAGTTGATTAGTTATTAGTATTCTATCAAAACATAACAACTTGTTGAATGAAAGCGCCTTTATAGTGACGATTTTAGCTATACCGACCCGATCTCCCATTGCGGCAAATGTGGGTATCCTTTGAATTGTTTTTATGTCTCATATTTCGTTGTATAATTGGAAGAAAAGAAAAATGGATACTTCGCTTACACCACCACAACAACAAACCAATAGGCCTAACGTAGAGAAGCCTAAAAAAATACAAGCGCCTCCGCCTATCATAGTGCCTATCCGCCTATCAGCTTCCTGGCGCTCAGATTAAAGTCATTCATGACAAAAATATTAAAATGAATCTACAGGATGAGACAAATTATAAAATGCTTACTGCAATGTTAACCGAAAAAGAGTACACTTGGCACTCCTACGAGAATAAGCAAAATAGGCCAATTAAAGTTATGGCTAACAAACTGTATCATTCCATAGAACCAGAAACAATAGTCCAGGAAATGAGAAAACGTGGCTACAAACTTATTGAAGCCACTCCCAAATTAAAATATAAAACAAAACAACCACTTAACATGTTCATGCTCTCATTCAGACATGACGAGAGTATTGACAAAATCTACGGAATAACTGATATACTAGGGGTTAGAGTTGAAATTCTGCCATTAAGAAAGTCTAGGCTTGTACCACAGTGCAAAAAATGCCAAGCATATGGACACACGCAAAAATACTGTGCCATGGAACCACGCTGCGTCAGATGTACTGGCAAGCACCTAACAATGGAGTGTGAAAAACCAAAGAATGAAAAACCAAAATGTGTTCATTGTGGTGAAGGGCATCCAGCTAACTACAGAGGATGCATGGTTGCAAAAGAAGTGCAAAAATTAAAAGATAGGCGCGCTAAGAAACCAGTTCCTCCTAAGCAGCCACAGAGGAATAACCGACAAGTTCCAAAGAATATAAGTGCAGGACAAAAAGCGTACAGTCAAGCAGTTACTGGTAAGCCTGCTGGAGCATCGTTAATGCCCCCTGGTATTGCAGAAATAGTGACCTCCATATGGACATGGGAATGGACACCGTTATCCAGACCATCAGCGAATTCGCCAAAAGTCACGAACAGCGACTTCATCGTCACGTCAATGTCGAAGCCATCCAGCTCCTCGACAATACAAACCAGATTCGAAGGCTCAGGAGGATCAAACCCTTCGAGCTAGTATAATTTTGTGTTAGTGCAAAAGCAGAGGACAGTGCCTGTGTACACATTAATATTAGTGTAATTAAGTATTAGAAAAATATAAGGAACACTAGTGAGTAAGTCCTTAGATATAAGTTTTGTAGCAGTAGTAAATTAGGTTAGAAAAATATTACTCATTGATCTAAGTTCAGATCAGATTGTAATTATAGTAAATGCCATTGGTGTGCCAAAAATATTTCGTTGTTACAATCTAGTACGCGTGTTGCGCGTTGTCTTTGCGGTAAATTTTATACCAAAAACATGAAATCGATGGAACAGCGCGCCACGGTGCGAATGGGGCAATGTGGAGGATACAAATTACGGCACACAAGGAAATATGCGGAAAACCTACTAGAATGCGTCACGGAATTAGCCTATCAATCATTTTACGCCAGCGTTTCGCCGCTTATCTTATCTGAATCTGGAGAGGCTTTTAGGGCGTGTTGTATAGTGGTTCTAACAACACAAAATAAATTTTAATGGATGTTCCCGCGGCGCTAATCAAAACTTAAATAGCCATAAATTCGACTAATTTTATGAAATTATCCTAATGAAACAACCCAGTTCCTTTCGGGAACCAATTTCCAGTTTTAAGCCCATTAATATGGAAACAAAACGACCAATAACTAAGATTTAACATTTCGAGAACGTTTGACACTAGTTTCTAACTTTTTATGTTAAACTAGATTAACTTATTTAAACTGATTTAGTCTTAACAAACACATTTCTGTAGCAAAAGTCTTTCCCCCCTACCATGTCACATCCTACACCACCTTTTCGGTCAATTAAATCCAGTCAGAACTATGATGTAAAGGGTCCGCCAATAAGCGCGCTCGATCTTTAAAATGAAATAAAGCAAGTTGTGTGAGAGGTATAAATGAAATTTATTTTTTGTTTGAAAGAGTATTCGAAGGCATTATGTATGGAAAATAATATCGGTCAAATGTCCACCTCGGCTTCGCTGGGTGGCGCGCATACGAGAAGTCCAATTTTCAATGACTCTGGCGCACAAATCGGGCTGTATTTCATCGATGGCGTGGCGTATGTTGACTTTGAGGGCATCAGTGTTTTGTGGTTGGTTTGCGTAGACCTGTGATTTAAGAAAACCCCACAAGAAATAGTCTAGTGGGGTTAAATCGCACGATCTCGGTGGCCAGTTGATGTCGCCTCCGCGCGAGATAACCATTCCTCCGAAGCGCTCGTGCAGAAGATCCATTGTGGCGCGCGCTGTGTGGCTCGTAGCGCCGTCCTGCTGAAACCACATATCCTCGACATCCATATTGTCGATTTCATGCCAGAAAAAGTTCGTTATCATGGATCTGTATCGTTCGCCGTTTACCGTGATGGACACACCATCGTCGTTCTCGAAGAAATACGGCCCGATGATGCCTCCGGCCCAAAATCCACACCAAACAGTTACCTTTGCTGGGTGCATTGCGACCTGGTGGACCTCCTGTGGATTGTTCTCGGCCCAATAACGGCAATTCTGCTTGTTGACATTCCCATTTAACCAAAAATGTGCCTCATCGCTGAAGATGATTTTGCGACCAAAATCGGGGTCGACTTCCAACTGCTCTAAAGCCCAATCAGCGAAGATACGGCGCTGTCTATGGTCGTTTATTTTGAGCTCTTGTGTCAGCTGGATCTTGTACGGATGCATGCCCAAATCCAGATGCAAGATTCGGCGAAGTGATGTTTCCGAAAGGCGGAGTTCCTGTGCGCGACGTGAAATTGACTGTCGCGGATTTTCACGCACACTATCGCGCACAGCGGCGACATTCTGGGCAGATCGGACGTTTCGACGACGCGTCGGTGTTGGCTGATTGTTCACCGAACCGGTTGCCTCGAATTTGTTAATCAAACGACGGATAGTCGACTCAGCAGGACGATCAATTGCACCGTAAAATTGGCGGAGCGCGCGGAACGTTGCTCGAACCGATGAATGATTTTCGTAATAAGTTTTAACGATTTGCACATGTTGCTCGCGGCTGAATTGGTTCATGGTGATTTGTGAAGATACACTGAATAATAACAACTACGTTTGCCAACTCTACCACAAACAACATGGCCGCCATGAGCTGTCAAAGATCGAGCGTCCCTATTGCCGGACCCTTTAAAAGCAGAAAAATCACGCCAAAATCCATGTAAGAGAATACGATGATATTAATGAAAAAGACAATCTAAATCAATTACATTTTATTTATTATTTATTAATATTAACATCAACATTGATATTAATAGACATTTCCTTCTTTGTTTCATCATATTTCACTTCGTGTCCCTTAATAACAAGCTTGTAGTTGTCATCGGTTTCAGAATGCATAGTGCTTGTCGAGGTTTTTGATAAATCTGTAGAAACAATGGATGCCTCCTCTTGTAAGGAACGACTAGTACCAGGAGTACCTTGGATTTTCCTTGTGATATCGAGCTTATTGTATATACAATCCTCGATATAACTTTCTGCTATAGCGGAACTTCGCCACCCAACATGTCGTTTAATTGTTGTAAGGTCAGCACCTAATATTAGCCGGTAAAGTTGTTGAAGTCCGCCTCATGCAATGGCCGCCATAAGTTTCTGCGTTTATCACATGCAAAAATGAAGCAACTCTTGAAGGAACTTTCGAAGTGTTGATTCCAACAGATTGTGAAGTACATTTTTGATGTACTTCAGGTGTATCGTAAAAAGAATCTGTCTTCTTCCGACGTAAGGACATGTATTTTCAACACGTCTCCACAGTATTGATAAAGACTCCTTCTTCCATAATTGTGATTTTCGTGAGACGCCGGTCTTGGTATCTGGTACAGAAACAAGCAGATATTCGCCCCTGTCTACTACATCATTGATTTTCAACCCCCACTATTAGTGCAACCTAAAATATCTCAAAGTTTACTATCTACAATATCTAAAAGGTTAAGAGATATTGCCTTAATCATAAAAAATTCTGTATCGCAAACCCTTGTCAAAAATTCTTCCACGTGTGCTCTTTCCAGATATGCAGTGAGCTTACTATAGTTTCGAATGTGTATGTTTTTATGGACCTTTCAGCGGCCTTCAGCATCGAGTACCTCGACCACATGGACCACATTTTAACGTGTGTCGCTATTGTTCAAAATGACAGAAAGATCGGACCATCGAAATGATAAAGACGTAATTTCGGGACGAGCTTATGAGCAAAGCACAAATAAAAGACTGGTATAAGTAGTTCGAAGATGGCCCGCACACCGGATAATATCGAACGTGCGCAACTTTCGATCAATGAAGATTGTCGATCGGCTATGCGAGAACTAGAATGTGATCTTGGAATACCGAAAACTAGTGTATGGAAGATTTTAACTGAAAATTTGCATGTGGTTAGCGTGTTCATTCCAATTCATGGCAAAATTGCTAACGGTGGAGCAGAAAAACCTTGAAATCGCTCAGGATAATTTGCCACTGGTCAATAATGATGAAAATCTGCTTAAACGGATTGTAACTGGTGATGAATCGTGGGTTTATGGTTATGATCCCAAAACGCCGTCGGAGCGACGACCGAAAAAAGCGTGCCAAAGTCGGAGCAATGTCGTCGTTGCCGATTGTAGCTCCGTCGGCCTCCGTACGCATCTGACGTAGCTCCCTGCGACTTTTGGCTGTTCCTAGGGGCACCGATTTTAAGACAAAGAAACAATCAACGTCGACCGCATGGAGGAAATTGCATAATTCCTCAAATTTAAGAAATACGATAGCAGAACTTTCATTCATTAATTTTTCCTGTTGTCCCCCTTTTTCTTTCCATTCATTAAATTCGGAAAATACTTTTTCATAGAGTTGCTGCTTCGGCTTCCTGAAGGATTCTTTCAGGAACAAAATCGCTTTCTTGCATTCCAGCATTTCCCACCAACTTCACAATTTTTACAAATGAAATCGATGAACAATCGGAACTAAATAACAACCATTCAACGCCTTTCAAGTATTTTTTAAATTAATTTCAATAATTTTTGAGGTTACAGCCGCTGTCAGAGAGAAATGTCAAATCATTTTTTGATTAAATCTGATTATAAATAAATGACTGTGATTGTGGATAAAACGTTGTATCGCATTCTTGTTTTAGTCGCATTTTATACGATCAAGAAAATTAAACTCTCGAACTTCGTTCTCGAGTTTAAACTTTCTTGCATGTATAAAACTATCTAAAACACTTTGATTTTGATTTTTTGATATCTGGTAATATGACATTTTCTACTAATATACATGAAGAAATTTACGATATATCTGACGAGTGCGACAAAAACTAAAACGCCTTTCTGCATGTGGGGTGTTACAGACCCCAGACACCTTTCCACCCTCACTTACAAGGTTTTCTATCATTCTTTTCAGTTAATTACCTACATAAAACGTCTTATTGGAAAAAAACGTACATTTGCCGATTACCAAAAAAGGGAAATGAAAATGATGTATCAAATTATAGAGGCATTTCACTACTGTGTAATTTCTCTAAAATCTTTGCAACCATACTGTATAGTAAACTTCACTACTCTATCAGGCAGCTTATTTCGTCACTTCAACATGGGTTCATATAAAGGAGGTCAACAATATCTAATTTAGCGGTTTTTACTCAATATGTCTCTGAGGTTTTGGATAATAGAGGACACAGGTCGATGTCGTCTATACGGACTTCCAAAAAGCATTTGATCAGATTGACCATAACATACTCCTTTTGAAACTAGAAAGTATTGGTTTTTCTGAAGCATTGATTAAATTATTCACCTCCTACTTAAGCGATAGACACTTTATGGTCAGATATCAAAATTTCAATTCAATATCATTTTCTCCAACTTCGGGAGTTCCACAAGGTTCCAATCTGGGCCCCATATTGTTTTTATTCTTTATTAATGATCTTCCTGAAGTCATTACTTGTGAGCATTTGTTATTTGCCGATGATTTTAAACTCTACTCTGAAATTAAATATTCTACAGATTCCATCCGTCTTCAAGACTGCATTAACAGAATGTCTTCGTGGTGAGAGACAAATCATCTTAAACTAAATATAGCTAAATGTAGTAAAACGTACTGACTTATACTCGCAAAACTACATCTTATACTCACAACTACTTCATTGGGACTAACATCATCAGCCGAGTTTATGTATTCATTGACAGCAAACTCACTTTTGTTGAACATATAAACCATATTGTTTCTAGTGCCTTTAAATCTTATGGCTTCATTTACCGAGATTGCCGGGACTTTTCCAATATAAGCACCTTCAAATCTGGTGAGGTCAAAACTAGAATACGGGTCGATTATATGGTATCCGATTTATCACGTTCATTGTCAACATTTAGAATCGATCCAAAGAAAGTTCTTAAAGTTTTTGATCTTTTTGCAAGATGGATCTTATCCTCCTAGAGGTCTGGATCAAGATTATTTACTTGCGAGATTTAATTTTGACTCTTTAGAAACCAGACGTAATATCATGCTAATTAGATTCTTGTTTAATATCTTGAATGGCAAGCTTGATTGCCCTGATCTTTTAAATAAAATAAATTGTCTGATACACTGTGATAATTTGAAGAGTATAGGAATGTAACTGGGTAGCTCGGTTAGTTTAAGTATTAGGTACTTGTGCAAGCGAGTGATACCAGACCCCTCTAGCGGTCAGTTGCTACTACTCATCAGACATTACTAGTAAAGAAGTAAAGTCTTTGACAAGCAGCGTCCTGCAATGCAGGCACCTAGAGCAGCGACCGTAGCCAAAGGTAGGCTAAACAACATAATGAATGGATTTACAGGTAACAACTACACAGAGAACTAATATCCCTACCTGTATTGGGTCGCTGCTCTAGGTGCCTGCATTGCAGGACGCTGCTTGTCAAAGACTTTACTTAGTAATGTCTGATGAGTAGTAGCAACTGACCGCTAGAGGGGTCTGGTATCCCTCGCTTGCACACTACTGCTTAGTCTGCTTGACTGTTTTGATAGTTTTGGTCATTCATTAATTCCTCTACCTACGGTGTACTGATGAGAGCCAAATAGCTCGAAACTAGTCTACACCTGGTGGAGGTATTGGAGAATGACCATAGCTATCTTATCGGATTTGCAGGTGTAATTCAATACAGGTAGGAATATTAGTTCTCTGTGTAGTTGTTACCTGTAAATCCATTCAGTATATTAGGTACTTGTTTGATTTGTTGTAGTAAATTATATTTTGTTTGCTTGTTTTATTTTGCCATATATGCATATGCATATTTAGTTTGGCTAATAGGTATTACGTCTTATGTATTGCTGTTTTGTATTATTTTACTTCTACTTATATTGTTATATTTTAATTAGTATTGCTATTCCTGTTGGAATAAATAAATATTATTATTATTATTATTATTAAAACCTTTTCGGTATCTCTCAAACGAAATGGTGTGTGATTATCGGTTATCCAAACCATTATTGCTCTTAACAAAATCGATGTTGGGTCAAATGCATTTTTATTGTTATGGCGGCGATGAGTTTTTTATTGTGTTTGTGTATTAATTATTTATTTATTTTAGCGTAAATATTTGCCGTTGTAGCGGCGTCGGTCCCCTTTCATTCGTTAAAGTGCCATAGGTAGGTCACGATGCCGCTGCGCGATAATCCGATACGGTTCTGAGCATCTGCGGAATACAGACAAAAAATTCCGTGGCATGATAGAAAATTATTTACCATTGCGGCTCTCTAACTATAACTGCCCAATAACTGGGCAGGAAAAACGATAGCAGGTACCAGCGCGGATGGCCTTATACCTGTCGGCATCACTTCGGGCAGACCAGGCATAGTTTTGCACTTAGTTCTAAAGAACATTGTTTATATATCATATTATATATAAATCAAACATGTAGAATCTGATATTGACCATAGTTTTTCCTAAGAAAATAACTAGGGGGGCATTAGGGGCACGTGCCCCCTCCCCCCCCCCGCCGGATTTTAATTTTGTTTAAAAATTTTGAGTGGTATTTTTGTCATAAAATATGAATCTTGTTGAAATAATGTTAAGTTTCGTAAATATATAATTTTTATAAGATATCAGTGGCAACTTTACTGTAGGTGCATTTGTACAGTCAATCCCCATTCTGAAAAAGTTTACGGAGGCTTGCCGACGCTGCCGTAAAGGTATGAAATTAAATAAGCTAGCCTAGTTTAAAAAATGATACAGGAAAAATGACAATACTGAATGTCCTGCATTTATTTCAAGATGGAATTAAATATCAAAAAAAATTTCTTGTAAAAAAGTGCCAGGATAATGCGTGACCTTGAAAATTTTCAAAATTTTTGCACCGCGGCTGCCACTGTATATATTTGTTGTGTGCCCCCCCCCCCAAAAATCCAAGTCTGGTTACGCTACTGATTGCAATGTCACCAAGACATGAGTGTTTTTCAACCCTAAGTATAACATCATCGCCTTTTCCTCTTATCGCACCCCAATTATTGCATATGACTTGTTGAAACGTGGCGTGGAAAATCATCTATACATTTTGGTGATAGCAGAGGTCTTAAAACCGAACCGCGTGGAACTTCTATTTATGTTTTTATTGTTGTTATTGTTCACCAGATGTTATCATGTTATTAAATGTTTTTCCAGATGTGTTCCGTAGCATGATGAACAACTCGAAACGCGAGTTTCACCAGATGTTCGAAAGGACCTACGGGAAGATATACCTCCAAAACTCGGAGGTCTTCAGCGATTTCTTCACGGAGCTGGAGACCTACTACAAGAAGGGCACGGTGCGCTTGTCCGATACGATGGACACTTTCTTCAGCATAATCTACCAGCGAATGTTCGCCGTGATCAACGCCCAGTACACGTTCGACGACAAGTATCTAGAATGCGTGGCCGAACACATGACGGAGATGAACCCCTTCGGGGACGTCCCCCACAAGCTCGGCATACAGCTGCGCAGGTCCTTCGTCGCCACGAGAACCTTCTACAAGGCCCTGGTTATCGGGGCGGATGCCTCCAACAGCTTGGCGGAGCTCAGCATCGACGAGGGCTGCTTCGTGCAGATGACGAAGATGCGGTTCTGCGGCATCTGCAGAGGGGAGGAGGGGGCGGCGCCGTGTCCGGCGTACTGCACCAGCACCATGCAGGCGTGTCTCAGGTATTACACCGAGTTTTCGCCTGTCTGGGACAATTTCATAGGTGAGTGGAACGTCTGAGTCGTTTTTTCCCTTTACTAAAGTCTTTTCTTAGACGCCATCGATAAGGTGGGCGACAGGCTGCTGGGCCCCTACAACATAGAGGTGGTGGTCGAGCCGCTGAACATAAAAATCTCCGACGCCATCATGAACTTCCAGGATAGCGGTGTGGAGGTCTCGCAGAAAATCTACGCCAAATGCGGGAAACCCACGACGTTCAGTAGGCCGAAGAGAAAATCGGGCTTAAAAAATGACTCCGACACCAACCCCGATATGGAGATCAAGGTCGAGCCGATCAAGCACGGGAAGAAGAAGCATAAGAAGGTGGTGGAGGCGACGGACAATAAGTCCGTTCTGGAAAAGATCATCGGAGACATTAAGCAGGTAATTTATTTTTCTAATAGCTGCCCGAAGTTTCTTTATAGGGGAGAGTGGGGCACAATCGAACGCTTATTTTCAATTTTATTGTCTTTTATGTCATTGAAATTTTATTTTTAATGAGCGACAACTGCATGTACAGAGGCATGTAAGTCAGAAGATTGTTATTGGCTTGGAAAATTGAAAACAAAAACGTAAATTTCCCGATCTTCCCCACCAGTGAGGTAGCTTTGGACAGTGGTGCGGTGGATTGGGAGAGTAGTGGGGCATATTCGGACAAGAGGGTTTTTCCATGTGACGTGGTGGGAGCCGAATGTTCCCTATGGCCGAATGTTCCCCATGGCCGAATGTTCCCTGTGGCCGAATGTTCCCCATGGCCGTAGGTTCCATATGCCCGAATGTTCCCTATGGCCGAATGTGTACCACTTTCCCCTACTTACTTTTATACTAGATTTTTTTTTACATTAAAACAATAGTCCGGTCAATTTAGATATTTGAAATAACAAAAACTCCCGGAAAGCTGAAATTTCGCGGACAACTTGGGTTCACCACGAGAAAGGAAGTTTCGAAACTCCCCATTAATCCCATGTGCGAATGTTCCCTATGGCCGAATGTGTGCCACTTTCCCCTACTTACTTTTGTACTAGAATTTTTTTTTACATTAACACAATAGTCCGGTCAATTTAGACATTTGTAATAACAAAACTCCCTGAAAGATGAAATTTCGTGGAGAGTTTGGGTTTACCATGAGAAAGGAAGTTTTGATACTCCCCTTTGATCCCATGTGCGAATGTTCCCTATGGCCGAATGCGTGCCACTTTCCCCTACTTACTTTTGTACTAGATTTTTTTTGCATTAACACAATAGTCCGGTCAATTTAGACATTTGAAATTACAAAAACTCCCGGAAAGTTGAAATTTCGTAGAGAGTTTGGGTTCACCATGAGAAAGGAAGTTTTGATACTCCCCTTTGATCCCATGTGCGAATGTTCCCTATGGCCGAATGCGTGCCACTTTCCCCTACTTACTTTTGTACTAGATTTTTTTTTACATTATAACAATAGTCCAGTCAATTTAGATATTTGAAATAACAAAAACTCCCGGAAAGCTGAAATTTCGTGGAGAGCTTGGGTTCACCATGAGACAGGAAGTTTTAAAACTCCCCTTTGATCCGATGTGCGAATGTTCCCTATGGCCGAATGTGTACCACTTTCCCCTACTTACTTTTGCACTAGAATTTTTTTTTGCATTAACACAATAGTCCGGTCAATTTAGACATTTTAAATAACAAAAACTCCCGGAAAGTTGAAATTTCGTGGAGAGCTTGGGTTCACCATGAGACAGGAAGTTTTAAAACTCCCCTTTGATCCCATGTGCGAATGTTCCCTATGGCCGAATGTGTACCACTTTCCCCTACTTACTTTTGCACTAGAATTTTTTTTGCATTAACACAATAGTCTGGTCAATTTAGACATTTGAAATTACAAAAACTCCCGGAAAGTTGAAATTTCGTGGAGAGTTTGGGTTCACCATGAGAAAGGAAGTTTTGAAACTCCCCCTTAATCCCATGTGCGAATGTTCCTAAGGCCTAATGTGTACCACTTTCCCCTACTTACTTTTATACTAGATTTTTTTTTACATTATAACAATAGTCCGGTCAATTTAGATATTTGAAATAAAAAAAACTCCCGGAAAGCTGAAATTTCGTGGAGGGCTTGGGTTCACCACGAGAAAGGAAGTTTTGAAACTCCCCATTAATCCCATGTGCGAATGTTCCCTATGGCCGAATGTGTACCACTTTCCCCTACTTACTTTTGCACTAGAATTTTTTTTTTCATTAACACAATAGTCCGGTCTATTTAGACATTTGAAATTACAAAATCTCCCGGAAAGTTGAAATTTCGTGGAGAGATTGAGTTCACCATGAGAAAGGAAGTTTTGAAACTCCCCCTTAATCCCATGTGCGAATGTTCCTATGGCCTAATGTGTACCACTTTCCCCTACTTACTTTTATACTAGATTTTTTTTTACATTATAACAATAGTCCGGTCAATTTAGATATTTGAAATAACAAAAACTCCCGGAAAGCTGAAATTTCGTGGAGGGCTTGTGTTCACCACGAGAAAGGAAGTTTTGAAACTCCCCATTAATCCCATGTGCGAATGTTCCCTATGGCCGAATGTGTACCACTTTCCCCTACTTACTTTTGCACTAGAATTTTTTTTTCATTAACACAATAGTCCGGTCAATTTAGACATTTGAAATTACAAAAACTCCCGGAAAGTTGAAATTTCGTGGAGAGATTGAGTTCACCATGAGAAAGGAAGTTTTGAAACTCCCCATTAATCCCATGTGCGAATGTTCCCTATGGCCGAATGTGTACCACTTTCCCCTACTTACTTTTGCACTAGAATTTTTTTTTTTCATTAACACAATAGTCCGGTCTATTTAGACATTTGAAATTACAAAATCTCCCGGAAAGTTGAAATTTCGTGGAGAGATTGAGTTCACCATGAGAAAGGAAGTTTTGAAACTCCCCCTTAATCCCATGTGCGAATGTTCCTATGGCCTAATGTGTACCACTTTCCCCTACTTACTTTTATACTAGATTTTTTTTTACATTATAACAATAGTCCGGTCAATTTAGATATTTGAAATAACAAAAACTCCCGGAAAGCTGAAATTTCGTGGAGGGCTTGTGTTCACCACGAGAAAGGAAGTTTTGAAACTCCCCATTAATCCCATGTGCGAATGTTCCCTATGGCCGAATGTGTACCACTTTCCCCTACTTACTTTTGCACTAGAATTTTTTTTTTCATTAACACAATAGTCCGGTCAATTTAGACATTTGAAATTACAAAAACTCCCGGAAAGTTGAAATTTCGTGGAGAGATTGAGTTCACCATGAGAAAGGAAGTTTTGAAACTCCCCATTAATCCCATGTGCGAATGTTCCCTATGGCCGAATGTGTACCACTTTCCCCTACTTACTTTTATACGAGAATTTTTTTTACATTAGCACAATAGTCCGGTCAATTTAGACATTTGACGTAACAAAAACTCCCGGGGAGCTGAAATTTCGTGGAGAGCTTGGGTTCACCGTGAGAAAGGAAGTTTTAAAACTTCCCATTAATCCCATGTGAGCTACAGAAGTTATTCGGGGTCAAAGGTCAAAATTTGAGGTTTTTTGTATTTTTTGCGAAAACGGTAAGTTTTATCGAAAAATTACCTCGGACCAAAGTTGTAGATCTTAAAATTATCTACAAAAGTGGTACTTATGATTTTTTTCTAAGAGTCACCATTTCTGAGATATCGCGATTGTAAGAGTCACGTTATACATAATATGCACACTAGGGTGGCGTGAAAAATATGAAAATTGCAATTTGCAAATGCTTGTGTCTCGATTATGCATATATACCTAAAAGTAATGCACGTCAATTTTTAACCAAATCGGTCAACATTAAGAGGTTCCGCAGTGATCATTTTTGTAGATAATTTTAAGACCTACAACTTTGGTCCGAGGTACTTTTTCGAAAAAAATCCAAAAAACCTCACATTTTGACCTTTGACCCCGAATAACTTCTGTAGCGCACATGGGATTAATACGTACTTTTAAAACTTCCTTTCTCATGGTGAACCCAAGCTCTCCACGAAATTTCAGCTTTCCGGGAGTTTTTGTTATTTGACCGCTATTTATACGTCTAGATTGACCGGGTTACAAAAACTCTTAGCCACAAGCCTGTACGATTTTCACCGTTGCCTAGCACATATATGCTTCTTAATGAACAACAGATTTTTATTTGCCCTTTAAGGCGGCAAATTTGAACTGTCCGAATGTGCCCCACTCTCCCCTACACACCTTTATTGTACGCCTTACTTTTCTACAGTAATTAATATTAAATAAAGTGTGGGCTTATTTAAAAGGAACTTGTAAACCATTTGCATTAGGTGTATAAATACACCGATAATTTACCAGAAACTTGAAAAAGCTGTCTATAATTTGTATCCTCAAACATAAACAAACTCTCCTGGGTAAAAAGCAGAGATACGGGGGGGTCAAGGTACCTTCTGGCACACCAGGAAAAACTCTCTCGGTGTCAAAGTTTAAACAACATTGTTTACAAACACAGCAATTGTGGACATATTAATTATGCCCTTGAATATTTCATCCATGCCATTTATCCACGGCATAAGGTTTACGTAAATGCTTTGATTGTTTATGAATATTGGAATTATAGTTATCACTTTTAGCCATCTGCTCAGACTTTTATAATAAACAAACCCCACTCTCACAAAGCCTCCTGAGTTAAACATGCCTGAAAGATGAAAAGAACGGTGATGTTTATCAGGTCGATTACACATTACAAAAGTCGATTTATAATTTTATCCTGTTTGATGAAAAACTTATTGGAGTATTTTTAGGAAAACATTCGCTAGACACATTACAAGCCTGCTACAGCATCGGCGGTCTTAAAAAAAGTGTAGTCAGCTTCTTCATAACGATTTAACGTTTTTTATCCCCCAGCTTGACGTCACAAGCTTTGTTCAATATCGTGGTGAAAGAAATATTGCTACCGCGCATTACAGCAAATATTTTGCACTTAAAACATAAATTCACAAGGTGGCTTGTATTTTCAGAAACATTACTCAATGGACAATTTGTATTTATTTTTAAATTACTCGAAACATCATCGACGTTTGATCCAATATTTGAGAGACATCAGCCATTTTTTAAATGTCCAAAAAATTGTTTTAATCGCGCCAACACGCCCACATCGCCACATGATCGAAAACGGGGCGGTCCGCTCTCGTGACCACGCGAACCGTGATGACGTCACTGCTAATTTGAGTGGATTGACGTTGCATTCTTCATTCGTTTGTTACTCTCGTTGTTTTATGTCGGTGCTGACACGATGAAACGGGGGTTTCTATAAGTACAGAGGGACAATTTGCCATGAATTGACTCCTTCGTGTTGCCGAACTTAATCGGACAAAATCCCGACTTTCTTGTTATCGAATTAAAAAGGGAAAATAAGTAATAATATAGGTAATATTAGGTGTAACGGGATTCAATTAATAAACTGAACAACCAATGAAACATGAATCAAACATTTATTAAAATAAATACCACCGCACTTAACTCAGGGGCAAAAAAACACAGTTAATATTTCGTCAGATTTAAAGTCATAACTTTTTTATTTAAAGTTCAATTTTCATAATTTTTTCAGCAAACTTTTTACTTGGTCTTGTCTCTAAGATTGTTTAAACTAAACTGACTCATGTCACAGTTCGAGTTTTTCATTCTTTATTCTTTGGCTTCTATGAAATACTTTCACTAGTTGCTGTTGTTTGTACATTACGTGTTCAAGACTGTCTGTTATTATGGTTGATTGTGCTTTTTGGTTGTTTATAGCAACGGAGGTGGTAAGGAATTGCGGGTTTGTTAGGTGTTGTTAGTTAACAAAAAGTAAGTGGCCTCGAAGCGTCGGATACAATTTCTTAGTCTAAGTTAGTATTAATGTTGCATAGGTTAAGTTCTAGTATTTAGTTTACAGAAATAGAATGGCTGTAAAAGCGTTGAGTACATTTGCTTAGGTCTATGTTAGTGTTACTGTTGCTACGGTTAAATTCTACTTATTATTTACAATTGTTGCTATTATGCATTATGGATCTTTTTGGTTTTCTTTTTGTTTGTTTTTATTTTCTCTTTTTTCATGCTTTCTTAGGTGCCATCTTTTCTGTTCTGTTGTGGTTGTTTTTCTTTTTTTTTTGCATGCTTTATGGTTTTTTTAATTTTTTTCTATATACATTTTGTGACGCTAGGGTATTAAAAGTGGGGGTATGGTTGGTGTGTATATGTAGTTGAGAGAAGGATATTTTGGGGGTTGACGGAATATGGGGATCATGGAGGTTTGGATTGTGTGATGTGTATAAAGTTAGGTATGATTTTTCCTTCAATGAATGTTTCGATTGTAGGTGTGCCGGTGATATTGTGTAAGGTTTCTATTTTTGTCATTGTGCTGATTTTGATTTTTGCTGCCACCCTTAGGCTTTTGTTTTGCTATATTTGCATGCCGTTTTTGTGTGATAAAGGATGGTACCCCTTTATCGCGACCGCGTATGTCATTGTGGGCCGGATGTAAGACATATATTAGTGTTGCAGACTTTTCATGCGCTTGTAACATGATGGGGAATAATTGTTTGGATATGTCACGACCGGCTGGCCCTTATATACTATTTTCAATGTTCTGGAAAGTTTTAGAAGCTTCTCGATTATTCCATCCCATTCTAGATTGTTCCATCTCATTCTAGATTGTATACAGGGCATCTTGAAGGGTTCTACAGGGGGTAGTACACATGTTCGTATACCGCAACTATTCTAAATGGGGCTGGGACGTATCTCGGTAATTTGAAGTAGAGGGTTGAGACTTCGCCCTTGGGGGATTGTATTTATGTACGACTGCTGTTTTTATATGGGAATATTCTCTGCACCTCCCGGAAGGAACATTCTTTTTTAGATATCCATAAAATATCACAGGAATATTTTCATCGTTTAAAGAAGGAAATAAGAATATTCTGGTAGTATTTTTCATAAAATAGGTACATAAAAACGTAAAACATCAATTCATTTTTAACAATATATTTTTTTTATATGGAGACATGGGATTAAGGGAATCCAGATTAAGCGTATTTTTATTAGTCAGGATTATCGAGTACTCTTATTTCCGTGATTTCATATTGAGATAATTTTCTTGTTTGCAGAAAATAAAGGAGACGAAGCAGTTCTGGCTGAACCTGCCCTACCAGTACTGCAACAACCTCTCGATCACGGCCAGCGTGAACGACACGGGCCCCTGCTGGAACGGTTCTGCGTTGGGCTTGCCCGAGGAGAAATCCCTTGCAAAGCCGGCGATAACGGAATCCCCTATAGTGAGCGAGCAGGTGTACGTGCTGCAGGGCCTCACCGACAAGCTTCGAAAGGCCTTTCAGGGGCAGGAGGTGGAAATGGTGGACGATACGGAGGAATCGCTGGCCGGGAGCGGGTCGGGTTCGGGAGACGGAGACTTCGAGCCGGACGAGGTGGAGGAATCCGGGAAGGATCTTGACTTTAACGAGGATCGGGTGCCCGAGGAGGCGTTCCCCACGTCCTCTTCGCCGAGCAGTACGAAGACGCCGGAGGTGGTACGCACGGCGTCCGGCGCAGACGCGAATAGTATGTCGCTGACCAGGGCGCTCGTGCAGTATCTGCTGCCGATGGTGCTGGTGTGGTTTGGCGGTGCCATAACAAACTTGCTGTGATAAGTGTAGTGTATAATATGTATATAGAGAAACTGTTTAAAGCGTTAACGAAGGGACCCTCTAAAACGTGGCGTGCTAGTAGTGCAGAAGATACTTAGGGACATATCTTTTTGTGTATATGTTTTGTAATTTTTCATGTACGTGAGGTTTATATGTATTTATATTATTAACAAGATAAAAATATACAGAGTACATTTTTAGAAAAATATATTTATTTTGTATAAAATCAACATTACTATAATATTCTATTTTAATCAGTCGATGTAAGTGCTGCTTGGTCGTGTTTTGATATAAACATAGGCAACAATAAAGAGGAACACCGCTATCAATGTGGGCACCGCAATTTTGTATACTTGTTTTTGTGTCTCCGCAAACTCCTTCTTTCTCTGCTTCTTCTCTCTCGCGCTCTCCTTCGTTTTCCCCCCCTTCAACTGCCGCATGGCGCCTCAACTGAAACAGAAACCAAAACCTCAATAACATAACCCGGGACCCACGTGATCAGTTTATATTTCTGCAACGGCCAGGGGCGGCTCCTCAGCCAAAGGAGGATCAGCCTCCCCATCAGTGATGTAAAATTACGGTAACTCATTTTTTTGCCAAATTACAATATTTTTTGTAAATAAATAGGTTATTAAACTTTTTGTACACTATCAGGTATTGTTTTTTTGTAATTTTTTAAGAAAATTAACGTAATTCGTGCGTGTTTACGATACAAAATTCAGTAATTACTGCTTAAAATATTACTGATACTTAAAAAAGACTAAGTATACGATTTTAAAATATAAAACGACAAAATGTGTCAAAACATTACAGAGAATTTTGACAAAAGAACTTTATCTTCATGAGTATCAAATTCAGTTGACACGGGAATTGAAGCCACGGGACCATGCATGGCATCTTCACTTTTGTGAATGGGTGTTCCAGACCGTCGCAGTTCACGGCGAGTTTCGGAACAAACTGAAATTCAGAGTCCTGTGAAGTTGGCACTGCTTCTTTAACCCTTTCAATACAGCTTTGTACTCGATATATTTGCCCATAAATTACCATTGGGACGTATATGTCCCACAACAACTTTGAAAAATACTGATGTCACATTTCTGCCTTGTATATCAATAGTACGTTGTCCCATTCGTATTGGGAAAATCTAACTTCAGTTTCGTAAGGCCGATATTCGCATGGACTGAAACAACTCACAGTATAACCTCATTTTACGTTGGCGTGCACACGTGCGAAGCAGTTTTAGCGACATTATTCCCTTACTGCAGCTAAATAAAGTTTGAAAATTGTGTATTTATTGTAAAAATGTCTAGGTAAGTACCATATTACGTTTTGTGATAATAATTTCTTATATTTTACAAGATAGTCATTGTTTTTAACCTATGGGACCTATATGTCCCAGTAGTATTTTTCATTGGGTGTACATTGTCCCAGTAGTAATATAATGTTCATTGCTTTCAGAAAGCGAAATTTGAATGAAAGAGAGCTAGAGCACTTAGCAGAACATTTATCAGACATAGAATCCCTTGTCGACCCATTTGAAGACAGCGGTTCTGAGTATATTGAATCAGAACACAGTAGTAGTGATTCGGACCTTGTTGTGCCTAAAAAGTCCCGGATTATAAAAAAAAAAGTTGAACTACCAGAGTCTAATCCTGAAGACAATTCTATTGATCAAAGTCAAATTAATTCAGATATTTCAAGTGATTCAAGCTCAGATGGCGAAGAGGCAGATCCAACCACCAGTACCCCTCATCGTGCTGCTAATAAAAAATCAGATGTAGTTATATGGGAAGAAGTGGAAGATAGCTTTAGTCCACGTATGAAAATACCCGATGTTGAGCCGTGTACTATATTAGTTGACTTGAACAGAGGATCTTCAGAATTAGAAATATTTTTGAAACTATTTCCAAAGAGTTTATTTATTTATATCGCTCAGTGTACGAACGAGAGATTAAAAATTCTAGAACAAGCCACGAACAAAAAACAAAAACCTACTGACTCGCATGAAATAATGATTGTTATAGGTTGTCTATTTATTATGTCATACAATAGAGTACCAGCTATATGTCACTACTGGTCTTCTAACAAGTCTTTGGGGAATGAGGCTATAAAATTAGCTATTTCTAGAGACAGATTTCAACTTTTAGCCAGTAAACTTTATTTCAACGCTCCAAAGAAACCTAAGCATTGTAGTAAACTGTATTATATTGAAGATGTAGTGTGCTGCCTCAAAAAAACTTACTCTCAAGTGAGATCAGAGAGTAGTTATCAGTCAATAGACGAGTCTATGGCAAAATTTAAAGGCAAATCGTCCTTGAAACAGTATCTACCACTAAAGCCCATCAAAAGAGGGGTAAAAATTTGGGAAAGATGTGATTCAAAGACTGGTTATGTGTATGATCTAAACATATATTCAGGAAAAGAGACCGAGGCTGCTGAAGGTACTTTGGGCGAACGTGTGGTGAAAAAATTAACTGAAACTGTGAGGAAAAAAAATGTTTCAATTTGTTTTGATCGGTTCTTCACTTCTGTGAATTTAGTAGATGAATTGCCATTTCCTGCAGTTGGAACATGTATCTCAACCCGAAAAAATATGCCCAAATTTGAAAAGAAAAAACGAACAAGGGGTGAATATGAATGCATGAAAAATAGTACCGGTACAATAGCTTTTCTCTGGATGGATACCAAAGAAGTAATGATACTCAGTAACTGCCACCAAAGTAATTCTGTTGATATAACAAGAAAAGCAAAAGATGGTTCGAAGGTTACTTTGACATGTCCAGAAGCTATACAGTTTTACAACTCACACATGGGAGGTGTCGATCTGTCAGACCAGCTCACTGGACTGTATGAAGTTGATAGAAAGTCTTTGAAATGGTGGAAGAAGGTGTTTTATAAACTATTGTTGACAACTGCAGCTAATGCCTGGATCGCCTTCAAAGAGCTCCACGGTAAACAAAATGCTCCTTTCCTTCCTTTTCTAGTTAATCTGGCAGAAGGACTTATAGGAAGCGGTCGCAAAAATGCAAACGTCATCAGAAAACGCTCATACAGTCGAACAACATTGTCTTCAAAAAATTTTATAAATGTAGGTGATCATCTTCCAGTTGTTACAATGACTAGAAAAAGGTGCCGTTTTTGCACCCAGAGAAAAATAGAAAAGAGAACTAAAACAATATGTTCTGCATGCGACATTCCATTATGTAATGGATGTTTTATGTTATATCATACATAATTTTAGTTCATACATATCTTTTCATGTAACTATAAAAAATAATACACCTTTTGTTTTGAGTACTTATTTGTTTTATTATACCAATGGGTTATATACGTCCCCTTAAACCACACTAGTGGGACATATATGTCCCATTACTTTTTCGATACTAGGGCCTTAAAAAAATATATATTTTACTGTCAGTGGGTTCTAATCTTTATGTTCATCTGCAATATATCAAAAAACAATACAACATTAGTAGTTATGTAAACAGTGTTTTTTGGCACCACAGCATGCTGGGACATATATTCCCATTAGTAGCGAAAGGGTTAAAGAATCATCCATTTCTTGGGAGTTTTCAATAGAAACAAAAGAGTTCAGGAGTTCAATGTAAAAAACAGTGATAGCTCTAGCAATTTAGGTCGAGAAATCGCGAAAAAACATTTTAGGGCGCCAGCTTCATGCGGCGCTGTTTTTTCAACGAAAAATAGTTCCCGATGAATTTGTCGGTAGAGAACAAAGAGTTCATTCAGGAGTTCACAACAAAAAAACAATACAAAAGTTATTTTTAAAAAAAAATTTTTTTTCAATAGCGATTGCTGCGATACAATTTTTGTTCTTTCGGTATTCGCACAAACTCTTCGTTCGCCATTCTGAACTCTTATCAAAAGCCCTTTGAACTCCTTGCAAATTATTTTTTTTAAAAATCTCGGCTTTTTCAATCATGAAATTTGCAATAAAAATGAGTTTTTAAGGGTAAGGGTAAAAGGGTTTGTCTCGATTTCCGGCGAAACTACAAGTCCTATGGAAAAAAGTTAAATGGCAAAGTTGTAGGTAATAAAAAGATCTACAACTTTGGTATTTACACTGTTTTCACATAACCTCAAAATTTATGTGAAAAATTCAAATAACCAAGTTTTTGGTTTTTTTATTCTGGTCTATTACAAACATTTTTTTTTGTTTAAGATATTTGGTAAAAACTTACCTTTTTATATCCCAAACACACTGTAATTTTTTTGATTTAAAATATTTATTTTTTCCCCTTATTTCGACTTAATATCGAAAAAGCACCCTTATTTTCAATAGAAAATTCTTACGTCAAAATATCTGTTTTTTGTTCGTTGAAATCAATTTTTTTAAACACATTTTTCAGATCAAATCTTTAAATCCCATCTTTAATATTGAGAACAACTATTTTCGCATGTTTTTTGCAATCTTTATGTTTTATGGATTTGTAATTTTTTTGTTTATCAATGTAACATGGAATCTTAAGTTTTTCGAGTAATTAAAGTGCAAATTTTAATAAATAGCTCAAAATTGTACATAATGAATAAAAAAAAATTATGATTTCGATCCAGACTTTTGATAGATACCATTGGATTGAAAGATGTCATACCCTAACCTAAAACCCCCACTCTGAAGTTAGTTAATAAAGGGTCCGCCAATAAGCGCGCTCGATCTTTAAAATGAAATAAAGCAAGTTGTGTGAGAGGTATAAATGAAATTTATTTTTTGTTTGAAAGAGTATTCGAAGGCATTATGTATGGAAAATAATATCGGTCAAATGTCCACCTCGGCTTCGCTGGGTGGCGCGCATACGAGAAGTCCAATTTTCAATGACTCTGGCGCACAAATCGGGCTGTATTTCATCGATGGCGTGGCGTATGTTGACTTTGAGGGCATCAGTGTTTTGTGGTTGGTTTGCGTAGACCTGTGATTTAAGAAAACCCCACAAGAAATAGTCTAGTGGGGTTAAATCGCACGATCTCGGTGGCCAGTTGATGTCGCCTCCGCGCGAGATAACCATTCCTCCGAAGCGCTCGTGCAGAAGATCCATTGTGGCGCGCGCTGTGTGGCTCGTAGCGCCGTCCTGCTGAAACCACATATCCTCGACATCCATATTGTCGATTTCATGCCAGAAAAAGTTCGTTATCATGGATCTGTATCGTTCGCCGTTTACCGTGATGGACACACCATCGTCGTTCTCGAAGAAATACGGCCCGATGATGCCTCCGGCCCAAAATCCACACCAAACAGTTACCTTTGCTGGGTGCATTGCGACCTGGTGGACCTCCTGTGGATTGTTCTCGGCCCAATAACGGCAATTCTGCTTGTTGACATTCCCATTTAACCAAAAATGTGCCTCATCGCTGAAGATGATTTTGCGACCAAAATCGGGGTCGACTTCCAACTGCTCTAAAGCCCAATCAGCGAAGATACGGCGCTGTCTATGGTCGTTTATTTTGAGCTCTTGTGTCAGCTGGATCTTGTACGGATGCATGCCCAAATCCAGATGCATGATTCGGCGAAGTGATGTTTCCGAAAGGCGGAGTTCCTGTGCGCGACGTGAAATTGACTGTCGCGGATTTTCACGCACACTATCGCGCACAGCGGCGACATTCTGGGCAGATCGGACGTTTCGACGACGCGTCGGTGTTGGCTGATTGTTCACCGAACCGGTTGCCTCGAATTTGTTAATCAAACGACGGATAGTCGACTCAGCAGGACGATCAATTGCACCGTAAAATTGGCGGGGCGCGCGGAACGTTGCTCGAACCGATGAATGATTTTCGTAATAAGTTTTAACGATTTGCACATGTTGCTCGCGGCTGAATTGGTTCATGGTGATTTGTGAAGATACACTGAATAATAACAACTACGTTTGCCAACTCTACCACAAACAACATGGCCGCCATGAGCTGTCAAAGATCGAGCGTCCCTATTGGCGGACCCTTTAGTTACAGAGTACATTTGAACTAAATTTAACCCTTTCGAGACTATCGCCGTAAATGTACGATTTTTATCTGCAGCTTAGCCGTACTGTCGCCGTACAGTTACGTTTTTGGCTCTAAAAGTCACTTACCGTTGTCGTACGATTTTTAAACATTTTCCATTCCAGTGGGACGATTGTCGTACATTTACGCCCCATGCACGCACGTCGAATTACATGTGACCGTACTTGTACGATTTCTCAAAGCTCACACATGTATGATTTTTCGTTTTGCTTTTATTTTTATTGTAGTTTATAAAAGGGCGCATTGCACAAATCGTCTCGGCGCCGTTCGGGTGATACGCGAGTGTTCTCCGGCGGCCGTCTCGAAAAGGTTAACACCTTTTTATTTTTAAACCACCTCAAATATGGTGGTCAATAAATTAGTTTTTTATTGGAAAATTCAATATCGAAAAATGAGTTATCAAAATGAAGATCAAAAAAGCCCGTTGAACTCCTGAACTCTTTTGTTTCTATTGGGAACTCCCAAGAAATGGATGATTTTTAAAAAGCAGCGCCAGCTTCACAGGACTGAAATTCAGCAATGAATCACATTTTCAATCAAACGGATACGTAAATAAACAAAATTGCCGCATCTGAGGAGCTGAAAATCCACGATTCATCCACGCACAATCCATGCACCCAGCCAGGGTTACCGTGTAGTACGCTTTGTGGGCAAGAGGAGTTGTTGGGACCTAAACAGATACCGTAAATGGTATATGGTACTGCGAGATGTTAATGAACTACTTTTTCGAACAAATAAACGATTTGGATATAGGCAATTTAAGGTTTCAACAAGATGGTGACATGTGCCGCACAGCCAACAAAACGCTGAATCTTTTGGGTACCAAATTTCCTGGGTGCACAATCTCTCACAGAGCTGAAGTTCATTGGCCACCACGCTCTTGTATCTTGACCTCGTTAGACTTTTCTTGTAAAAAACAACATTAGAGGGGTTATTGCGGGTATAGAACCAGCTATGTCGCAAAGTAATGGAAGATATCGTCAAAAGAATCCATTGCTGCCAGAGAAAAAGAAAATGAAACACAAAACGTAGTTTAGTGACACTTGCCTGAATATGGCGGCGGGGCGTGGCTTAACTGTATTGTCGCCATGGCGACACAAATCTGTGGTTTTACATCCAATTCAGTCACTGTAGAATGTGTCAGAGCAGTGGAGAGAGTACCGCATAATTGTGGCCGTCCGCCATTTTTACTCCATTGCATACTCGCGGGAAAGCTTATGGTTTCTCTTTGAGCATTTGTTTCAAAATACTATTTATCTGAGCCCAGTTCCATAAGTTATTATGGCGTTAAATATCGAGTAAATATGGCCGCCATGTCGGTTCTAACGAATGCGGTACCTACTCTGTCTATCCACCGCTGGAATGTGTAAGAGCCATCTATCACATATTAGCCACATTTCATCCCCGGGTAGGCAAATATCAAGACACATTTACCTGAAAATTTTGCTGGAAATGACAATTTTATGGGTTGTTCAATGTTGCCACCTTCACTGTAATGTAAATTGGCTAGCAAGATGTGTTTTATTTTGTGGGAAAGTGTTTTGTTTTTAACAGAAAGAGAACCTCTGCAATGTGAGTGGAAGAACAGAAAAGTCTAGCATTGCCCAACATGCTTTAGACAACAATCATGATAGACTATTCAGAAATCTTTACAAAACCCCATCGATATAATCTCTCAAACCTTGTCATATACCTATAATTTCTTCTGAACAGGAAATCACAAATACCGAAATGACTTGGCACCCAAAAATTGGGTGTAGATATTGCAAGAGAAACAGAACATCAAGCAGTTTCAAGAAAACAATTGATGACAAATTTACAATACATTCACATGTCACTATGATACCTAGGTATATGATATAATTACGAACACAGATTAACAAACTCAATAAATCCAAAACACCAACAGGTAATTAAGCCAGAAGACACCATTCGCAAAAAGTTACATGACAATGTGATCATTAATGTAACTTTTTCTCACACCAACTAGATTATTTAAGATAATTGAAACGAAAAGAAGGATCCAGAGTGAATGTTACCAATATGCCAAACCTGATACCAAGCCATTGTCAACAACAAGCCATTAAATCAATTCATTATCGCACCCACAAATGGCTTATACCAAATTAATAACTCGCTCAAAGACGTTGGCACCTAATTTCTATCAGCAAATAATAAACTGACCAAATACAGAACTAGGCATATCCCAACCATTGATGAAAACAATAGATGAAAATAGAATATTTATGATTAAATTGGAACTTATTTACATCATAAAAACTATTTATAAGTTTCTTACTTCAATAACTACCTATACATTATAAGTTGAAGACCAAGGATGCTAAATTCCGCTCTCCAACAATTATTGTCCTGACTAGAATCACAAAATATACATAATATGTACATTGGCAAACATTTTTTAAATATATAAACAGATACCAATAAATTTTATACCTACTATAATAACTGTGTATGTTTACGTTTGCGTATGTTTACATTGTATAAATTTATATATTTGAAATTAAATATAACTCACTTTTAACAAATAACTTCCCAACAATCTGGAACCACTTGCTGACGTCTCAAATAATGAGAAAGTTTGAACGACGATTTAAAAGGAACAGCAATCCGTAGGTTACGTTTTTATCATACAATTGGCTTATCACGAACGTAACGTCAGCAACAGGTTGGTGACACGTCACGAAGTTCTGGGCTGACATTTGGCCCATTTTTATAGGCTGTTGAAAATGTCTGTAACAGTAGAACGACAATATATAAACTGAACACTGAACCGACACCATATTTTATATATTTATATTATTATAGAAATTAAAAACAATAATAATTATCTGCTACAGTCACATAATTACCGATATAGGCAACACTCAATACTGACAACTTTCTTTGCCTAGTGACATCTACCATCTTGTTGTGTTACATCTAAAATATCATAGTACACCTATCTACAGCGACGGAAATACATAATTGATACGGTGCAACATAGATGGCGAAAGTAGTGTACCACAGTTTATTTATTTTATTTTAGGCCGTAGGCCGTAGATTTAGGCTATAAACTGTGGTTGTACCTTGATCTACGGTTGTAGCTTTGTGTTCATAAAATAAATCTGATAATAATTTTAGATTCTTCGTGAAACACAATAGATATAGATAAGGAATACCTATAATAGGTATTATATTTCAATTAGTTTTTATATAAATAATACCTAGGTATTTCGTGTTTTATAATGAGGTTTTTTATTGTTAGTAGGTACCTACACAAAGAGTTAAAATATGTGGCAGATGTGAACATACTCTGATCTGTGACCATATTATATTTATATATAAACATTAATTTAGTATTATCAGATAACTTCATATATACCTTATTTTTTATTGATATTATATAAATCGGTACACAAATAACATTATTGCAGTTAGATTTATTGGTATTACACAAATATCAAATATGCAACGTATACTATAGACCTATAGATAATCATAATCCATCTAACAAGCGAAAACAATGTCATTAGAGGTGTTTAATTATTACCCTCATACCTACCTAATTACAGAATATTTATGCTCTTAGCACAGAAGAAAGAGCTTATCCTACTTCTCTGCGCTTAGTAAAAGCAGATCTTTATTACTTAGGACCTAATTACAGCAAAGTATGGCGATAAAAAGAACGTGAATTATGTCTGGACTATGGGGAGCTAAATCTTTATTATCGCTAATTAGACTTTAGCACTACCTACCTTACTAATTAATCGGCTAATTAGCAGTCAACATAAAATTTTATGTTTTTGTTTACTAGCAAATATCTACGTAAATATTTTACAAGGCAAGCAGGATTACGTCGCACACGTTCCGCCTTGCGTTTTATGGTTCCACAAAACGACTAAAGCAGTCTAAAGACCACTAAACATATGTATTACCTATTATACAGATGGGGTTCCAACCCAAGAACAATATGATTTCTTGTCTAAACATCTTGGTTCCAACTTCCAACCAACCCTCGAGTTCCGACTAGCCTTTAGAGTGGTATTCTTTCGGATTGACGATCAATATCAATATGTGATATTGATGTGATTTCCTTTTATTTTGACCATAGACATTAAAATGTCTCTGGTTTTTTTACATTTCGTACATTTAAAATGTCTAGTACATACTGAGATTACCGAGGTGTAGGTATTATCTATATCTTAATATGCCCTAAAGTTTTCAAAGTTGAATGAATACCTATGTGTACACCCTTCCTGTAGTATTCGAGACAGCCGCAGATTCCACTCTGACAAATCTTACAAGGAGCGATGTCAACTGCTGATACTTGATGATGGGCCTGTTCATTACCAGGGACCATAGAAGAGGACCTTACTTTTTAGTAGACGGTACTTTTAATGTGTACTTCTATATCTTTCTTCTTTTATAAATCTTTCAAGGCCTTTCTAGATTTTTATGTTTTTGTTTTGGTTCGTTTATTGCTTTGTAGGTACGCGAAAAAAAAGAGTGTATAGGTAACTTGCAACTTATAATGATTATTGTAAGTACCTAGGTATGTGTAATTGTAATGTTTGTCTTTGTATGGAGTTAATACACTTTACATTGAGATAAAAGTTACGGTAGTTAAATGGATTCTCTTTATTTTGAGTTACACAATGTGAGAAGTATTTCAATATAATATGGCAACCATCAGATGTAACTATGGTAGGTGCAACAATAAACTAAGGTAGGTATATAATAATACTAATAATTATAATAATGGCATATATAGCAATATGTATATCAATAACATGAGGTCTACACCAAAATAATAGTACCATAACCATAGATTAAGGATACTGTATGTTGTACCTATAGGTGCAGTCACGTGGATATCTCGGGGCTTTATCAGTTTATCGACGTGAAAAATAAAAACACCGATAGCGACTAGACCCGGCTATTACTACGCAGCACCGTGACCTGGTTAAATGAACTTGAATGAACCGGGTGTATGTATATACGAGCCCAGTAAGGAATGCATAATCGGAACGTAACTTTACCAACGCCTAATGATGCTACGTTGCCAGGCCATACTTAAAATCGGTAGAATGTGCACAGCAGAGCTACCGAGATTCCCAGACGAGAAGTAAGTCCTGGTGACCATGTCGAGTACTTCAAATTATACCATATCACGGTGCTATATTATCAGTTTGTTGGATTAAGGGGAAAGTAGTGATTAGTGATATCCAGTGATCAATACGTAATTCGCAGGTTTATCAGGATTGCAGGATTGCGAAGCTGAATTTATAGTTTTGATAACATAAGACATAAGCGGTAAGCAATAAGCCATAAGCAATCTTATGTCATCAGACCATTTATAGTGTCTTTTCCGTAAGAGATACTGAGATTACGCATGCGCACTAATCCCATATTTTCATTTTGTTCTGTGAATAAACCGTACAAGTACGAAAAATGTTTGATAACATCAATTAAGACAGCTTCTCCGGACATTTTTTAGAACTCTGAATGCCTACCTATTACTACCTAATACATATACCCTTTTTTTTTTAAAATACTTGTCACAACAATATTAATTATTTTAATGTTTCAATTTTAGGTTAGATTTAGGTAGTTTGCATTCGCATATATCGTTTCTCTGTGCCACCAACAATAAAATCTCGATATTCACACGATGTTTGCCGATTTTTTCCCGCGTACACCCGATTCGGTAACGATATCGGTAAGATATAAAAATAAACCAAATCTTATCGTCTTACAGCGTACTGTAAATGGTTCTTATTATTTCTTTGTGTTTATTTTTGTTACGGCTTATCGTTGTAGCTTAAAGATGATGTTATCGAAACTATAAATTCAACTCTACTCGTTTAAGATTCCTAGGCAGTGCAGAATGCAACGTCGATCACTAAAACTCCTGCACATCGTATCCTAGATATATCTTTATACGAGTATAAGTTACTAGATAGGTATTTGGCAAGTTTCTTTACATACCGGTAAGAGCTTCAATCAACGTGAAAATCTAACAATCCCGATGTCGACATGTGGCAACAGCGCGTCGTGTGAAATGAATGGAACTCGAATCTGTGATATAGTGGGGCGGCAGACGTGACCTAGTCAAGTTGCCCAACCAATCAGCGTCTTTGTATATCTTTAGAAATGTTTATATTTGTGCACTTATATACGATAAGTAAACGTAAACAGGCTGTGATAATTGATTAAATTATTCTAGTATACCTACCTACCTAGTAGAAGACTTGCGGGTTGCTTAGATTTTCGTAGGTTCAGTCTAACATGCCTTGGACATTCTACAGTCACCAGTCACCTCTGCCTGTTTTAATTTATTATTTATATACCTAACAGGGATAAATAGATATTATGCTGCTAAATGTTGTTGGGTGATATCACAAAAACTGGTAACAAAAACATGTTAGGTATGGACTTTCCTTCTCTACTATTTACGCCTTCACGAGAGCCTTCACATTTTATTATAACAATAAAAAAAAACACAAATCGCCCTGGCTACGAATTTTGTGCGTTGTAGTTTATGGTTTATGAGTTATGAGTGATAAAGTTCACAGCCTTCGTTCTTGGATATTTGGATTTTGGATGCTCCTACCAACTTCTGGATAGACACTGTACTATAGTGTATCCATATACCATTCCACCGTACATATACCGTACCACCGTACATATAACACACGGTGGTGTCATATGGACAGACCATCCTGCGGCAACTCCTATTGCTGAAGCGGTTAAATTAATTCGCAGTGGCCAGACCAGGGATGGCGCCACTAGATATAGCAATGCCGACATTACCGACTTTAATTTAGAATTTTGTTACTCATCGTTTTGTTGTTTTGCTCATAGGTTAGTTTTGTTATACCCGTATAATGTCGTCGTTTATTATATTTCTTGCTTGCGGTCTCGTTTATTTAAGTGTGTTGCTGTGTTCATTTATTACCTAGTACCTTGGCGTGTGAAAATTCATTTAGTATTGAATAGCTGTCATAGTTTTCTTCTTTTATCACAATGGATGTGAAATTGTGTTGTGTACCTACACCTACCCGGGTTTATGAAGGTAAAATCGAAGTACCTTATATTTAAATTTTATTGCTTTGTATATTATAATTATATACCTAGGTAAGGATAGTTTACTATCTCCCACATATCCCGTAAAGGAACAAATGACAATATGAAAAAGGATATCCGTCATTGGTTGAGCAATTGCAAATATGGACCTGCTTGATTCTCAGACATATATTTTATTCCTGAAGGAAGAAAAACCTTACGACGAATGAACGAATGGGTTATATGGTATGTGTTATATGGTATATATGGGTTATATCCATTATAGGTTAGGTTATATCTGATATCAGTGTTGCCAACTTAGTGGTTTACCTTAGAACTGGTGATTTGAAAGGTATATTTAGTTTTTTTCCATTTATTGGCTGGTGGGCAATATACAATATAGCGGTTATGTACATTTCAGCGGTCATCCTGGAGGTTTCCTTGCTTTAATATATAAATAACACATTCTAACGCAGAAGTTGCCTTTCAGCACAAATTTAGTGAAGAATAAAGTTAGAAATAGGATACATTTACCGATGCTTCAGTCTATATTGTCAATATAAGCCGGCTGAAAGACACATGATACTTGTTGTAAAGGTTATATTTTACCAAATCATGTCATCGGCAAAATAGAGACCAATGAAAGCTATAAATGACTTTGAGATTACTAATTTTACAATATAAATGCATGGTTTCTACAGCTTTTAGAAAAATATTTTATCTGAGTTTTTATATAAATTATAATTTTATTATAACTAGATGCCTAGCGCCCAACTAGGTACATAATATTTTGTAATAATATTTTTTTTGTTAATTATTTTCTTTATTTTTTTAAATTTTGTTATTTTATTATTAATTATAAACTACCAAAGATTTTTTTTATTTAATGTACTTGTCAAGTAAATAAATTTACTCGTTATTATTTATATAGTTTTATTTCTAAGTTTCTAGTGGGTTGGTATTGCTGTTTTTGTGGGTAGCGATGTTTTCGAGTTGGCAACACTGTCTGATATGATCTATATGGTCTTTCACCTTTGAGTCGATCGTATATCGTATAAAAACTCGACTTTCACTTTATGAATGAACAATTAAATGAGAAACGACTCGCATCAGTGGCGGCTCGTGAATAGAGCATCAGGTAGGAAGACAAATTTAATCTAAGTTTGGCCCGCAAAGCTTTAATGGCGCCTTTAATTATTTTTTTTTAATTTTCATGGTTACGCGTTTTCCTGGAACTTCAGAATTTCAATGACTATTTCCCTCGTCTTAATTTCCACCAATCACAAACGCGCAATTTGGAATTACAAACGGCTTCTAGATGGAAAAACTGAATGACAGAACCTGTCAGAAGTTTTTTCGAGTTTACCTGCGGCAAAACTTGACAGCTGTTGTCAGCAAAAATTTCAATACCTTTTAAAAGTAATTATGGTCTCCCAGGACACAAGAGAATGACGCTAAACAATTTTTCTGATTTTATTATCCAATTAATAATAATAATATTCTTTTTATATAGTGCTATAGTCACTGAATGGATTTACAGTTAACAACTACTCAGAGAACTAATATTCCTACCTGCATTGAATTACACCTGCAAATCCGATAAGATAGCTATGGTCATGTCTGATGAGTAGTAGCAACTGACCGCTAGAGGGGTCTGGTTATCCCTTGCTTGCATAGTGCTAGTCAGCTTATGTAGTTAAAATGAGTCGCTTTGGAAGTGATTCTATGACTAATATTGATCTGGCGATTGAGAAAAGTGTACCGTACAATACCGTTAAAACCTGTTTATGCAAATATCACGTGTAGTGTGTTTTTCTAGGACAATTTTTATTTTTGAATCAACAGATTTGTTTTGTTGTAGTTAACTTTTATTGGATATTAGATTAGTATGTCTGTGTGTGATAAATTGTGTTTAGTTTTTAGTAGGTGTTAAACAAATTAATCATGAATAAGATCCGCGATTTATAAACTTTTAGTAACTTTTCACTGGAAGAAAAACTTAAAGTTAAAGAGTTAGAGTGACCTGATTTAAATATTATAAAACAAAGTGGCAGTGGACATCTCGATCCCGTAAATTTAATAAAACTATCTACTGTCTAAACTGTTTTGTTTATTAGTCTTTGACACTAATAAACTTTCATCGCGTGTGTTAATTAAATTAGTTTTATAACTTTTTTTTTAATAGACATAAAGACATTAAGTAGTTTTAGGAGTTCTCTATAGTATTATATCTCGGGAGGTTAGAAGTAATCTAGAACTACTGTGAGTAAGTAATGTTCTATAATCTTTATATTGATTAATTATTTTGTACTAATACATTATGACCATTTTTGGAAAATTATCTATAAAAATAAATGTGTGTTGAAAATCAAAACAATAATGCACCCTTAAAGCCGGTGGTAATCATAAACTCAAATAATTATTCTTGTGGAAGTCTGTATTTTTGTTCAAATGGATATTTTATTAAAATTCTGAAGTGCCAGGAAAACGCGTGACCTTGAAAATTTTTAAAATTTTCCCCTGCGGCGCATTTTCTTATGTGTCTTTCCTAGTTTTGGCACTAAGGTAAGTTGGGGTAAGGTCGGATGCGGGGTAAGACCGAACGACCGCTCTAGATGTCACGTAGATGTGGCAACACCGACCTACTTAGTCGTCGCGTAAAGCAAACACGTGTGTGCAGTGTTTAACCAGGCGCCGTCCCGCTGCAACGTTGTTTAAGGCAATTGTAACAATTTTTCTGTATTCTTGCATATCTTGGTTATTCGAACTTACCCCATTCGATAAATTTTGTTCGAGAGGGTAAGTAATTAACATTACGTTTGATTTTTCTGTTTAAAATGTGTTGTATTTATAAGCTATAAGATTCACTATACTCTAACCTCAAATTAAATGAAACTTTAAGTGTGTTCGATCTTACCCCACATCTTTTTGTAAGGGGCATGATCGAATGACGATTTTCCGGTCTTGCCTCAGTCCGTTTACCGCACGAATTTCATTTTAGATTGGAACATGGTCAGAAACTATATAAGAAAATCCGATAGAGGAAAAATCTATAGTAAGGAGGACCTGGAGAATGCCATAAGAGAATTGGAAGAAGGTGTTGTAACCCTTCATGGCGCCGCAAAGAAGTATAATATACCAAAATCGACATTGCATGATCATGCTAAAGGAACCCATGGGACAAAAAGTCAAACACTTGGGAGAGACTTGGCAATTTCCTTAAAACATGAACAAGTTTTGGCAAACGGTCTCAAAACATTAGAGAAATGGGGGTTCGGTCTTTCTAGAAAGGAAGTATTTTTTATTGTGGCCGAGTACGTAACAAAAAATAACCTTAAGACTCCTTTTAAAAATAATATGCCAGGTGCAGACTGGTTTATCAATTTTAAACAGCGGCACAAACTGTCAATTAAAAAACCTCAGGCAGTGGAGTATTCCAAAAAGAAAATGACCGACCCTTTTGTAGTCAACGAGTATTTTACTTTACTGGAGAAAGTACTGAACGACTTGCAGTTAAATGAGTGTCCACAACAGATCTGGAATTTAGATGAAACTAGTCTGTCAATGGATCCATCTAAAACGAAGGTAGTTGGTGCAAGAGGCGTAGCTTGTTCTCGTCTAACTAGTGGCCCTGGGAGAGAAAATATTACAATATTGTCTGCTGTAAGTGCTAGCCGTGAAAAAGCCCCGCCGTTGATTGTTTTTAAAGGCAAAAATATGTGGAACCAGTGGATGGCAGAACCAGATGGAGGACAAAACATAGCGTATGCTGCTAGCACCAATGGCTGGATGGAGACTGACATTTTTTTAAACTTTATTCAGAAAACATTAATTCCTGTTCTGGGCGATCTCCGACCCGTCCTGCTTATATATGATGGGCATAGTACCCACGTAGACAATAGAGTTGTAACTCTTGCACGGGAAAACCGCATTACCATTTTAAAGCTGCCACCACATACTTCTCACCTTTTGCAGCCCCTCGACCTAGCTGTATTTAGATCATTTAAAACCGCTTGGGACGAAGAATTGGTGAGTTGGCAACGACAGAATCAAGGCATGAAGCTGCCAAAGAAAACATTTTCCGAAAAAGTACGTAAAGTATGGAATACTATTACTCCTCTTGTAATTCAAAATGGGTTCAAAAAAGCCGGAATATATCCTTTTGACGCCAGTGTTTTTCCAAATGAAAAATATCATCCTGAAGCCCTAAAAAGATTTGAAAATCTAAAGACATGTAAAATAAATGAAACTGTCGATGTCAATGCAAATAACATGGTTCCGGGTGCAAATATAGCAGGTCCAAGCAATGCTGCATTGGTTAACCAGAGTGACGAGAAACAATCACAGCCAACAAACGTTTCATTTGAGGACCTTCTACTACAAACCGTAAAGCAAAGTTCCGGAAATGCAAGTCACAAAAAAAAGACGAGTAGCAGCAGGTGCTGAAGTGATAACGTATCAAGATATAGACCAGCTACCGGAACATAATAAAAAGCATGCAACAAATAAAACTAAAAAATACAAAGATCGAAACCACCCAAGTACTAGCAGTGAAAGTAGTTTAGAACCAGTCTACGAAGACTCTGATAACGATTTAGATTTCCTAGACGATGAAGAGGCAAATGAGATGGAAAACTTTAAATTAGACGCTTGGATATTGGTTAAATACTGCACAAAGAAAACCATTAAATATTATGCTGGAAAAATCGTAAAAATTGACCGAGTCAAGCGCGGCTGTATTGTGAAGTTTTTAAGATATAACACAGAAGCAAATCATAGAAAAGTTCTTACCGGATCCAACACAGGATGAACAAAATCATTTTAATTTCAACGTTGATTTCGAAGGACTAAATATTGCTTAAGATTTTAATTTAGTTTTGCTAATATTTGTAAAAAATAAAAATATTTGTTTTTCAATTTTGCTTCACAATTGCTTTCCGATCATCCATGTATGGGGTAAGATCGAAGACCATGCAAATATTGGATGATTAAAAAATAAAGTAACTTTTTAAAATAATAGTGAAAAAGTTGTCAGGGGCATGTTCGGAATTCGACCTTACCCCGAAGCCGTGCGTTACGTACCTAAATCATGAATTTGAAAGTTATCCGATCTTTCCCCATAACAAGGGGCAAGTTCGAATGGGTGCAAAAATCCATTTTTGTTATTTTTTTTAGGATTCGTAATCAGAAATATCAAGTTTTGACACTGCAGATTTTTTGTCCGCCCAGTGAAGTGTTACCCCATAAATTTGGACTAATTATTTAAACAATTTAAAAGAGCTAGCCCTTGCTAAATCTCAACTAGTCTAAATTCCGTCTGATCTTGCCCCAACCTACCTTACCTGTTTAATATGGCACGAGCCGCCACTGGTCAGTAACCTGACAAAAGGAGGAGTGGGTGAACAGCAATTAATTAACATTACTGGCCACAGTTCAGCCAACTCAATCAAGCCTTATCTGCAAATATATAATTATTCAAATAGAGCATTATTCCAACATCATAAACACGATGAAATCGATCAAATTTGGCCGCTGGAGAATTTTTTGAACTTTGAGAAAAGCCGATTTCTCAGTTATTTTCAAAAAATTACATCTAAGCTTCTATATAACGTAGAGACTTGTTTGAGGCGGCATTCTTCTATGTAAACCCTCTGCTTTTAAGAAAAAAAATTGTCACTTATTTACCCTCAAGTCCGGCTTCACAGCAAGCTGCTAACTAAACCACTATTTCAGAGAAATTTTGCCCATCTTTAAAATGCTGTCATATCTACAGTTTTCGAAGTAGAGGGTTGATCAGCAGCTGATATTTTTTGTTCAGGTTTACTCTAAAGAAATCTACTCACTTTTTACTTGGTTGCTTCTAGTTCGTTAAGTTATGGCCATCTAAAGTTCTAAAGCCGGTCGATTTTAAAAAATAATAATTTTCAGATAATCAGAACTTTTTTCTTTCAACTCGAAATCCTTTGAAATTTTCAGAGAGTATAGGTCATTATATCCTCAAACAACCCTGAAATTCTCGATTATGGAATAGAAGTGGTTTCCGAGCTATGATTTTTTTTAAATATCAACTTTTCGATTTACAATGACATTTTTTGTGGTTTTATTATTAATTTTAACGTAAACAATTGATGTTTTTCAGAAAATATATTTGAAAATAAGGAGCAAAATGGATTACTTGAGAAAATTGAGCTAAAAAATCAATAATTTTTATTTTATTTTAAAAATTTTTGAAAAGTAAATATTTGTTAATTTCTTTTAATAATATGCTGAATACAAATTTTCAAAGTATTTGAGAACTATCATGTCACGTTTAGCATATTATACTTTTCTTAAAATTTACCGCCAGTCTATTGAAAAATTTAATTTAAGAATGAAACCATTCTTACGGACAGTCAAATGTGTCGGGGCATTTTGTATTGTTGACGTTTACCTTGTAAAAACGCCACACCTCTGCGTTACCAATTGTTCCCTCTGCCTAGACCATCGGCAAGGCATTAAACAATAACAAATCAATAAAAAATCCACAAAACAATCAATCAATAAAAAACAAATCAATAAAACACAATCCACAAATCCAGATCCTCATTTCGATTATGTTTTCAGTTGAAGTTTCCATTGCATTATAACATCGTAAACATATTTTATATTTAGCTGTATTAAAGTTTGCAATCCAACTTTAAACAAGCTATTTTTCTTTAATTACTCGAGGTATTTGCGTCAGTGTTACTACAAGCAGGGATACGAAGAATGAAGAATGCCATTTCGTTCTTTATTTTCCGAAACGACTGCATTCTTGCTGCAGACCCGACAGGGCATTGATCTCCTCCGCTTCTCCGTTCTCCGGTTTATTACCTTGCTACTATATCGCGTGATGCACTCCGATGAGTCCCCTGCTAATTACAGGGCCGGGCTTGAACTGGAAACCCTTCAAACCGTTCCAAGACCATTATAAAGGGTGTCTCAAAATTAACGCAAGATTTGAATTAAATAGAAAACACAGTTTTTATTTAGTCTTTTGATTGTTATTTTTTTATTGAATCATAAAGTACATTGGATAGGGATATTTATGGAATAACATCGGGCAAATCGAAATTTCCCATGACCATTCTGCATAAATGTGGCTGAATTTCGTTGATGCAGCGTTGAATCTCCTCCTTTAATGCACGGGCGGTTGTGGGCCTGTTGACATAGACCTGTGATTTCAAATAACCCCATAAAAAAAATCTAATGGTGTTAAATCACACGATCTAGGGGGCCAATTCTGATCACCGAAACGAGAGAGTACACGGCCTGGAAATGTCTCATGCAGTGATTGAATTGTTTAACGGGCTGTATGGCATGTGGCACCGTCTTGGTAAATCCACATATTAGCCACATCAACATCATCCAATTTCGGCAGAAAGAACTGCGTTATCATGTCGCGATATCGAGCACCAGTAACAGTCACTGCTTGACCAGCCTCATTTCCAAAAAAAATATGGTCCAAAGTGCTTACTTTAAATATCACGGTGACGTCACGCTCTGGGGGCTTAACCCAGATGGAGGCTAATATACTCTCTAAGCTAATTCAACAGGCTTGTCTAGGTCGGTCGAAGCGGCGATGCCAGAATGTGTTCCAGTGCGACGCTTCTCTGCCTATATGTTGTACTGTATTTAGAATGTAAACAAATTAGAATGTAAACAAAACAAAGTAGCTTTCTCATTAGTCAATTATCAAATCAAATTGGCCGTAAAAAGTCATTAAGAAGCAAGCAACTAACAACTCTCGTGTCAATTGTAATTTGGCAACCAAAATGAAGATTTTATTTACAAAATTTCCCAACAGGATACAGAAACTGGTGAGATCGTTTCAGTTATTTTAGTTTTTTCCCGGTTAAAAGAAACTAGCGTATCAAGTACATTTCCGAACTGTCCCAAATATTTGTCAAAAAAAATATCGTATCGAAAAAGCAAAGTCGAAAAACTTACAGAATTACATGAAATACATTTTCAGACATACATACAGACATGTCAAAGCTTAACCATGTTGTGAACTTTATGTCCAATGTACTTAAAAACTTAAAAATAGAGGACGAAAATGTTTCACAAGGAATTGAATTTATTTCTGATCATCTTAAATTGCGAACATTATCGAAAGATAATATAGATAATATAGAATATAATATATGGAATATTGATATAGATTGGTCTTTTGGTTCATAATTAAGTGTTCACCATCACATTCAATTTCATTTTTATTCAATCACAGTTTTATTTCAAAATATTTTCCTGGGCGTTACAGCAGTAATTTTTCTTTTTTTCGATACTTTTTCATCTATTATGACTATGCACTATGCACTATTTAGCGATCGGACAGATAATTGGAGGTCAGTGAGTGAGAGAGCATTTTTTTCCAAAGCGGATGAACCGATTTAATCCGTCATTTTCTTGAATCCAGATAGAAGTTATATCAAAATCTAGTATTAGATATGTATTTCGAAAGCATTAACTTTAAAAGAACAAGCTCAAAGTGGCCTTTTTAGCAGTCAATCCGCCATGTTGAATTTTGATGTTTCGGGATATCCGAACGTCTGCCCTTTGTATCGGCTTATTGAATGGGCTAACCAATAACCATGAACACCATTTTTTTCTCGTCGGACATAGCAGTATTTGCAAGCGAAGGAGTTGCCGACGCCAACCTCCAAAAATACTTAGATCTGCTAAGATGGTTGATGATAAAATGAAATGGAGGCAAATCAATGCAAGTTTGCACGTATAACTTTTACTATCCGCAAATATAAGTGCCAATTCGTCAACGTCAAACAAACTATACTGTGATACACTCAAAACAAGGGAAACCAACTGACTTACTAGGCAAGCTATGAATAAAAGTCTCAGAACCTCCCAAAAAATGTTGCCGGATTGAAAATAATTTTAGTCGATAAGTTACGTTTTATGGAACAAAAACCTTAATAACTTTTTTGTCCGAGTAGCAGGTAATTTGTTATTAACAATGAAACTGCAAAGTTAAAAAAGATAAAAAAAAAGGATTTGAAAATACATTTTGTAAGTTAACTGGGCAAAAGTAAAAACTTTTTATCACTTATGATGTTTTCAAAAAATGCACTGTTTTTGAGATATAGGCGATTTAATGTCCGAAAATGGCCAAAATATGACATATTAAAAAAATCATATCTCGGCATCTACTGAACTTTTTTTAATGTTTTGGGTCGTAAAATGATCCTTAATACTCAAGCTTAAACATATTATTTTTTGTAATAAAGCAACTTTTCATTTTGATCCTGAAATTTATCATCGAAATATCGCTATTTTTTCTTGCGTGCGCAGAATGGGAGAAATATATTATTTATGGGGTCTATATTATCGAAAGATAATATAGACATATTCCGCTACCACTATGGTTTTTTGCTCAATTTTATATACAATTAGTCCTCATGCATATAGATATTTACGAAATCGTGGACCCATGATTTTACCCCATCCCGAAACAATCAAAGGAGTCTGTAATGGTTTTCTAACTGATCCTCATATTGATGAGAAGAAAACTTTTTTAACATATGCAGAAAAAATCTTTAAATATTTAAAAGACCAAGACAAATATGTTAGTTTACTAATGGATGAAATTCACATTGATCCATATTTAGATTGTAAAGGTAATGTTGTAGAAGCTGCAATAAATAATAACGATTCGTTAGCGACATCTGCGCATACATTTATGATTACTAGCATTTGTTCAAATTTTAAAGAAGTTGTTCATATTGCTCCTGCGTCTAAAATTAATCACGAATTACTTGTCAGATTTCTTAAAACAATTAACCATCTAGACTCTAATAATTAGACACATCTAATCTTGACTGTATTTCGAAACAGTGAACAGTTAACCATTTAAATTATTCTTTACCTGTGTTTTTCATAGACTCCGATAGATTTATGCCGTAATATCTTTGTTTAGTTTGATCTTTTTATTGATCTCCAAAACTACATTAAAACGATTTCAGACATACCTACCTACCTAAATAACTACATAAAGTCCGTAATAACATAAGTATCTCGTAGGCCTCCGGATGGTGACGTCACGAGGCAGCACTTTGTCCTTGTATTAGAGGTGTTGTTGCTCCAGCCCAAAATTTGTTTTTCGACAATCACATGTGAGTTCTCAGAACCCCAAAAGCGGCAATTTTGGCGATTAACAAAGCCTGGGTGAAAATGTGCTTCATCGCTTAGGATGATGCTGCTCGAAAAATCAGCATCCATTTGTTGATGTTCAATAATCCATTCAACGAACTCTCTTCGCTGTGCATGGTCATTAGGCTTCAGTTGTTGCGTTGATTGAATTTTGTAAGCATGGAGACAGATTTTTAGTGAGTATATGCTGTATAAGTATAAGTAAGTTAAGTTAAAACACTATTCCGACCATATTTTGTATGAAATTTTCGAACTGCGGCCGCCAAGCTTTCATTATTTTTGAAATATTGTTCAATAATGAAGACACGTTGTTCTATCGTGTAACACTCCATTTTTACTAACCCTAAACTGTCAGCTATCGAATTGTTTTGTGTTTAGGCTTGCCAACACATTACTGCACAAATGGCGGCAAATTCAAATCTTGCTTTAATTTTGAGACACCCTTTAAATGCGTAAAAGGTATTTCTTATTTAATAGCCATTCATTGGTGTGGAAGTTGGCGACGACTTTTCAAGACATAATTTTCCATATAATACCTTACCCTAATACCTTGCATAAAATAATACCCTAAGACCTTCCGTCATAAAACGAAACGCATGAAAAAAAAGTAAAGTACACTCGCTATCCAGCTTTCTTGTTTGTTAATTACAAAACGATCACTGATCGATTTGATTACAAAACTGACTGATCGTTTGTTGATTACAACACGATCATTATCAATTATTAAGAAACCATTTTTGTTTTTGATATATATTTTATAAAATCTTAATATCCTTGTTATTATTTATAATATATTGTAAATTCACACCGTTAAATGAAGATGCGATGTAGTTTTCTGAGTAAGTTTGTAAGAATTCGGTCAATCGGTCAATTTAATAGCGAAGTGTGTTTAAAAAACTACATTTTTCACATTATTGTCAGGGTATATAAAATTCGTTACCTATATTACAAAATTTGTTGGCCAGAACCCCCCACTCCTCTCCGTTCTCCTGCTACGTAGTAAAAACTTTGAAGTCCCTTAGTTTCGCTCCTGATCATCCGATTTTGATCTAGTTGGGCTAAAATTAAAGATAGAAAATAAATCTGTCGACTGGTTAAAAAAATATTTCCCCCGCCCCCTTCCCTAATACCGGAAGCACCGTTTTCAACAAGAAAAATATTCGCTAATGCTGTCGTATAGCGTATGAAGAAACGAAGAATAAGCCGTTTGATTTTTTAAGATCGGTCAATACTCAGAGAAGTTATGGGCATTTTAAAAATTTTCGTTTTACCCCTCTCCCCCCGCTCCTAATTATCCCATCATGCCAAGCCTGCGGCCTCGTAATTGCTTCATAATGGCTCTCTCACAAAAAGAAATTGAGCCTCCAATTCCACTCTCCCCCGATGAAAAATCGTTTTGATTTTTCTTATTTTCGCAACTACGATTCGCGATATCTCTCGAACTAATTATCCGACTTCGCTCAGCTTTAAATGAGCGTGTGAGTTTGGTCTTACTCTCCATTTTTTTCAACTTTTTTTTGTTCAAAAATCAAAGTCAAAATCCGGCGAGATATACATTAAAAACGATTTTCCCGTGCTTTTTATTGATGGTTTCCCACTCCCCCCCTCCATTGACAAGGTCTGCACAAACTATGCCAAAATGATGGGGAGGGGGCACATCTTGATAGATTAGATTGAGAAAAAAACATTTTGAATTTGTGTCTGTTTTTGACAGTTTTTCTCCAAAGCATTCAATAGATCATTTTGTCAGATGACAAGATTAGTTCTTGTTGATTTACCGCTGGTAAATCCATGTTGTTTCTCACTAATTAATGCCCTGTAGGTAAGACACTATCAAGCTGATAGTAAACTAATAGTCGAATATTATTATTGTCAAAAGTTCAGCTGAGGGGCTGAGATGTCAATGCTTGAAGGGAATCTGAGAACTTCCGTGAGACTGCATTTCGATAGTCCTTTTCGTTCTCGAGTTATAAACTGTGAAAATAGGATACTATGGACACCCTGTATTGCTGCAAAGTAAATGAGGGCTGAGAGAAAACATCGTTGTGTCACATTAGCGCCTAAGCAAATATAACAACAAACTTGAAATAAGAGATAATTTCACTGGAACTTTATACTGTTCTACTACGTCCGATAAACAGAATGAAACAATTAAGTCATTTCTCGTGTCATTGTGTATAAATACCCAAGTTGTTGTGAAGAAACGTATATGTTTACAGTATTTTTAGCGTATTCGAATGCAAACCGTGGTACGTCCTTGACTTGAAATTTATACCAATGCATCGCATCGGGCATCGGAGTGTGTGGGCAGGTTATTGTTAGAAAGGCGATAAAACCCGCCGCTTTATAGCGTACGTTTATGTACATAGTATGTAGTACGTCTTTTCATTCTCCCTATCGCACTCATTGTTATATGGCCGCTTGCGGGGACGCCATAGCAACACTGAAAGTCCATAAAATGCATGTTGGAGAGTCACGCAAGGATGCATACAATGTAACCAATGTTACAAAATAACTAGGAATACAGCTAGGTGTCTCTGATGATGAGACATCAATGATCGCTAAAGTACCTACATACATAACATATAATATTGAGTGGTATTGCATCCGCATCCACATCCACGAGTTAGATAGTTTCAGTGGTTAAATTTCTGGTACCTAGCGTGGGCTTAAGTGGCGCTACGTGTTGGACGCCACCAAGAAAATCCTCCGTATAGTTAAGTTTTGTGTTATAGCCTGGCTATGCCAAGATATTAAAAGTACAAATTTTCTAATCTCTCTTGACATTTTTGTTAGTTTTGGTTTTTAAATGTTTTGTTTAAATTCCCCTGCAGTTATAAAAAGCTATATAACATTTAAAAAAACGACGTTCCACCTTATAACTTAGTTTATAAGTGTCAAATATATTTGATTTAAACATTTTTTGTTAGTTTGATCAAAGTTTATACTGTTATATACCTATATATTTTTTGATGATATTTACGCCAGTCTTAGTTCTCCGCCAGGTGTAACCTTCGGTTTCAATACCAGGATTATTCTGAATGCTCACAACAAAAAGGGTATTTTCCTGAAAATTATAACAAATTTTGTTTTTATTCCGGTTAATAGACGTGTTTTTTTTAACGTATTTAATTTGTCTGCGTATATTTGTATGTTTGTTTGTTTGTTTCAAATCTCTCAACCGCTTTTTCAACTACTTCCCGATGATCTAGAGGCTTGAAATTTGGTAGGTGTATAGTGTTGCGGTGACAATACAATTTCATAGTTTTTTATTACAAAAAATCAAAATGGCGGACTTTTCTATTTATAAACCGATATGTCTCAAATCTGAAACTTTGCGGTGTTTATGGTCACTTGATACAATTTCTGACTCAAACTTAAAACAATCAAAATGGCGGATCCAAAATGGCGGACTATCCTATTTATGAACCGATTTGTCTCAAACTGGAAACTTTGCCGTGTTTAAGGTCACTCAATAAATTTTTGTATTCAAACTTAATAAAATCAAAATGGCGGATCCAAAATTGCGGACTATCTTACTTATGAACCGATTTGTCTCAAACTTGAAACTCTTCGTTGATTAAGGTCACTTAATACAATTTTTGACTTAAACTTAAAAAAATAAAATGAAAATAGTACTTGGGATTTTATTGGCTAAAAACAACAACCAGAGAGACGACGCTAAGGCACTAAAAGGTAGCCACGTAATTTTGATATCCCTTAAAAATTGTTATAAATTTTTGTATTTAAAAAAAAAAAGTGTAAACCAAGTTTAGAAATTAACCAGCCGTAGATACAAAATATTCCTAGTAATATTTTAAATATTTTTCAGCATACACAAGTGTGTATATGTATATGGGTTGTGTAATGTAACCAACCCGGGTCGGTTAAACATAATAAACAGAGAAACACATGGCCGGGGTACGTGTTCGTCAAAAGGGGAAATACCTACCCTACGTTGTATTTAATTTAAATTAACCCTGTCCGAGATGCACTGGTTACTAACGAAAAGCGGGAGTTTTGAGATGAAAAAGAATAGACTAAACATTTTAATACACCTACTGCTTTATTTAAACAGGTATTAAATTTATGAACAATATAAAATAAATAAATGCCGTACTCAGCCTTGAATTCACGAGGGGAAAGAGCACGGTAGAGAAACCCTCGATCTCTATTCAAAAGAATCGCAGGAATGCTGTTGGACACTTAGGTGAAAGTAAAATGAAAACTTACAAGGGTTGTCATACTTGTGTTTTAACCTACAGTCATTCTCAAGATACAAAACTGAAGAGTGTGTTGTTAGTTAGCCGACTTTCGTCAGAAGGTACGGAGGTCCCATACGGGAGGCAACCCAGCTAGTTGTTGTAAGGTTTTGGTGCGAAAACGAAGGTCCCATACGGGAGGCAACTAGCGTGTTCGCCCAGGCATGGGGGAAAAGTGTTAATAAATTCAATAAGGCGCAAACATTCATCATCTCATACAATAAGCGGCAATTAAGTCACTGTTGTAAGCAAAACCCACAAGTATGAGAAACCTACTCGTAGTCTTGAATGGAACAAAAAGGTCAACAACATTACTTAGATCGAACTGATTAAAGCAAAATGAAATAATCCTAAAACAGAATGAGCTGAGCACACTAAATAAACAAGTAAAAAGTATATAGTTTATGCATAACGTATCATGATTATTTGTAGTTCAAAACATAATATAACACGGATAATTTTAATAAAAAGATGGCATAAATTCTCGAGATAATAAATTTAATAATAAACATTTCAAATTAAGTATATTTACTAACCTGGGAAATTTCACGTCAAACACCAACACACACCAGAGCCCAACTACCTGCTTCCCCATATGCGATCCCTCGTCTCCCTATATCCCGTCTTATCTAAACCAACCCGCACCACGTCTTTCCTAGTGTGTGCTTATACCGTAACCACTTGTTATTTAAAAATCGGTATCTCGTCTTTAAACAAAACAGAGGTCCGACATTGCAAGTTTATTAACTAAATAAGGGATAGGGTCCATTTCAGTTGAAAAACATCATCATCAAGAAAATCTCAGATAATATAAAGTTCCAGAGAAATTCTCAGGAAATTCGAAGGAGAAATAATTGCCACATTAATATTATTATTCATCAGCTGTTGTGAATCCAGAACGAGATTGCAGGAGTTGGACGAGAAGTACGAGATTTATATCGCAACAATTCAATAAGTGTAGTGTTTATTAGTTCGCGAGTGTGAGTGACGTCAAAGGTTTTAAAGGATTAACATAATGAGACTACGGTAAGGTAATAACCCACATGTTTTATTGAAATCTTCTCCCGTTGCAAATCGGCACAATATTTCTTATTTGTTCGCCCAGGATACTTGATATCCCATGTAAATTTGTAGTTCCTAACATATATAGTTAAGGTAGTTTTTAAGAAATTTAGTTCAGGTAATTTTAAGAAGTTTAGTTGCAAGTGTTATCGTAGAACACGAATATAAACACATGATTTTATAATAAATATCATTATCACTTTAAAATTCGACACAATCTTTTCTTCCAAGCAAATTAATGAGATTTTTTCCACAGATATACCAAATAATTAAATAATTAAAAATATACAGGGTGTTTTAGGATTATCTTTACAAACTTTAAGGACACATTGTTCACAATGTGGTAAAAATAAACAAAAAATGTTATATAAAGATAGTAACATATAAAGTGTTATATAAACATATAAAAAAAGTACTACGGCCCTGCAAAAAATGAAAAATAGTGCCATTTTTGAGTGTAACAGTCTATTTTACACTAAAAAATGGCACCATTTTTAATTTTTTGCAGGGCCGTAATACTTTTTTTTTAAATTAATTATATTGCCTACCCGTATCTCCGCCAATGGTGGTTCGCAATACTTGTTACTTAGTCATATTCTAACATATTATCATATCATCTATTACACCCAATTTTACTTAAATACAGAGGTATTTCGGAAACGGATAGAGATCCGTTTCCGAGATCAAGAAATATGAATATTTTTTTGGAAACTTTAACACCCTGTATCTCGAAAACGAAGCGTTTTCAGCCCTATGTTTATATAACATTTTTTGTTTATATTTACCTGGACAATGTGTCCTTAAAGTTTGTAAACATAATCCTGAAACACCCTGTATAATAATTTAAAAACAATAAATTAAAATATTCCAAAACGCAACATTTTTACTTGACACTTCACTGGACCTTATAAGCGCCTTAATAATTATAAATTGACAAAGTCAATCTTCGTTTAGGGGTAATAAAATTCGTGGTCAGTGTGCGGTACAATTTAGATTGTGTCAATTACTACCTACATCTTTGTTGCGGTTTGAGATCATCAATTTTCCCACATAAAAATGTCTCGTGTCATTATTAGCAGAAACACTCTATTTATAAACCTCTTAATAGCCTTCAGAACCATCCGTGCCGTCTATTACACAGTCACAATAATAAATATAGTCTTATACGAGAATATCATGTCTATAAAAAAGTAATAAAACAGAAATAGCGTTTGTGTATGGCCCGTTTAAAACTCCAACGATCAATACAATAATCCTATATGAGAACATCATCGATTCTTGCAGACGTTAAGTTCCAGTAGGCTGGGGGTAGCATTTTATATTATTTATGTATAAAATTTCCGTATCGCAAGGAAATTAGCTTCCTCTTTTCTCTCTATTTACGTCTCTTTACAATTTTATCTCAGGCTCTTGACTTTTTTCTAAAGATCTTTTAGTGTTGAAAACACTTGTATTGTCACGAAACCGTAAGATTCGATCGACACGCTGCGCGGTCTTGTATGACACGATGTGGGTGTTTATAACTCTAACACGTTGAATAAACAAACGTCCCAGTACTTGTGACAACTGATTCATTTAGAGAAGATTTGCCTGCATATTATTGGTAAATTTATCATGTATAGGAGACAAGTCAAGTTTCATATTTTCCATAAATATTTGTTCTCTTTTATTGTATAAATAAGTTGCATAAATAAATACCCCGGGCTACATTATTTAGATATTGCAAAGGCAACAGAAATGTGAACGATATCAAAAAACAACCCTTAGGGAGACATCCTATCTTACCCCCAGCTTTAGAAGCTAAACTTGTGGACCATATTGTTAAAATGGAAAAACAATGTTTTGGCTTGACAAGGAGAGGTCTGCGTTCTCTTGCATTTCAGCTGGCTCGACATAATAACATTCCAAATAAGTTTTCCTCGCTTCAGGAGTGTGCAGGAAAAAAATGGTTAAAGGGGTTCCTGAAAAGACGTGGCAATAAAATAAGCGTAAGAAGGCCAACAGGAACATCGGTTGTTAGGGCTGCCGGATTTAACAGAGTGTCAGCGAATTTTTTGACTTATTAGAAAGACTTATGGATCTTTAAACTAAAATTAAAGAGATTTCTTCACAGTAAAGTGCTACACGATTGATGAATTCCGCTCGTAACGTGTTACTTTTTAACTCTTTCTTTACTTGTAACTTTCTTTTTAATAATTTCTTTATATGTTCTTTATACATTGTATATAACTATATATTTTGATACTGCGTTACTGTATTATAAATATATGTATATGTCGTTATATATTATTTATTATTTCCGAGGTGAATTTTGACCTTTTCTACATTTTTAGGGTAACTACATTTTATTGTATTTACATGAAAATGGTGAAATAAATAAATTATTATTATTATTAGTGTGATCGTTCAGATCGACCTTAGAAACGTGTAGTGTTAATGGCATTTTTTTCCAGCGACAGCGAGAAATAAATTAGCTAGAGCGATCTAAATAGAAAGTTTAAATTAACATGCCTTGTTCGCTTCAAATATGGGCTGTTTTTTTATCGTATGTACGTTCTTTTATTTGGATACCTATTAAATTATTTCGGGTTGTTTGATTGAAGCGAGCAGACTAGCCTAAAAAAAATATTGCGCATGATAGAAGTTAATTTATAATCTATGTAAAAGGAATTCGCGATTCGCGTATGGCGTATGTATGCCTAGAAATAGAAAGTAGTTTGATCGGAGGCAGTTACTGATCGGTGTCTTAACGTACGCCCTCACAGAAGTTTCATCCACGTTATCTGTCGATTGGTAAAAGTCTGCGGGTAATGAAAGGCGCTCACGATACAAATGTAGACTAATAACTAGCGAAAAAATGCAGAATGTCAAACATTCTATAAAGATTCGGCAAGTTCGAATTTTGATACATAAAAGTTGTGCCCATATTTTGCCCGGGCGGGTGGAATGCACGCACTGGTCTTAATAATGATTTTGATTTTGAAAAAAATCACAAAATTCCCGAGGCACCGATTTATATAAAATAAAATGACAGAAAAACCCGACCACTGCGCCACCGAGATGACCGCAGTATTGACTTCTGAATATGAATTCTACACTGAAGGACATAAAAGAGTGGCGCACTTGAAATTTTCCTCAAGTTTAATGTGTCATAATTTCTAAAATACACTGCGCAACTTATTTAACGCACAACCAAAAAGTTAACTCAAATTTGACGTTATGTATTTTCGACAATTTTTGTTCGTTTTGGTCGATTTTTTTTTCAAATTGTAGGTTTTTCTCTTAGGAATATCATTGTCTTAGTTGTTTTGGTAAAACGAATGATTTTGATATTATACCAGGTGCTATAAAAATGTTATGTTTTTTTCCGAAATTTCAAAACGTCCTGTGGGCTATACAAGGTATTGCAAGTTATTGCAATTATAGCCAATTTAAAGCCTCATGTTTTTTCTACATTTTCTTTTTTTATTCATTTGTTTATCTCTGTTACTTCATAAAATATCCAATTTTTGAGTTGACGTGATTTTTATTAAATTTATTAACTTTCTTTTTTGTCAAGTGCTCATTATTTATTACTCATTATACTGGTTCAATGCCTCATTTTGCGTTCTGTTTTCTTTGATATCTTATAATTTATTGAGATATACAAGGTGTTTTAGAAGAGAAAAATGTCTTAAAAGGACAAAAACTCAAAAAACATACCTAGGAAAATGGATTGCTTTAATCAATAAAACAACGAATAACAGGAAACAAAACAAAAGTAAATAGAGAATTAGTATCTGGTGTTTCCACCCCTTCCGCGAATGACCTCCCGACATCTTTGGTTCATACTTAAAACCAAAGTTCTGATTAGGTTCTGATCTAGGCCATTCCATAATTCGACTAGGCGTCCTTCCAATTCTTGTAAATTTTGGGGTTGTCGTCCCTCACTTCGTAACCGCCGACCGATAAAATCCCAAACATGTTCAATGGGGTTAAGGTCGGGGCTACGGGCTGGCCAGTCTATGTGATCAATTCCTACTTCTTCAAGATAATTTCTCACGATAAGACTCGTGTGGGGACGCGCATTGTCTTGCATAAGTAAAAAATTGGGTCCTATATAGGGGGCATAAGGCAAAACATGTGCTTCAAGAATGTCTGTGATGTATCTGTCAGAATTGAGATTTCCATTCACAGTTACCAAGTCCGTTCGCCCAGTCAAAGATATTCCGCCCCACACCATGACGGATCCACCTCCATATAAAGTTGTGTGCAAAAAATTGCATTGACTGTATCGCTCTTCGGGTCTTCGGTAGACGCGATTACGTCTGTCACAATTATACAAACTGAACCTTGACTCATCAGTCCAAAGAATACGTTCCCAATCTGCTTCCTTCCAATTAACATGCTCATTGGCAAAATTCAATCTGGCTCTTCGATGATCTACTGTTAATGCGGGTCCTCGAGCAGCAATCCTGGGTCTTAAATTTGCCTCCCTCAGTCGTCGGCGTACAGTTTGAACGCATATGAGTGGACCACCTGCGTCTTGAAGTTGTGCTCTTAAATGTGTTGCAGTTATAAATCGTTGTCTTACAGCATTTACTCTTAAAAAGCGATCCTGGATAGCAGAGGCAACACGAGATCTACTTTGACCGGCCCGTCTGGAATGTTCTCCTGTTTCCGCGTACCTTTGAATTGTTCTCGCTATAGTTGTGTGAGACACTCCCAACCTTCCAGCTATGCGGTTGTAACTCCACCCTTCACCATGTAATGTAGCTGCCTCAACACATTCATCACGAGTTAAATTTCTGGTTTGGCGTTCCATTATTCACTAATTATTGCTGGACTGTCAACAAAAAACTAATGACACAGTTGTCAGTTTATGACGTGTAATCTTCGATTTTCATAGCTTGCTAGCTGTTTGAGTTGTCCGATAAATGCATTTCATGTGAATAAAAGCATGTGGTGTTTCAAAACGGTGTATTTCATGAGGTAACAGAGATAAACAAATGAATAAAAAAAGAAAATGTAGAAAAAACATGAGGCTTTAATTGGCTATAATTGCAATAACTTGCAATACCTTGTATAGCCCACAGGACGTTTTGAAATTTCGGAAAAAAACATTACATTTTTATAGCACCTGGTATAATATCAAAATCATTCGTTTTACCAAAACAACTAAGACAGTGATATTCCTAAGAGAAAAACCTACAATTTGAAAAAAAAATCGACCAAAACGAACAAAAATTGTCGAAAATACATAACGTCAAATTTGAGTTAACTTTTTGGTTGTGCGTTAAATAAGTTGCGCAGTGTATAAATCATATTGTTTCTAGTGCCTTTAAATCTTATGGCTTCATTTACCGCAATTGCCGGGACTTTTCCAATATAAGCACCTTCAAATCTCTGTTTTATGCTCTGGTGAGGTCAAAACTAGAATACGGGTCGATTATATGGTATCCGATTTATCACGTTCATTGTCAACATTTAGAATTGATCCAAAGAACGTTCTTAAAGTCTTTGATCTTTTTGCAAGATGGATCTTATCCTCCTAGAGGTCTGGATCCGAATTATTTACTTGCGAGATTTAATTTTGACTCTTTAGAAACTAGACGTAATATCTATTTAATATCTTGAATGACAAGCTTGATTGCCCTGATCTTTTAAATAAAATAAATTTTCTGATACCTCGCCTAAATTCTAGACAGCAAACTTTATTTTACTGTGTTGCTCCTAGATCAAATATTTTAAGAAAGTCCCCAATATCTCTGATGTGTGAACTGTTCAATTGTATTGTGAGATTCACTGTGATAATTTGAAGAGTATATGTAACTGGGTAGCTCGGTTAGCTTAAGTATTATTAGGTACTTGTCTGATTTGTTGTAGTAAATTATATTTTGTTTGTTTGTTTTATTTTGCCATATATGCATATGCATATTTAGTTTGGCTAATAGGTATTACGTCTTATGTATTGCATTGCTGTTTTGTATTATTTTCCTTCCACTTATATTGTTATATTTTAATCATTACTTATATTGCTTTTATTCTTATTATTATTATTATTTAGGAGCGAGAAAATATGACATGGGCACTGTCTATCTATTCAGTTAATCTATGCGAGTAGATAGGTATATACATAAACTAAATACTTTAAGCTTTGAGGTATATAGCAGATATAGTATATACCTAGTAGGTATCAAACCAAGGCGAAAGAAAATTAGCGTGCGACTATTTTTGCCTGTAATCTCGTGGAGGTACATACTTTAAATTCCGCAATCATCCTGCATAGCTGTATAAACATCCTGTGTAAAAATCCCACCGCATAATAACCGTTTGACACAGTTTTCACATATAAAAATGATATTAAAAAAGTTCAGGTGATCATATACCTCTATACCATTAATCTTTCGTCGAACGAAACAACGCTGTTTTTGTAGATTATTTTTAGACATACCAGTATATATTTATAGACGCTGGCAAGCTAAAATAAGTAAACATTATTATTTAGGGTTGCCTATTTCAGTGGCTTTGCTCTGCCTGAAATTGGGGAGGGGGGGGGGCTTGCTCTTAGTAGAATCTGGTGACAAAGTTTCAGAAATAGTTCAAACGGGAGTCGAGTAACACGCATGATTATAATCAGGCAGGTAAATAAATGCGATACATTAGAGGTTTGTGTTTTTCGGAAAGCAACCAGGAGCAATTTTTTAATGAGTCATGCACATCCACAGTGGGTTGTGCAACGTGTGTTTTCTGATCCTGAAAATGGGATGTGTGCTAGTGGGTCATTGTCCCTTGAAACATTATTTTCGGATGTGTTATTTTTGAAGCTATGGTAAACAACGCTGCCGAGCTATAAAAAGCCCATAAAGGAGGCGTTGAAAACAATATTATATAAAAACGACGGGATTGTTTTCGGCATAAACTTAAGTTCAGTTGTACACGTGTCACACTAAACTATCCATGAAACATCTCGATCTCAGGAAGAGACAGGAGAACTTGTGGCCAGGCCATGTATATGTACTATAGTGTTTTCGTTTGATATACAAGCTAGAGCAAAAACCCCAAACATTTTCCACATTTTTCGGTTTATTTTGAAATATTTCGGCTTATTTTAGCGAAGTCAAATTAGTAAATTGATCTACGAAACGGAACGGATCTACGAAAAAAAAAGGCGTCCAAGTGATCCAAGGAAGTGACTTTTTTGAAAAAAAATTTTTTCCAACTTGTTAATAATGTTTCCCCCTACCCCCTGGTAATTTTTCCGGTAATTGTTAGCCATCAGGGGGCGCGCGCAGCCCTTCAAATATTGTACAAACAGGTTTCTTTGAGATTACGCGTAATCGAGGAGACGGATAGAAAAATGTTTTGAACAAAAATAGGTCTCCTCACGTATCTCCTCGATACGTGTAACCTGGTTTTTGGACCCGTTAAAATCGGTCCATTAGAACCGGAGATACAGCCGTTTTAAGGTTTTTGTTTTTTAGGGCGGGGGGGGGGGGGGGCGGGCAAGAAAAAGTGAGTGACCAATGGGGGTGTTGCGAGAAAGGGGGTGGGACTGGGAGGCTGATTTTTTTCTCACTTGTAGGGAAGGGTTATCGGAAGCCCAGGCTTTTTTTGAGATTGCTCAATTAGGGAAGGAATGGGAGGGGAGAGGGTGGAAAAGGGTTAAACGGACCTGATGAACTGATTTTAAAAAAATGTTTTTTTTTGTTTTTATAAGGAATCGAGGACAGCTCGAAAAAAAATCAAAAAACACGGCCGTGGGGGGTGGAAATAAAAACGTTATTTTTTTGTTTAATATTTTGTTTAGTTTTTTAGGGGGGGGGCAAGAAAAAGGGAGTGAGCAATGGGGGTGTTGCGGGAAAGGGGGTGGGACTGGGAGGCTGATTTTTTTCTCACTTGTAGGGAAGGGTTATCGGAAGCCCAGGCTTTTTTTGAGATTGCTGAATTAGGGTAGGAATGGGAGAGAAGAGGGTGGAAAAGGGTTAAACGGACCTTATGAACCGATTTTAAAAAAATGGTTTTTTTTGTTTTTTATCAGGAATCGAGGACAGCTTGAAAAAAATCAGAAAACATGGCCGTGGGGGTGAAAATAAAAACGTTATTTTTTTGTTTAATTTTTTGTTTAGTTTTTTAGGGGGGGGGCAAGAAAAAGGGAGTGAGCAATGGGGGTGTTGCGGGAAAGGGGGTGGGACTGGGAGGCTGATTTTTTTCTCACTTGTAGGGAAGGGTTATCGGAAGCCCAGGCTTTTTTTGAGATTGCTGAATTAGGGTAGGAATGGGAGAGAAGAGGGTGGAAAAGGGTTAAACGGACCTGATGAACCGATTTTAAAAAAATGTTTTTTTTTGTTTTTTATCAGGAATCGAGGACAGCTTGAAAAAAATCAGAAAACATGGCCGTGGGGGTGAAAATAAAAACGTTATTTTTTTGTTTAATTTTTTGTTTAGTTTTTTAGGGGGGGGGGGGCAAGAAAAAGGGAGTGAGCAATGGGGGTGTTGCGGGAAAGGGGGTGGGACTGGGAGGCTGATTTTTTTCTCACTTGTAGGGAAGGGTTATCGGAAGCCCAGGCTTTTTTTGAGATTGCTCAATTAGGGAAGGAATGGGAGGGGAGAGGGTGGAAAAGGGTTAAACGGACCTGATGAACCGATTTTAAAAAAATGTTTTTTTTTGTTTTTTATCAGGAATCGAGGACAGCTTGAAAAAAATCAGAAAACATGGCCGCGGGGGTGAAAATAAAAACGTTATTTTTTTGTTTAATATTTTGTTTAGTTTTTTAGGGGGGGGGGCAGAAAAAGAGAGTGAGCAATGGGGGTGTTGCGGGAAAGGGGGTGGGACTGGGAGGCTGATTTTTTTCTCACTTGTAGGGAAGGGTTATCGGAAGCCCAGGCTTTTTTTGAGATTGCTCAATTAGGGTAGGAATGGGTGGGAAGAGGGTAAGAGGGTGGAAAAGGGTTAAGCGGACCTGATGAACCGATTTTAAAAAATGTTTTTTTTTTGTTTTTTATCAGGAATCGAGGACAGCTCGAAAAAAAATCAAAAAGCACGGCCGTGGGGGGTGAAAATAAAAACGTTATTTTTTTGTTTAATTTTTTTTGTTATGGGAAGGAGGGAGGAGGGGCGCATATCATATTGGAAAAGTTGGGCAATTGTATAAAATTTACTGAAAAAAAAATTACTGTTCAATAGGGACGTTAGGGTGTCGAATCTAGGTTAAAGCCCTGTAGAATGCCCTTCAGCCACGGCTCAAGGTGAAGGTTTCCTCTATTAATTAAAAAGTAATTAATCAAAAAGACCTGTTTTTACAATATTTGAAGGGCTGCGCACGCCCCCTGGTGGACAACAATTACCGGAAAAAGCTACCGGGTTGGAAAAATGTTTATCTTGGTGGAACTTAGATCCGTTCCACTATACTGGCAAAACATATTTTTTAACCCCATCGCATTTATTTTAACTCGCAAGTATAATACATGGGATCACGTCGTGATATCCAATCAAATTGTCATGACGCCCACCCGCTACGTGATCCAATTGACGACAGATCCACTTCTATATGTTACACTCCGAGCGTTGCCGAACACCTACATTTCCGTTCACGGCAAACTCTAGGAGTTTGAAACGCGGCTAACTTGTCACGACATCCACTTCCCGCCACGCGCCCGCTGCACCCGAACGCTGCCGCATTGCGTGATACGATTGCCTCTGGTGTAACTGACTTTATATTTTTATATATTCAGCTAAAGGTGGATCTGGCGTCAATTGGATGTCGTAGCGAGTGGACGTGGTGACAATTGAATGTCGCGACATGCACCCTAATACATGACTTAAAAAAATTAGGTTCCAATGACGCGTTCGATTGCGTTTTACATTTAAGTATTTGTGCTTATATATATCGCGTAGTTAAATATTCACGTTTTGCATGAATATTTATATCTATTAAGGTTCCAATAAACCTTCTGAGCGCTTTAATAATGTATACCTATCAAGCAAGAGCTAAAAGTCGGTGACTAGCAGAATTATTATTCCAATGCCAATTCGCTATTCATAGACGCGTTCTAAATGGAAAAGCATGTACGGAAATAATTATTAAAAACACAGTTGAAAGGTGAAATCGATGTCTTGTAGCCTAGCCGAAACTATTGTTTGTACATTAAATTATGAAGGTAACCCAATTCTAATAGTTCAACAATTAATGACCTATAATTATGGATAAATACTATATACCCTACCAGGGATTAACAAATGGAAAACTTTCTTAAAATATGAGTTACTGAATGATTGGCTTCATATCAGCCAGCGTTTAACGTGGGCAACAAAAGTTTGCCTAAGCTAAATCATCATTAGTTTATTTATACGTGGTGATCAAAAAGTAAAACTTTACTCTTACCGAATTTTAAGATTTTGTAGTTTTTGACCACCCCGTATAATAAACATAATTTTAGACAAGCAAAAACTTTTATAAATAATAGCGTTTTCCCGAAAACCAAACATTTTTTGATATTTTGTAATTTGTGACCACCCCGTATAAAATATGATTTTTGTCGACGTTATTACTATTTTTTGGGCAAGTAAAATTAATTAATTACTTATTAAACGAACCACTTAGAAGTTGTACAAGTTCTTTCACCTTTATTGAGGATCTTCAGAGCAGTGTACGACCGGTTTTATTGATCTAAGTGGTTCGTTTCCGTATGTATGTCCAGATATAGCACTGGTAAGTGTATTTTCCTTATTATTCGTCTATTTGCTTACTTCTCTATGTAATGAAATGCTACAAACCCAAGATTACTTTTCACAAAATAAATATGAATAGCAAAGAACTTCAAAGATAATAAATATATCCTGGGTGAAAATATAGCCAAGGGATCACAATCATTTAACATGGGGGTTCACACCAACACAAAAGAAATTACATGAAAAAAATGTGGCTTCTAGTACACTTAAACTATGCTTATCTGTGATTTAATAATAGGTATCCTGGTAAGGTGGCAAGTCCAACGCTTTAAGTAAAGCGAAATGAATCAATGTACTAGCAGATAAGACAGAGTCCAGGGTGCAAAGTATACTATCCAACGAAGGTTCCAAGTGAAAAGAAGATAATTGATCGAAGGGGTCAAGGTGAAAACCTGAGATTCTTAATGACGTTAACTCAAGTAAAGAGAAGACTTGACGTTCAGATGGAAATAAACTTGAGATTATGAAGTAAAGAAGCCGAAATGACTTACTCAATGATAATAGGCGGTCTCGAACAGTGGCCCTGGCGACATATTCCTCCTTCGATCATTAATAGAATAGACAAGTAATGTTGAAAATTTAGAGGCACAAGCATCTAGGGGAATGTATATTCGCATTATGCGACAGCGTATATTCAATGTTATTAGTCACTCAATTTAACATTGTGTCATGTTGCCGGTTTAGAAAATGTTCACAAGGTACACAGATTTACTATAAGAAATTAAGTTGATTGTATGCTATCCACATTGGGCATTAGATTCTTATGTTTAATAACAGACACTGATATTAATTAGTGCTAAATCTCAGCTGGAAAAGCGAGATTAATTCTTGTTTTCATTACCTGTTCCAAATCATTGTTTTGTTACTTGTATTTAATTTGAGACCTGGTAACGTTGCGTATGTTTTGAAGTAGCGCTGTTGTTATATTTGTGTGTATAATATATTCAGTAAACTTTGACATAATCAAGCCTTTTCTCCGCGATTTATTACATCTTGTTCTAATTCTGAATCGGAGTATAATTTGGCCGAGACAAACGATGCAGATCGCTAAAACATAGTTGTACTCTGAATCACAGTATACATTGTAATATCATATGACGCGTAACAGGGAGCCATAGTGTACCACGAAAAATAACTTCTTTGCTGCCGCATAATTTCGTAACTCTGAACCATTCACCCGCCGCCTTGCAGACCTCACTGATCCAGGAAACTCCGTTTCCTGGATCTGTGAGGCCGTCACTGCTGTTTCAAAGGGATTCGTTCTAAGATGGTCTAGGAAGAGATCCAACGATTATAGACTAAACAGGATTGCTTATCCCCATAAGCGCAACGTTAGACAAATCTCGAGGCCCCCACCACGCTTTTGACGTCAGCGGATACGTACGGCGTAGGTTCATTGCCCCACCGGTGTATTTCCCGGCGTTTGTGTAGTGTGTCATTTGTACATTAACATCGTGCCTAGAGAAGCCTAGCATCAATTTGGAAACGACCGTTGGCGCAAAAGGATGCCAGCCGTACTTAACCACTGACGTCAGATCTTGACTAACAACACGTGGCCGATAAGCAATCCTGTTAATCTATAATCCTTGATCTTGCTCCACACAAATAAGTGTCAAAATGAAATATAAAAAGATCACATTACAATATCAAAAAAAATCGTGCACTTTCAAATGGCCGCCAGCGTACATGGAAAAAACTGTTCGATGTTTTACTTAAATCTTAAATCAACCCCCCCCCCCCCCGATTAAGAAAATTGGGATAATAAAAAATTTGCACTCAAAAAATGCATTTTTCTATGGAAAAATGCACAAAAGCGTTTTTTCCTAAAAATAACGATCCAAGGATCTAAAAATCCCCATCAATAAGGATCTAAAAAACCCCATCTTAATCCATCCGTTCGGAGAAAATCGTAGGTTTTGCCCCTTTTTGTGTTACTTTGCCTTGCATCAGCCAACCCAACCATCACGTTCGATGCACATGCAACTGAATGCATTGTTTCCCGCCGTATTAATCGTACCTGCCTTATTAATTATTCGAGATGCGTAAACAGTAATTAATAAATAAGCACAATATTACCTCCCGCAATATTCATTAGAGCGATAATTAAAACTGTTTTGATTTAGGAAATTCATTGCGTAAATAGTAAATATATGTCAAGATCGATAATTCGGAATATTATGATGCCGATTTTCTCGAGATACAAACAAATATATTGCGATATTTATAGATGCGACGTGTAAGTGATTGCATGTAAATAACAGCTATCCATTCCGTCGTATAATTCACCAGCCTGCGATCAAAGCAAAATCTGATCGGTGACCGATCCACGAATTCCGCAGGATGCCCGTTGGCATTTAATACGGCTCTCTAGTACTGGCATATCTCCGAAATCAAGAGGTTTGCACTAATGTAATTGTGGTGGAATATTAACTATAACATGTGTAATTAAATGATGTGCCACCCCCCTCCAAGGGGTTGAAATTGAACTTGTAGAATCATAATAGACGGCTTATTGACCGCTTAGAGAAATAAGTGTATTTTAATCTTTGTTTCAATTTATTTTGTTTATCTCTTTCACAGAAAACCAGATTCGAATGCATTTTTTCCTATCTAATAAAAATTATGATTTATATATTAATATTTATATTTTTTTAAGCTCTTAAAATCATACTTATTGTAAGATTAATTGGCTTACCTTAGGGAAAATTAATCTAAATTTTCCGAGCTTGTCCGAAGATATAATTACGTTGTAGTTTCCGTGAAATCTACTCGTCAGCACGAACTTTTTTATAGTTCCTAAAAGAAATGTATTACTCAGTTCTTATCTCTGGTACTCCTGTCAGTCATTCCGTAGAAGTGGTCGTGAAATCGCCTAACAAATGGGAATCTGAGATATTTGGGTGGGTTGGGTAATTATATCCTCGGACAAGCTCGGAAAATTAAGATTAATTTTCGTTAAGGTAAGTCAATTAATCTTACAAGCTTGTCACAACACTTGATATGCAACATGCTCTCTAAAAGAGCAGTACAAATCAGTGCAGGAGACACTGTCATAAGAGGACTGGTTGCGAAAGGCTGTCCGCATGGAGGTGTTTTATCACCACTGCTATGGAATATGGTTCTTGACAGCCTCCTAAACCGCCTCAACGTGGAAGGATTCTACACAATTGCATACGCAGATGACCTAACGATACTGCTTAATAGAAAATTCGAAGGAGCCCTCTGTCAGAGAACGCAGATGGCCCTAAGCATAATTGAAAATTGGTGTGAGGAGTTTTCCCTATCCGTCAACCCCAGGAAGACGGAAATGGTACTCTTTACAAGGAAAAGAAAACTGGAGCCAATGAGCACCTGTTCTCCTAAACACAGTACTAAATTTTGCACCACAGGTGAAATACTTGGGAGTAACTTTCGATGATAAATTAAACTGGAATCTTCACCTCGAAAGAAGAATAAATAAGGCCTACATATCATACGAGCAGTGTCGCAGGACAGTAGGGAAAACCTGGGGAATGAAACCCAGGGTGGTCCTGTGGATTTACACTGCTATCTGGTGGCCCAAGAGTCAACAAATAACAGCAAAACTCAAGCTATGCCAGGTACAAAGAGTTGCCTGTCTGAGCATAACCGGAGCCATGCTCCATTGCTGTCGTTGGTGTTGACCAACGAGATCAATGGAGATAATGTTGTGTCTTCCACCGCTAGACCTACATCTAGAAGAAGTGGCTCTGACTACCATGACTCGCCTCAAATCCGTTGCCATACTACCAAACGCAAGCTGTGGCCAAACCAGAAGCCGCCTGTGGACTGAGGCTGTCAGAAAGATTCCCCTTTTACAGGCATGTGCAGATGGTATTCCGCCTCGGCTTGTCTTTGATAAACCTTACACCATACATACTACTGGTGAAGACGAGGCCGGCGTTGAAGGTGTAAACTTTGTCTTCACGGACGGATCAAAGAAAAAGGATGGAGCAGGCTGTGGTATATATTCCAGGAATCTGCGACTCCGATGCAACTAGACTATGGATAAAAATTCCAGTGTAGTACAAACAGAACGCGCTGGTATAACCATAGCCGCACAAGAGATTGCTCGCAGAGAAATAACGGGAAAGACAATAAGAATCTGCACAGATACTAGACAATCACTACTGGCCCTGAAAAATTATAAAATAACAAAGGATCAACATGGGAATGTCACCAAGCACTTGTGAGAGCAAGTCAGATGAATAACATCTGCCTGTGCTAGGTCAAAGGACACTAACAATGCAACGGCAATATAGAGGCTGACAAACTGGCCAAGAAGGCAGCCAGCCTGAGTATCCTTGCGCCTGGTCCTTCAAGTACACTACCAGTTGCAGCGAAACTCCAATTAATAAAGGAAAACACGCACACAAAATTTAAGACGTTATGGGATGAAACAAGTAGCTGTCAGCTGGCCAGAAATCTCTTGTGATATCCCAGCGAAGAGACGGCCGAGGAACTATCTGGCAATGTCCAGGGGTAAACTGCGATTTGTTACAGGAATCCTAACCGGACACTGCCGGGTAAGGAAACACCTCTATAACATGAGACAAAGTGACACACCCGACATGTCCCGCCGTGTCATCGACCAGAGAATCCATATTGGGGGAACGTTGGCCTTCTATGGCCAATTTGAGGGAAATGCCCCTGGGCAACATCATCACCTTTTGTACAACATTGGGCTGGTCGATGGCCTAGGGAGACATGTCCCTCACGGAGGAAGCTGAATGGGGCCTAAGTGCAGCGCGCACTCCGGACAAATTCCAGATTCCAGATTCAGAAGCTTGTCACAACGCTGTGGCGCCCTCTTCGTATAGCGGCATAACATAGAAGCCCAAGTTTACAATTACATGTCAAAAAATTTTCAATCATCAATAGTGTTGACTCGTATTTTATAATTCATTTAGGTAGGTATAAAGACCTGTTCCTAGTGTAAATAATTATATTCAATGGTAATCATTTAAAAACAATAATAATAAGAACACTTTAAAACAATTTTAATTATATACCACCATGTGTGGATTCCAAGATGACCCTTAAACAAGTTTCAAGACCATCAAGGCATGTAGAAATGTCGAAAAGCTTGCCAATACAGACCTTTCGGTCATCCTCTCAGATAATGTATCCTTATACAGCACGCACATAGAGCCAGTGATAATACGTGGTGATAGCAACATTACTATATCTGGACTGAATAATCATTTCAGAACAAATATGTAAGTAAATTGGTTTCTTTTGTAGCTCGGTATGGATACAATTACAGTGTGTATTAAATCAACAGGGTTCTACACAAAAAACAACCTCATTCAACCTCAAATTATTCTTTGCTGCTTGCGTATGTTTCTGTTGTACATTTCCATATATCCAAAAATCCCAGCCACTAGTTGAAGTATCCGAGAAAATTCTTGGGGCTTTTCAACATCAACGTCTTGTTACTCTAATTTTTGTAAGTACCCAGTGATCCGAGTTTTTTTAAAGATTTTAATATGCATAAATCCATATTTTGTACTTGGACAAGAAGCTATTAATTTGCCTATTAATACTGTAAAATCCCTGTGCTGGTGACTGAATTGATTGACTACGTCCTCCGACGCCGAAGATGAGAACAATAAGAACTCCGTGGTACAATTTTAATTAGGTCCACGACCATATTAAGAATTTATTACTGTTGGCTCGCAGCCTTTTAATCGCTCAAGTGATGAAAAATCTGAATAGCCCCGGCTAACCGTCAGAAAGTATCGGCCACGGCCTTAAATGTTGAGCCAGCTATTGGCTATGACTAGCTATTAACACCAGCCCAGCTACTTCTTGCGGTAACTGGTGAAATTCGTCTTCTCGTTCTTCCTCTCCACCCTCTTTTCGAAATACCTCTGTAATTTTTCATTTCTACGTCCGAGACGACCAACGAGTACGATAAACGGAATGACTGACATGAGTACCAGAGATGAGGATTGAGTAATACATTTCTTTTAGGAACTCTAAAAAAAGTTCGGGCTGACGAGTAGATTTCACAGAAACTACAACGTAATTATATCAAGGACAAGCGAAGGAAAATTACAATATTACTTGCACTAGCTGCTACAGTTTAAATGTACTCATAATATTTTTCAAAACTGTTAATGTTACTGTATATAATCTTAGTTCCAAAATATACGTTTTAACGCTCAATACCAATTAAAACATGAGTCAGTATTTAATAGAATATGAATATAAACCAACAAAAATGCATGGCTTTACCAGGAAAATATCGATGAGTATTTTAATAAACCATCCCAAACCTATCTTAATTTGTTTCACATTAATATACAGAGTATATCTAAAAATTTCGACGAATTAAAATATACCTGGAGCAAATGAATATTGACTTCCATTGTTTAGTTTTATCGGAGACATTAAAAGTCACTGATACATCAATCTTTAATATTCAGGGATAAGATTTGGTATATAACAATGGTGAAGTAAATATAGGAATGAACGCGCTGTAACGAAGAGAGCATTAACAATAAGAAGAACCTCATTGACTTCCCAGAATATTAGCAGCATTAATTTAAACAGCATTTCCTCATCTTTGTGGAGTCTTTCCGCAAAAAATGAGAGCTGTGATGTTACTGCAGAACGGATGGTCAATGCAAGCAGTTGCAGATACTTTGAATGCGAGTAAAGGTTGCATTTACAAAATTAAGCAAAAATGGAATGCAGAAGGAACTGTTGAGTACGTCCATAGAGGGGGCCTTCAGAAATTCAGTACTATGGAGGAAGACGAACTCGTCCCTGACCACCTCCGACAGAATCCTTTTGATACAGCAGTGACTGCCTGCTTTCCTGCTTCGGTGGAAACCGCAAGACGACGTATCAGAGCATCTGAGCTGAAGAATTTTTCGGCTGCAAATAAACTTTGCCAACCAATTTGTCGGTGTGCCGCAGGACTTTTGGGACAACATAATTTTTTCAGACGAAAGTTTTTCAATCCTGCTATGATGGCTCTGTGCGTGTATACCGCCCGAGAAATTGCCAATATGAAGAGCGCTATATAAATCCTACAGCTCGTAGTGGTCGCTTCTCTATCAACGTGTGGGCATGGATATGTTACCAAGGAGCAGGTGTTACTTGGAGAATCAGTCTTACTGGTCAAAGCTACGCTCGCATTTTGGAATATGTTATGTTACCTTCCGTTTCCATTTTATATCCCGAGAACTTCACTTTCCAGCAGGAAAATATTTTGATTTCCTCTTTCCTTTTTCCATATTTCAATTAAATTTATATTTCAGGATAATTCCTCTATTCACAAATCACGAGTTGTTACTGATTGGCTGAATACAAACCATATTAACACTCTGCCTTGGCCCTCTAAGTCGCCGGATTTAAATCCGATAGAAAATGTATGGGCACCAATGGAAAAAGACATGTATAGCAGAAATTTCCGACCAGCGAACGTAGAAGAACTGTGGTTGGCGATTGAAAATGCCTGGGAAAATATTGGCGAGGATTGACACTAATCTTGTCTATGAGAAATAGGCTTCAAAAAGTTTATAACTTTTTGAAGCCTATTTCGGGAATGGTGCTTGGACCAAATATTAATTCATAGTACTTTTCTTAAGTTCTCAGTTAGTTTGTTAAATTAATGGATTTTTTTACAAGAGACGTCCTTACCATATAGATTTTCCTTAATAAATACTGTATATAAAATGCTGTCACCCTATAACTGACAGATACTTCAACCTAAAATAATTTTGAATGTGATCTGTTTACAAAAGCCTGCTTCACAATAGGAAAATTCTAAAATTTCTCATAAGAGTCGTTTACTTTCAATTGAACGGCACTGTACCAATAAAACGTTTTAGCAGTATATTTATGAGGCAAATTTAGCGGAAGCCGAAAATACTATATAATTATTCTACGCTGTATACTTCTCTATATCTCACAATTATCTGTTTATCACCGCGATATTTGTCTTTGGGTTACTTACCTTGTGGATTCTACGATTTATAAAATGCCCCCCAAAGCGATAAATTAACATTATCTAGTTGATTCGTACTTTAATCCTAGGCGATAAATTTCAAGAATTCATTATTAAGACGTATAACAAGCCCAAAAACAGTTTTATAACCAACACATTGCATTTCGCAAACGCCAGGCTATAAATTCAAGTGACGGCGTTTAAATAATTATGTAAAATAGCGTTAGATAATCAGTGCCACAAATCCTAATGCCATAGGATTAATGACGAGATAATTTATTAACTACACATGAAAAAAACTCTGTCGGATTTAATGCGGAGATATAAAATATTTTTAACAAAAAAAACCAAACCGACTTCAATAAAATCTATTGTAAAAAATGCACTAAAAAGTAGGAAATAATTACGTTATTCATTCTTACTTTGATTACAATAAATTTATTAGGCCAATAATATACAATTATCGTTAGTTTTAGAGTCGATGCCAGCCAAGGTTTACAAACGTGTAACGAAGTAGCGCAGGTATACATCTCTAATTGTATTCGACTAGAAGGTTGAATTTAGGTTTATTTGTAAATGTGGTGTCGCCTTAAGAAGTTGTATTAATTAAGTGAAGACGTTAGTTAACCTGAATTGACTGTATTCTAATAAATTGATTGGCCTAACAAATTGATGGTATTTTAAGTATTAATAGTAGTAGAATAACGTAATTATTTTTGACTTTTAGTGTATTTTTAGTATTGAAAATACTTCTGGTTGCATATATGGGAGCCGTCTTTAAGAAAACGTTCGTGAATGCGAGCGACGTCAACATGGACGACCTAGCTGTATATGTTTGGGTTATATTGTTGATTCAGTTACAATGTTAGTATGAAAATATAAATCATATCGGAAAATATAAACAATTCCGTTAATTTTACTTGCCCAAAAAATAGTAATGACGTCGTACAAAATCATATTTTTTATACGGGGGGGGGGGGGGGTCACAAATTACAAAATCTCAAAAAATGTTTAGTTTTCTGGAAAACGCTATTATTTATAAAAGTTTTCGCTTGCCTAAACTAAAGTAAAGTCGACAAAAATTAATCACAAAATCAAATGAAGGTGTAGAGTTTTTATTTCACGATAGATCGATAGAGAATTAAATAATATATGGTAGAGTACCATTGCATTTATTTGTGAGGCCGGCTAGGGGGATGAAATGTTTATTATACGGGATGATCAAAAATTACAAAATCTTAATATTCGGTAAGAGTAAAGTTTGTACTTTTTGCTCCCCACGTATAAAGAACTAATGATGGGTGATCAATATTCATCAGTCCCTTTATCTTGGAATTGACGATATTCTGTGTCCACTTTCCGCTTTCTTAAACCAGACATGTTGATAGAATTTGCTTGAATATTTCCCGCGTCGTACTCTTGACCGTACGCGAATATGCGATGCGAACTTCATCGGTTGTTAAGAAGTAATGAGATGACACGGGCGCTGAGGGGTTTATATATTCCCCCAATAAGAATCTAGAATACTCTCGATCGTACGATAATGCTTCAAGTGCAGGAGCGGCTTCCCGAATGTTTATCTGTTTGTCTCTTTCTAACGACTATTTCTGACTCTCGCTGCGTACGCTCAATAATATTATTTATCGATTTGAATTGATATCGTTACTTGAATTTTCTGAATCTCTCGCGGGCCGGATACGACCCGAGGGCGGGGGTTGCCATTTATGGTCTATAACATAAATCTATAATTCTACAAGGAAACCTGTAATAATCTATATCTGAGTCCTAATCACGAATTATAGAGGGCGCGTTTAATGGTTTTTCATAATGATATTAGAGAACGTACATATCTACAATATTCTGTGTCCACTTTCCGCTTTCTTAAACCAGACATGTTGATAGAATTTGCTTGAATATTTCCCGCGTCGTACTCTTGACCGTACGCGAATATGCGATGCGAACTTCATCGGTTGTTAAGAAGTAATGAGATGACACGGGCGCTGAGGGGTTTATATATTCCCCCAATAAGAAACTAGAATACTCTCGATCGTACGATAGTGCTTCAAGTGCAGGAGCGGCTTCCCGAATGTTTATCTGTTTGTCTCTTTCTAACGACTATTTCTGACTCTCGCTGCGTACGCTCAATAATATTATTTATCGATTTGAATTGATATCGTTACTTGAATTTTCTGAATCTCTCGCGGGCCGGATACGACCCGGGCGGAGGCGGGGGTTGCCCATTTATGGTCCATAACATTAATCTATAATTCTGCAAGGAAACCTGTAATAATCTATATCTGAGTCCTAATCACGAATTATAGAGGGCGCGTTTAATGGCTTTTCATAATGATATTAGAGAACGTACATATCCACGATATACTCTCAAATATTTAAATTATGTCAACTAACTAAAAGTGAACGTAACAATCTCTGCGTCATGAATAAGTGATATCTCATCTAATTTCTAATCTTATCTAATTTCTAAGAATTTATTTATAACCTTAAAATACAAATGAAATTTCTTCAATACTTACTACACTCTGACAGGCTTGGCAACAATGCTCGCTGGTCAGTTGATGACGTGCAACCTATAAATATATTTTAGAAAGTTATTCAAAATTACTACATCTTATGTTTTAGTAAATATTGTCGAGGTAAATTATGCGATACGACCCTGCTTCCTAAAAATATCCACTAGAAAAATAAACAAACCGCACGTACTTACTCGTATTTTAATTAACACGTTTAATAGCATTTTAATTGACTGCCCCGAGTCTTCCGGCGTGCTTAAGTCGGATCGTGCATACCTTTTGATTCCATTTGATTTGAGATAGACTTTTTTATAACCCACATCAGTGGCGCCGCCTTACCCAAATTTGTGTGGGTTCACTAGCTCACCAAAGCGTTTTTAAATATTAAGTTGTTTTGTTTGTGTGAAGAAAGGTAACATGCAATTTCTACATATTTATATTTTTGGGCGAAATTGAACATATAAATACCTACATAACCAGTAGATAAACAAATAAAGAATAAAGTAACGATATATTTAAAAAGTAAAAGTAAAAAGTGTAAAGTAAGTAGATACCTAAATATTATTGCACATGCCAATTAAGCAGCTACATAAAATTAAAAAATTATTAACATTATCTGTTACAAACAGAGACATATTAATTACATATTCGTAGACACGCCCCTCCAGTGGCGTGTCTACTTATCTTTAACGAATGAGTTAGGGTAAACTGCATAGTTACACAAGAAAAATACTGAATACCCTGTATCCGAACGTTGCAATAAATCAAATGAAAATAGAAAACGCTCAGAGCATAGCTTAATTCGTCTACATTAAGATAATACTTAGTAACTGTAATAAAACTTCCCATCCTTTTCTGTATTGTAGCATAAGCATATGTGACATAGACATGGCATGGCTGGAATGTGAACATGGTGTTTAGGGGGAACACAACATTTGTGTCAAAATTGCTTACATCTGTGATAATAAAACGACATCATATATTTAAGAATTTCAAGCATACAATTTTTTTCCATTTCAACCATAATTTTCGATTGAAAATTACGTATATGAAAAACGTATTGAAAAACGTATATTTGCCCAATACCAAAAAGGGAAATCAAAATTCAAATTATGGCATTTCAAATGGTGGTTTCAAATTATATAGGCATTTCACTACTGTGTAATTTCTCTAAAATCTTTGAAACCATACTGTATAGTAAACTTTACTACTCTACCAGGCAGCTTATTTCGTCACGCCAACCAACATGTGTAATGTAACCAACCCGGGTCGGTTCAACATAATAATCAGAGAAACACATGGCCGGGGTACGTGATCGTCAAAAGGGGAAATACATACCCTACGTTGTATTTAATTTAAATTAACCCTGTCCGAGATGCACTGGTTACTAACGAAAAGCGAGAGTTTTGAGATGAAAAAGAAAAGACTAAACGTTTTAATACACATACTTATTTAATGAAACAGGTATTCCATTTATGAACAATATAAAATAGGTACATGCGTACTCAGCCTTGAATTCACGAGGGGAAAGAGCACGGCAGAGAAACCCTCGATCTCTATTCAAAATAATCACAATAATGCTGTTGGACATTTAGGTGAAAGTAAAATGAAATCTTACAAGGGTTTCCATACTTGTGTTTTAACCTACAATCATCCTCAAGATACAAAACTGAAGAGTTTGTTGTTAGTTAGCCGACTTTCTAGCTCCTCGCTAGTAGTTGTAAGGTTTTGGTGCAAAAACGAAGGTCCGATACGGGAGGCAACTAGCGTGTTCGCCCAGGCACGGGGAAAAGTGTTAATAAATTCAACAAGGCGCAAACATTCATCATCTCATACAATAAGCGGCCATTAGGTCACTGTTATAAGCAAAACCCACAAGTATGAAAAACCTACTCGTAGTCATGTATGGAACAAAAAGGTCAACAGCATTACTTAGATCGAACTGAATAAAACAAAATAAAATAATCTTAAAACCAGAATGAGCTGAACACACTAAATAAACAAGTAAAATGTTCATAGATTATGCATGACGTATCATAATTATTCATAGTTCAAAAACAAAATATAACACAGACAATTTTAATAATATGATGGCGGTAATTCTCGAGATAACAAATTTAATAATAAACATTACAAATTAAGTATATTTACTAACCTGGGAAATTTGACGTCAAACACTAGACACTCGCACACACCAGAGACCAACTACCTGCTTCCCCATATGCAAACCCTCGTCTCCCTATCCCAACTTATCTCAACCACCCCGCACCACGTCTTTCCTAGTGCGTGCTTTTACTCTAACCACTTACTATTTAAAAATCGGTATCTCGTCTTTAAACAAAACAGAGGTCACGACAGGGTCCATTTCAGACGCCCCTTTGGAAGATTGCTGAGTATCACGAATGAAGATGAAGCAAACTTTCAACACCCCCAAAAATCCCAATGAGGTAGTTGAATTCTGGTGTCAACAAAATAGGTACCTTAATCTTACCCAATATAAATGTTATAAAAAAAAACCTTTGTTGGTTTACTACACACCCCTTACCAAATATTAACACAAGTATAAAAATTAAATTATAATATTATGCTAACATAACAAGTAGACTACGTAAAACCAAAGTTTTCCATTACAAAAAAAACATAAGAGAAACAAAAAAAATCTTAAATGCTAAATACAACAAGATTAGTTCACTTAAATGCAATTTAGTCCAATTTGCAGACCTAACAAATCTCTCCAAACGTTTAATAAATAAAACAGGGTTTTTGGATTCGGAGTTACGAAACATAGTTTTTTTTTTACCGTGGTTTTATTGGTCACTCGGGAAAACGCTAAAGCTACACGCTCCCAATCGTCTCCCACCTTCTCGGCACTCGCAGATAAATTATCAGGTTTAATTGTATTGCTTTTATTCCTGTAATTGGGTTTTAACATTGGAAATGTTTATGTTTAGACAAGAGTATATGGGTACCAAATTAGAAGTTTTCGTTCAAGGCCAAAAGACAGCGGTGTCACGATCGAGTGACGCAATACATGTAGATATCGCAGCGATCGGCCTTCTAGCGGCCTGAAGAGTACTGGGGAGTGGGGAGTATTCAGTGCAGCTCTGTTGGAAGAGGTGGCATTGCTAGTAGTGATGGGAATAATCGGGATATTTTCATAATCATAATTTTCATAAATTTAATAATTCGAGTGTAAACGAATGCCCAACGATAATTAAAATAAAAGACAAGTGTAGGCTACAAACGTATATTATTCTAAACTAACTAACAAAACCTCTACATATTATTCCTTTCATAAATACTTTACAGTTATCGAAACTGTCTCGCCCTGAAGGCAATTAAATACGTCTACCTAACACAAACAATAAACATATCGCTCAGCTGGTACGGTCCTATCCTAAAAGAGTCGACACCGGGCGTTAGTGTTTACACGAATTTGTAGTATATACAACATGAGTAGGTTCCCATTGTCAATTATGATAGCAAAAATGAAATCATAAATCACTAAATAAGAGATTCTGATTTAGCTAATGAGCGGCCGCGTTTTAAGAATATACATTCAGCAGCATACACGTTTAAAAGAGTAAACTGATGAATTTGAATAATGAATTTATTATTTGAATTGTTTCTTTTTTATAATTTTTTAAATAAAAAAGAATGCCTGACAGCATTCACTGCATAATTCCCCATCGTGAAAGCTGCCTGGGCCACTTGGCCGCTAGTGTTTATTAATTATTAATCTTATGAATATTAGTTTTACCTGTAATATCAAAATTGTTCAAGTATAAGTAGTAATTCCGTTAATTTTACTTGCCCAAAAAATAGTAATGACGTCGAAAAAATCATATTTTATATACGGGGTGGTCACAAATTACAAAATCTCAAAAAAAAAATAGTTTTCGGGAAATCGCTATTATTTATAAAAGTGTTTACTTGTCCAAAAAATAGTAACGACGACGACAAAAATCATATTTTTTATACGGGGTGATCACAAATTACAAAATATCAAAAAATGTTTACTTTTCGGGAAAAGCTATTATTTATAAAAGTTTTTGCTTGCCTAAAGCAATGTCGACAAAAATTATTTTTATTATACGGGGTGGTCAAAAATTACAAAATCTTAAAATTCGGTAAGAGTAAAATTTGTACTTTTGTGATCACCACGTATAAAATTATACATTGACGAGAAAATTTTATTGTTTATAAAAGCTTATACTTGCTCAAAAAATAGTAATGACGTCGACAAAAATCATATTTTTATAAGGAGTGGTCACAAATTACAAAATCTCAAAAAGTGTTTAGTTTTCGGGAAAACGCTATTACTTACAAAAGTTTTTGCTTGCCTAAAGTAATGTCCACAAAAATTATGTTTATTATACGGAGTGGTCAAAAATTACAAAATATTAAAATTCGGTAAGAGTAAAGTTTGTACCTTTTGATCACAACGTATTAAAAATTTATGATGATTGTGCCACAATTATGTTTTTATATGGGCTGATCAAAAATCACAGTTATCTTCGATAAAAATCCGAAAAAATCATATTTTTTATACGGGGTGGTCGCACATTACAAAATCTCAAAAAATGTTTAGTTTTCAGGAAAACTAAAAGTTTTTGCTTGCCTAAAGTAATGTCGACAAAAATTATGTTTATTATACGGGGTGGTCAAAAATTACAAAAATAAAATATTATTTATTAAAGTTTTTACTTGCCCAAAAAATAGTAATGACGTCGACAAAAATCATATTTTTTATACGGGGTGGTCACAAATTACAAAATCTCAAAAAATGTTTAGTTTCCGGGAAAACGTTATTATTTATAAAAGTTTTTGCTTGCTTAAAGTAATGTCGACAAAAATTATGTTTATTATACGGGGTGGTCAAAAATTACAAAAATAAAATATTATTTATTAAAGTTTTTACTTGCCCAAAAAATAGTAATGACGTCGACAAAAATCATATTTTTTATACGGGGTGGTCACAAATTACAAAATCTCAAAAAATGTTTAGTTTCCGGGAAAACGTTATTATTTATAAAAGTTTTTGCTTGCTTAAAGTAATGTCGACAAAACTTATGTTTATTATACGGGGTGGTCAAAAATTACAAAAATAAAATATTATTTATTAAAGTTTTTACTTGCCCAAAAAATAGTAATGACGTCGACAAAAATCATATTTTTTATACGGGGTGGTCACAAATTACAAAATCTCAAAAAATGTTTAGTTTCCGGGAAAACGTTATTATTTATAAAAGTTTTTGCTTGCTTAAAGTAATGTCGACAAAAATTATGTTTATTATACGGGGTGGTCAAAAATTACAAAATCAATTCACGAGTAAAGTTTGTACTTTTTGTACATCACGTATAAAAAACTAATGATGATTTAGCCACAATTGTTTTTATACGGGGTGATCAAAAATAACAGTTTTCTCTTTTCAAATTTTAAGATTTTGTAATTCTTAACCACCCTGTGTATACAACACAATTTTTGACAAAGTCATCACTATTTTTAGGCAAACAAAAACTTTTTTAAAGAATAGCATTCATTCGAAAACAAAAAAAATGAGACTGTAATTTTTGACCACTGTAATTTTTGACCCATGCAAGATAACCTGCTTAAAACGACAAGACCTTCAGGGTCAAACGAACAAAAAAATCGTAACACAACTGAGTTTTATTTTTATTCAATTCAATTGAGAAAATTTTACCAGTTGTGTCTGGTATTTTTTCAATACGCCTGCGATACTTGGGTAACATGTAAGATCTGTGATTGTTTTTTAAGTTTAACTGCAAATCCAATATAAGTTGGTTAATTAAAAATTATGTTTATTATTTCTTACTACATACCTAACTCGTAAATTGAGATGTGTATTATATCAGTAATACTTAAGTTTTTCAAAAATAAAATGCTAAAAAATTATGTTTATATTTATATATAACCTTGTGTGTATAATAAACAGTTAATAGACCTATCCAGTCAGAGCAAACGAGTAAGATAAATACAACGCGACTTGTATTGAATGAGACAATAACTCGGTGCGTAGTACGTTCTGCGCATTCTTGTGGCAAATTGTGACAGTATCCATACTCAATATTATATTAAATTATTAACTAACGTGTTATTCTAAATTTATAAAATGCTAGGGACCCAATCGTACGCCAAACATTACTAATAAACACTTAATAAACATAAGCATTCTAAAGCCAATCTGGAAATTGCCACAAGCATGCACGCGCACCGTAGTATTTGACGTATTCGAAACAACTCAAAAGGATCGGTATATTATGTTTCATATATTTTGTAATCATTTCCAATGTCTCCGAGAGTTGCAAGGATTGCGAAATCTCTGAATTTTTTTCCTGTTAGAGTAAATAAAGTTTTCACCAAATTACTTACTAAAAAAAATTTTTTGTGAAAGAAAAATAAAAAACCAAAAACTTGGTTATTTGAATTTTTCACACAAATTTTGAGGTTATGTGAAAAAAGTGTAAATTCAAAAATTGTAGATCTTTTTATTACCTACAACTTTGCCCTTTACCTTTATTCCATCCTTTTTTTTTATTGTCGCTTCGCAGCGAGTTCGATTCAACATCCAAAGATATTTCCAAACGCGTTCATTCTGCAACTGCAGGAAAATTTGCCGGCCTCTGCGATCGAGGAACTGGAGCTCCTGCACTGGATAGCCAGCCCCTGCTCATTTAACCGTATGCGGTCGTAAAATGTCTCGTCACATTCGTATCTGCATCTCCGTTGAGTGATTACCATCGCATGCGATGCGAGCTAGGACAATAACAAAAAAATAATTGATAATACAGCCCCATTCTCACGGCCCACTTGTTTGTTTGTGATAGAACGCGTGGGCTGCAAGTGGAATCGACTTAAATGTCGCTCATCGTAAACATCGGTAATGCGTGACGAATTACCAGCTATTCGAAAATCAACAGAGAGATAAAAGTTACGTGTATAAATAGAGAACGTAATAATGTGCACGGGATGCAAATATCGAAATATCTCGTTTCGCATTATACTAGTTATAATTAGGGAGCATGTAAATAATTTAGCTGAGATGCGTAATTAGATATTAAATTAAATGCTGGAATAAAGTTAGAATAGAGTTAGAGTTAGAGGAATAGAGTGATTCATCACCAGCATATGGACGGCTCAGGGAGATGAGGGGCGAAGGGAACGAAATTCCATAGGCGTATCATTTTAGAGGGGGCAGAATAAAAAAAAATTAAATAAAATATCAGTTATTAATATTGTTTTTAAGTGTACTTGTGATGTTTTTTTATTATCTTAAGAATATTCCTTCGTATACATTTTTGATCATTTTCAGTTCTCCTCCTGCCAAATTCGGTTGCTTACGATTGGAATTATTGGTTTTAGAACCACTACTACTCGCAATCGTCGCTTCCATTGCATAAAAACACTAAACACGCACGTATAGCACAATATTATAATTAATTTATATCGCGAATCAACCGTACATAAGACAAAATGAAACGCCACTGTCGCGCCAAAGCATACATGCATGAAACAGCGCATGCGTCAATATATCCAAGGAAATCCGGCGTCTTTATCTCTGACCAATGAAATTTAATTTAATTTAGAACCGCCTAAAAGTCATCAATGAGAGCGGTAGACCAACAAGACCTCTAATACAAGGAAAAAGTGCTGCCGCGTGACGTCACCATCCGGAGGCCTACGAGATACTCGTTATTACGGGCTTTATGTAGTTATTTAGGTAGGTATGTCTGAAATCGTTTTAATGTAGTTTTGAAGATCAATAAAAAGATCAAACTATACAAAGATATTACGGCATAAATCTATCGGAGTCTATGAAAAACACAGGTAAAGAATATTTTAAATGGTTAACTGTTAACTGTTTCGAAATACAGTCAAGATTACCTGTGTCTAATTATTAGAGTCTATATGGTTAATTGTTTTAATAAAACTGAAAAGTAATTCGTGATTAATTTTAGACACAGGAGCAATATGAACAACTTCTTTAAAATTTGAACAAATGCTAGTAATCATAAATGTATACGCAGATGTCGCTAACGAATCGTTATTATTTTTGTATCCTGTTGGGAAATTTTGTAAATAAAATCTTCCTTTTCAAAGTGGCACTCACACACTCGGGAATTGTCACTCGGCACAAAACTTTCACGTGGAATTGCAGAGATCCATTTTCTGCCATACTCTTCGTCTCTGGGAAAACGAAACACCCGAACTTTTCTATTGGTTTCGTAATTTCCTGTACAACCGGGAACACAACACTTTAGGGGCATTATGATATAATACCGCAACAAATAAACCGTTAAAAAAGATCAAGAATCGATTAGGCAAGCGCGCGTGTAATAACAATATCCCCTCTAGAGGTGTTTTTGTTGGCGCGTGGCGGCGTCCTATACTAAAACCAAAAACAAAACATCGTTAACAGGGTTGCCAAATTACAATTGACACGAGAGTTGTTAACTTGACTAATGAGAAAGCTACTTTATTTTGTTTACATTCTAAATACAGTACAACAAATAGGCAGAGAAGCGTCGCACTGGAACACATTCTGGCATCGCCGCTTCGACATTACCCTAGGTCTATATAAAATTTAACAAACAAAATATGTTTCCTGGAAAGTCACACAGAGAAAATCAATTTATCTATGACCAATAATAACTAACAAATATACTTTTTATTTGAAAAATCACATTATTTAATGGGCAAGTATTGACCCACGGGGTACACCCCGTTACGACAATGCAAATAATTTTCACTAAATAGAAATTAATTCAGACTATATTCAAGAGACATCTGTCACTGTAGAAAACGGTAGCTATGAATTCATAGGAATGTCTTTTGGATTAAGTGTTTGCGAGTAATACGTAATAGGACCTATTCCAACAAGGCCTTATCAGACATAACTTATCTATAGCACGTGCCTCAAGAACATTGAGCAGTGTCGAAATTAAATACTCTGCAATAGAGGGTGAGCTTTTGGCAACAGTATAGTCAGTTAACACTTCAGGCCTTATTTACTTATGAGAATGTAAATCAATCTCAATTATTCTCAATTATCTCCACGATTATTGATCGTGGATACGATCAATAATAACTAAGAAATATACTTTTACCAAAGGTAGCATCGAAACTCCTCCAGCTGAATATAATTTGCTCATTTAAAAATGTTTTGATTTTAAAAACCACATTAATTAATGGGCAAGTAGTGACCCCCGGGGAACACCCCTATTGTGGCAATGCATATCATTTTCATTAAATAGAAATTAATTCAAACTATATTCAAAAGATGTGTCACTGTACAAAACGGTAGTTGCGAATTCGCACGGATGCCTTTTGGATTAAGTGTGTGTGAAAGGCCATTCGTGATAGCAACTATTCTAACACAAGGCCCTATCAGACATAACTTATCTATAGCACGTGACTCAAGAACCTTGTGCAGTGTCAAAATTAAATATTTTGTAACAGAGCGTGAGCTTTTGGCAATAGTATGGTCAGTTAACACTTCAGGCCTTACTTACTCGAATGACTTTAAACGAAATCTATCACAGATCACGTAAATGGTTATTCTCAGTTATGGACCCACGATAGACACAAACTGTTATTCAACATATTTTCATGCCACTGTTAGATCTAATGAGATGATGACCTAGACAAGCCTGTTGAATTAGCTTAGAGAGTATATTAGCCTCCATCTGGGTTAAGCCCCCAGAGAGTGACGTCACCATGATATTTAAAGTAAGCACTTTGTCCTTATTAGAGGGGTTATTGGGTAGACCCGGTTACTAATGAGTTCTGCCCACCACTTCTATAGAGTGTGCACAAATTTGCACACTAAGAAATTCTGTGATCCATTGCAAATAGGCAGACCGTTCAATTGTGATGGTGGTGTGATATTATGTATGAATCACTCCACACTATTTAGGAACCAGGGTATATTATATGACCTAACTAAAGAAAGTATTATACTATTTTAAGGAAATATTGAGTTTATCCGTTTATTCAAATTATACGTTTACTTAGCATTTAAACTTGCCATATAAATTTGGCAACATTCATAGCTGGATAAACCGGCTAGGGTTTGATTTGACCGTCATTCAAGTTGCGGAAAATTAAAAGGCGCAGCATAATTTATGAATGAAAGAATGACAAAACTGTATTACAGCTTGTAGATGTCGTTTATCATTTAGAGCGGGAATTAAGTGCATTACGATTCATTATTATCTATTCACTTAATCTATGATACTATTGTGAACACACTTCATGAAACAGGGGTCATAGCTCTCCGACTATAAGTAATAATAACTGTTGAATACAGTGGCGAGTGGCGTGTCAACGGAGGGGGGGGGTTCGGGGGTTCAAATCCCCCCCTCCCAAGGCTCAGAATTTTCGAACAAAAAGCGAAAAAAAGATAAACCGAAAAAAGATACATCTGCTATACTAAACAAAAACGTTATATAAATTTATTAGAATAGTTATATATATTTTATATATAGAAGTTATATATTTTTTATGAGCTCACAGCTTTGACATAATATTAGCTGAGAAAAAAAAAATTAAATGAAAGCGCCGAAAGCCCGAAAAGTGCAATTGAATCATTAATTTACCTAAGAGAAAGACATGGGACTAGAGAAAGACATGGACATGGAAGACATGGACTGGAACTATTCCCGAATGTTGCTAAACTTTTTAAAATATTTATTACAATTCCTGTGACGACAGCTTCTAACGAAAGACATTTTCAACATTAAGAAGGTTAAAATCTATCTAAGAAACACAACAGGGCAAGATAGGTTAAATGGTTAAGCATTTAACATGCACTACATGCAGTAATTTATGACTTGGCCAAATCCAAAAAACGAAGTGAAATGGACCCTATCCCCTATTTAGTTAATAAATTTGCGATGTCGTGACCTCTGTTTTGTTCAAAGACGAGATACCTATTTTTAAATAACAAGTGGTTAGGGTATAAGCAGGCACTAGGAAAGACGTGGTGCGGGGTGGTTTAGATAAGTCGGGATATAGGGAGACGAGGGTCTTGCGTATGGGGAAGCAGGTAGTTGGGCTCTGGTGTGTGTTGGTGTTTGACGTGAAATTTCCCAGGTTAGTAAAAATACTTAATTTGTAATGTTTATTATTAAATTTATTATCTCGAGAATTTATGCCATCATTTTATTAAAATTGTCCGTGTTATATTATGTTTTAAACTAAAAATAATTATGATACGTTATGCATAAACTATGAACATTTTACTTGTTTATTTAGTTTGTTCAGCTCATTCTGTTTTAAGATTATTTCCTTTTGTTTTATTCCGTTCGATTTAAGTAATGCTGTTGACCTTTTTGTTCCATTCATGACTACGAGTAGGTTTTTCATACTTGAGGGTTTTGGCTTATAACAGTGACTTAATTGCTTATTGTATGAGATGATGAATGTTTGCGCCTTGTTGAATTTATTAACACTTTTCTTCCGTGCTTGGGCGAACACGCTAGTTGCCTCCCGTATCGGACCTTCGTTTTCGCACCAAAACCTTACAACTACTAGCTGGGTTGCCTACCGTGACCTCATTACCTTCTGACGAAAGTCGGCTAACTAACAACAAACTCTTCAGTTTTGGATCTTGAGAATGATGGTAGGTTAAAACACAAGTATGGCAACCCTTGTAGGTTTTCATTTTACTTTCACCTAAGTGTCCAACAGCATTACTGCGATTCTTTTGAATAGAGATCGAGGGTTTCTCTGCCGTGCTCTTTCCCCTCGTGAATTCAAGGCTGAGTACGGCATTTATTTATTTTATATTGTTCATAAATTGAATACAGATTTAAATAAATAAGTAGATGTATTAAAATGCTTTGTCTTTTCTTTTTCATCTCAAAACTCCCGCTTTTCGTTAGTAACCAGTGCATCTCGGACCGGGTTAATTTAAATTAAATACAACGTAGGGTAGGTATTTCCCCTTTTGACGATCACGTACCCCGGCCATGTGTTTTTCTGCTTATTATGTTTAACCGACCCGGGTTGGTTACATTACAGAAGACTTGATTTTGGATTGTAGGTTTTTTAAAATCAGTTTTGTTTCTTTTTAAGAATAGATTTTTCTTTGAATTCTTATTATATTTTTTAATTACCGATCTTAGATTTCCCCCCTACCCTCCCTCCCCTCCCATACACTTAACCCCCCCCCAGACGAAATTTCTGGGCACGCCACTGGTTGAATAATATATAAATTATCAATATGATATGCCCGTGGAAGTAGATGAACAGTATAAATTATAAACTATCATTCTGTACGGTCAGTCAGTTTTGAAAACGAGAGGCACATAGGAAGTTCCCACACTCAATTTACGGTTTCTCGGATTCCTCCTGATAAATATGCGACAGAACATTAATGTTAACCGTATATAATTGCTCCCTTAAACCTAATTTTTTAGATATAAGGTATATTTGAATACATACATACTAATTTTAGTAATACTAGATAAATACGTAATGAACAACATCCTGTTATTGTATTCCGAAAGAAAACAACGTAGATAACTATTTCTGGGTTAAAATGTAAAGCGATTATAGTTCATTTGACGTATGGCGTTATTGTTTATCAGCACCGTTCACATTTGTTCATATTGTTTGTTTAAGTACGAATTGCGTCGTATAAAAGTTTCCAAGCTCTATTTCCCCGGGAGATGTTTTGACGGACACTTTTTAGAAACTTTCTATAAATTTTCCTCGGATTGGTTTCCTTAGTTCTTATCTCATAAGGCATTCAGTACGTTCAATGTCAAAACATGAATGAAATCGTAATAGAACAAAATTCTTAACATCACAAACCTCACAAAACGCCTCAAGAAACTCTTAACGAGTAATTCGATTTAAACAGTAAATTAAATCACATTTTTTACAAACTAAATGCAGCTTTTTTTTATACTAACAACATTAATAATAAAAGACTAAGGGAAATGGACACATGCTTCTCGTCTAAGGATCTGTCAGCACATTTATTTTAGTCTACTTTTTATATTTATTTATTTATTTTTGACACAAATACATTTAGAGGGCCTCTAGAGATTATGAGATGAAATAAAGGAAAGATAACAGAGCATACGAAGCTAACGTATTTATTATTTTTTTCTTAGTGGGTCGAAAGTAGAAGGTTTTTATACTCAGCATCACAGGTGATATTGAATGCAAGGTTCCACAACACTCATGAAGTATTTAAGACAAAATAAAAATAAAAAAACGTAGGTATATAAAGTTAAAATAAAATTTTAAAAAAGCAAACAAAAAAAAACTGGTTTTAAAAATTCGGACGTTGACATGGTGCGGCGAAGAAAAATAAAAATTAGGTTTCATAAAAGTAAAAAGGTAGGTAAATTGACCTAATTTGTAAATGTAGTAGATTGTAGTAGAAATAGTAAAAAAGTGTAGTAACGTACTAGAACCATTGAATTGTAGTAAATCTACTACAACTGTAGTGACTCTGGCAACACTGATCATCACTGAAAATGTCGCTGGCTCTTAGTTTATTATTGAATGCTGTAACGACAAGTACCGGCCTAATTATTTTTCGCTCGTTATCGTTATCATATCCACGAAACCGTAAACACCACCCAACACAGCATACAAATTTTAATTGGCGGTCAATTAGAATTAGTCGGCTACTATGCGGTGATTATCGTGGCCGTTGTTTTATTAGGAGTATTAGAAGTAATGATGATTAATTGATTTCGTGCGTAATTCATAGCTTGTAATTGTTTGGAATAAACAACATAATTAAATGTGGGCAAATGCAGCCTTGATATGAGACAAATAATATCAATACCGCGCATACGGAACTCATAGTGCGATAAAGAATGTTACATTGTATACATTTCGAATGTTTTCCATTGACAATGGTTTACGGTCTACGTCGTATAAACAGAAAGAAAGATCGTTGCAGCCTTGATACACAAATAACCATTATAAGCCTGGCAATTGTGTTTTTGGCTTTATCTGTGTGATTTTCGGAAGTTGTTTATGTTTGCTAATAGATAAACGATTTTCTAGTAATTTATTTTGTCGAGTGTCGAGTTATCAGTCAATAAAATAAATGTTCGACATGAGGTCGCGCCGTTGCATTTTTACAGAATGAGCGCGTGCCACCATAGCCGTAGGCGGAGGGTCATTTCCACCGTGTGTATTAAGATGTAATTAGTAAAATAACGTTATTTTTAAACAGTTTTATTTAGCTCGACTTCGTATGTATGTTTTTTTGTTTGTTTGTTTATATCTTGGTTTCAAATTTTGCAACAGCTCTTTCAACTACTCCCCGACGAGCTAGAGACTGAAATTTGTGTATCACAGTGTATAGGGTGACAATATAATTTAATTTTTTTTAATAAAAAAATCTAATGATGTACGTTCCCATTTATAAATCGATTTGTCTCAAACTTGAAACTGGCAGACTATCCTGTTTATGAACTGATTTGTTAAACTTTAAACTTCAATCAATACACTCAATACAATTTTTGGTTCAAACTTAAAAAAATCAAAATGGCGGATCCAATATGGCGGACTCTCGTATTTATGAACCGATTTGTCTCAAACTCGAAAATTTGCGGTGTTTAAGGTCACTCAATACAATTTTTGACTCAAACTTTAAAAAATCAATATGGCGGACTATCCTATTTATGAACCTATTTCTCTCAAATTTGTAACTTTTTTTAATTTGTAACGTTTAGCCGTTTCGAAGTCTGAATCGAAGCCGGGCCTTGTGATGACTTTTTAGACGCTCAGTCTTACGTCCGACCACGTATGACGTCCGACCGCGTATGATTGAGTAACTAAAAAAACCGCAAAACTACAAAAAGCATAAAAAAAAGAACCTACCCGGCACTGCAACTTACTAACTTTAAATAAATTAAAGACAGAGAGCCAAAGAGCGAAGAGATAGAACATAAATAGAATAACCATGACAAAGTACCATAGATGGTAGACGTAGACACCAGTACTTTAGTAATTAAGTGGATACGTCCTGTAGATAATCTCACAGGAACATTTTTTTCAAGATAAAGTAGCCCATGACCTTTTCTGTACCCCTGACAATGTGTGTACAAAATTTCATGATGATCGGTTAAGTAATTAAGTAGTGAAAGCGTAACAAACAAACAAACAAACGGACAATCGCACTTATAATATTAGTTAGGGTTGTTTATTCTTTCGATTGAGAATGAAATTGCCGAAAGTTTATATGCAGCGGACTTGACCAAAGAATTCGCCGACAAAAAAGCCCGAGAAGTCAATTTCTTTTGAGTTTTGATGTCCAACGTCTAACGATTAACAATGCTGGTATAGTGGTATCTTTTAAATTTTTATTTTTTTGTTTAAATTTAGACTTACTCGTTGTTTCTGCTGTTTGTATTTTTTGTAAGATGTTTTTTTTGAATTTTTTTTGTAATTTTTCTGGACGCTCTTTAGGAACTCGCGCCTAGAGGCTAAGGCCGGCTCTGATTTTATACGTATAACCTGCAACACGGTACAGTCACACAAATAACAAGTTATTTTAATTTATTCACGCCCTGCAAATATACTTTAATTCATATCTTCTGAGTTAGATTCTGGATTTTTAATTCATTTTTTTTTGCCCACCCTCTGAAAATACCCAAGAGCCGCCACTGTATGTCACTTTATATCATAAATATATATGATAATACATAATATATCAATAAATAAAAATGTTGAATTACGTTGTAAATATATTATTAATAGGTTAAATATTTATTTCTTGTGAATATACATGGGTTTCACTTTTGGGTTATGGGTTAGAAAAAATTGCAGACCTACGGCCGTCGTTATGTACTTAAATTAAAGCTAATTACATTCGCTACATCTTCCCCTATGACTTTACCCGTAAAATTTTACGAAAGTTGGCCAAATCTTAAAATTCCTTTTTTGGAAAAAAATTCCAATTTTTAGAGGGCTGTATCTTGGTGAATATTGTACCTATGGAGTTGGTTCTAGTCTCATATTGTAGCAAATTTAATCTACTTTAAAATACGTAATGAAATGCTTTATGAACAAACGCATAGTTTAGAAGATATAGTGAAAAATAATAATCAAGTGCGAAATTTTGCACTTTGTCCTAACAGTGTCCTAACAGTTTTAATGTACTATATGTCTAGCCTATTTACTAGCATATATCTTTTTAAGGCTGCAAAATGATATTTTTAATACAGCTTTTAACGTCAGTTTTAAATTCATTTAACGAATTTAAATCTTAAATTCGTCCTAATTCTTAAATTCGTAAAAACCTTAAAATCGTTAATTCAGTTTTAAATATCTAGCACCAAGTTCTTTGCTTCGTTAACTGATTTAATTGATATAATATCAATTTCAATTTTTATATTTTCACTAAAACTGTCGCGCAATTACTTCTTTCCAAATAACATAACTGCCGACTTTTTTGGATTTATACATAAACTGTGGTCTTGTGAGGTTTTTACCAAAGTTTCAAAATCAACAATAATAATAACATCTGCATAGTAGTGTATATTGCGTTATGTTAATAATTATTTATGCATTTGACTGGGACATATCGAAAACTACTCCTCGAAAACTGTCTAGAATAAATAGAACCTTGTGATACTCCACGATCCAAAGTTACTTCATAAGATGATTCATTGTTTAAAATTACCATTTGTTTGCAATTCATTAGATCATATGGAATTAACTTTACTACACTGTTACTGGATCCGATATAAAGTAATGTTGACAGCAACATTTTGTGATTAATACAAATATTAATAGCGGTTTATTAATAACTACCTAGTTACTTTATAAACAAGGGTACCCCTGATTCCCTGGTGAAATGCAATGCATTGCGACAATTGCGACGTATATAAAGTAAAAATAACAAACCCAGAGATGTAAGAGATAATATTTTATTATAACTGCAAGGGATTTCCCAAGGGTTATGTGAACTCTGGAATGCATTTATTGCAAGTTTTAATGCAAGGTAAGTAATGCTTATCTTCAACCGGGGTACGATGCATGTGTGGAAAATAATGTGATTACGTTTTGTTAAAAGTCCGCACTATTCGTATATACAGGGTCGTATTAGGGTGGTCCTTATTTTGGAAAAGTCCCGATTTTTTTAGGGTTCCCACTAAATCGGAAGTAGAGGCCTAGAAAATAATTATGAAGCGATAAAAAGTCGAAAAAAAAAATAACCCGTGCCTCACTCAGGTTGAATTTTAAATGCGATTTAACATGGGTTTTCCGGTTTTTTAAACCAAGCGTTGAGCGCTTGATTTCCATCGGTTCAAGGTGAAACTCCTTTGGTTTTCGATATCGCTGAATACAAGTATCATGTCAAAAATGACATTAGTCAAAAATCGGTTTTAACTAATGACAGCTGTCAAAAAAGGGGTCAATAAATTTCATTTTTTGATTATTTAAAATTTTAAAGATTTTTTTTATATTTTAACACAAATCAAGTATAGTTTCGTCGTAAAAAAATTATGTCATTTTTGCTAAATGACAAATGTCAAATTTTTTTTAATACTTTAATACTGTCAATTACATCTCAATTAAATTTCAATTAAACTTTAAATGTTTTTTTCGATTTCTGTAATTATTAATTTCGAAATAAATATGGGTGTTTTGACATAAATGACAGGTGTCAATAAACATTTTAAATGCAAAAAAGCTGTAATTAGAAATTTATTTTTTGATTATTCAAAATTGTAATTTTTTTTATATTTTAACACAAATCAAGTAAGGTTTCGTCGTAAAAAAATTGATAACGTGTTTTTCGCTCAATGACAACTGTCAATTAAGCTGTCAATGAAATTTTTAATCGAATTTTTAGTTTTTTTTCAATGTCTCAATTCGGAAGATAGTCTTAATTAAGGGTTTCAATACAATTAAATCCGAATATGATGTCAAAAACGAGTGTGGACTTTTGACAGCTGTCAAAAAAGCTGTCAATAGAAATTCATTTTTTGGCAAATAAAACTTTTGGGGTTTTTTTATATTTAAATACAAATATAGTAGTTTCGTCGTAAAAAATTGTGTCATTTTTGTTAAATGACAAATGTCAAAATTCTTTTAATACTTTAGTACTGTCAATTACATCTCAATTAAATTTCAATTAAACTTTAAATGTTTTTTTCGATTTCTGTAATTATTAATTTCGAAATAAATATGGGTGTTTTGACATAAATGACAGGTGTCAATAAACATTTTAAATGCAAAAAAGCTGTAATTAGAAATTTATTTTTTGATTATTCAAAATTGTAATTTTTTTTTATATTTTAACAGAAATCAAGTAAAGTTTCGTCGTAAAAAAATTGGTAACGTGTTTTTCGCTCAATGACAACTGTCAATTAAGCTGTCAATGAAATTTTTAATCGAATTTTTAGTTTTTTTTTTACTGCTAAATCCGAATATGATGTCAAAAACGAGTGTGGACTCTTGACAGCTGTCAATAGCAATTAATTTTTTGACAAATAAAACTTTTGGGTTTTTTTATATTTAAATACAAATATAGTAGTTTCGTCGAAAAAAATTATGTCATTTTTGCTAAATGACAGCTGTCAATTTTTTTAATACTTTAATACTGTCAATTACATCTCAATTAAATTTTAAATGTTTTTTTCGATTTCTGTAATTATTAATTTCGAAATAAATATCGGTGTTTTGACATAAATGACAGGTGTCAATAAACATTTTAAATTAAAAACAATATATTAGTGTCATTTTATAACTAATAATTATTTTAAGTGTAAAATGACTCATGACAACGTTACATTTTTGTATATGTTTCAGTGTTACAGTATTGTCGGTTACTACCATATAACTCTTGTATTTGGTACCGCTCATCTTGTATATCTTCTTGTCAGTCTTCTAACGTTTCAGTATATAAAATGGTCGTATTGATTTTTACGGATTTTCCAGGGTTTTGGGCGTGTACTCGATGCCGGTGGCGAACGACGCTTTATACACTATTTCTACCACAATAAGGGCCTTTGAAATGCTTTAAAAACGCGCTTTACCCCACTTTACCCGCAGGAGCGTTACATCCCAGGCAGCGCAGAGGGACCTCACTTGACGTCTCATTCACGTTGATTTGTAGTGGAACTCGTCATTCGTCAATTGTCCCCCAAAAAGAGACGTGTTTTAAACGTTTTATTTTACACTTATTAGCGACGACATCTAGGAAACGTCTAATCTACGTCATATATGAGGCTATTATTTTTTAAAAAACGTGAAAGTAGTATATATAACTTTGATATAATGCATATTGTGGATTATTTTTTTGAAATAAAAACTAAAATATGTAAATCATTGGTTTCGAAAATTGAATATTTAGTTTGTGAGGCTATTTATTATGCAGGTTTACTACATTTGGATGTTTAAAGAATCTGTTTATTTATTAACTCAAACTATAAGTTTTTTATCCATGCTCCGAATTACGAATTATACAGGGTACATCACGGTGAGTGGCCTATTAGACGTTTCTGGGAAACCACATATATTTTGGAACTGAAAATTTGCACACAGGGGTTTTCAGGGGTGCTCTATTCAATGAAAGTATTGGCGTGTATGTGCCACTTCCGGTTATACCGGAAGTCGACAACAACTTCCTTATTTTAAATGGCATGCTATATTTTTTATGCCACATTCGAATTCTACTCGTTATTTTAAGGTAACTTTCAATACTATTCCCTATCCCTAAAACCAATACTTTTTGATATATTTCGATTTTAATAAAATCTTATGCGAAAACAACCCGTACATTAGAAATTAATAACTTTCGCTATGGTAACTTTCAAGAACCAATTTTTGTTCCACATACTAAAAAGACATGGAGCTTTTGTATGTATAAACTACAAATGCTGCAAAATATACAGGGTGTCGAATAACTAATGTCAAACTTTGACTACCTCGACCTTCAATATTCGACTTCCGATGTAACCGGAAGTGGCACATACACGGCAATATTTTCTTTGAATAGAACACCCCTGAAAACCCCTGTTTGCAAATTTTCAGTTCCAAAATATATGTGGTTTCCCAGAAACGTCTAATAGGCCACTCACCGTGATGTACCCTGTATATTACGAGGAAAAGAATAATAAAAACAAGTCATCTACACATTATCTAGATTGACGTGAAAATGACGTGTTTAGATGACGTCATTTCGATGAGACATATTGTCGTCATTTTTACGTCGTTACAACGTTATTCTATTGGCGATTTCGACGTAATGGATCACGTAAATATCACGGGAAAATGACGTCACTTTGCTGCCTGGGACAGCCGAGCGGATAGTCTCATTCAGCACCCACAGAAATAAAAGTGCAGAGCGCGACTTTTCACTTCAAAAATCATCGAAATCGAACAAGAGGTCTAGACCAAACCGAATTTAAACGCATGCTATAAACTTAAAAAACCCGTTTATTATACAATACGTTCTTAAAATGAAGCAATATATCGAGAAAAAAAAACAAAAATTGTATCCTATATATAATCAATTAATACTGCCGACCTTTGCCGTCATAAGTTTTTTGGGGCCCACTAGATGATCGTGGTCTTTGTCTACGAGTTTCGCCTAATCATGTTATACGAAGGTCGTGTGATCGCCATTGCAAGGTTCAAAGTTAAGGTTTGTTGGCGTTGAAAATAACAACGTTTAAAAATATGTTTTGAACAAAGCAAGCCGTGTGCCGTGTTGTAAACAAAGTGATTATTGCAAAACGCCAATATTAATAAGGCGAATAGGTAAGTTTTGAGCTGCAGACCGCCAAGCTTCCGCTTCATCAGCGAGGATACTACAAAAATGTATTTTTCAAGATTATTCGATTGCGAGTATGGTACAGTGCCGTTCAATTGAAAGTAAACGATTTTTTAAATTAATGTGAAACAGGCTTTCAGGTAATCAAAACTTGATTGTCAATTTTATTTGTCAGTTTACTAATAATTATTCTATATTTTGAAGTTTTCCTTATAATAATAATAATTATTATTATTATGCCGCGCTTAATTGAACCGCAAAGAATGAGAGCTGTGATGTTACTGCAGAACGGATGGTCAATGCAAGCAATGTTAACCAAAAATGGAATGCAGAAGGAACTGTTGAGTACGTCCATAGAGGGGGCCGTCAGAAATTCAGTCGTATGGAGGAAGACGAACTCGCCCTTGACCACCTCCGACAGAATCCTTTTGATACAGCAGTGACTGCCTGCTTCTTTTCCTGCTTCGGTGCAAACCGCAACACGCCATATCAGAGCATCTGAGCTGAAGAATTTTTCGGCTGCAGATAAAGTTGCTCTGTTGCCACGGCATAAGGAGCAGAGGTTAAACTTTGCCAACCAATTTGTCGGTGTGCCGCAGGACTTTTGGGACAACACAATTTTTTCAGACGAAAAAATTTTTCAATCCTGCTATGATGGCTCTGTGCGTGTATACCGCCCAAGAAACTGCCGATATGACGAGCGCTATATAAATCCTACAGCTCGTAGTGGTCGCTTCTCTATCAACGTATGGGCATGGATATGTTGCCAAGGAGCAGGTGTTACTTGGAGAATCAGAGAGCGTCTTACTGGTCAAAGCTACGCTCGAATTTTGGAATATGTTATGTACCTTCCGTTTCCATTTTATATCCCGAGAACTTCACTTTCCAGCAGGAAAATATTTTTATTTCCTCTTTCCTTTTTCCATATTTCAATTAAATTTATATTTCAGGATAATTCCTCTATTCACAAATCACGAGTTGTTACTGAATGGCTGAATACAAACCATATTAACACTCTGCCTTGGCCCTCTAAGTCGCCGGATTTAAATCCGAAATGTATGGGCACAAATGGGAAAAGACATAAAGGGTCCGCCAATAGGGACGCTCGATCTTTGACAGCTCATGGCGGCCATGTTGTTTGTGGTAGAGTTGGCAAACGTAGTTGTTATTATTCAGTGTATCTTCACAAATCACCATGAACCAATTCAGCCGCGAGCAACATGTGCAAATCGTTAAAACTTATTACGAAAATCATTCATCGGTTCGAGCAACGTTCCGCGCGCTCCGCCAATTTTACGGTGCAATTGATCGTCCTGCTGAGTCGACTATCCGTCGTTTGATTAACAAATTCGAGGCAACCGGTTCGGTGAACAATCAGCCAACACCGACGCGTCGTCGAAACGTCCGATCTGCCCAGAATGTCGCCGCTGTGCGCGATAGTGTGCGTGAAAATCCGCGACAGTCAATTTCACGTCGCGCACAGGAACTCCGCCTTTCGGAAACATCACTTCGCCGAATCTTGCATCTGGATTTGGGCATGCATCCGTACAAGATCCAGCTGACACAAGAGCTCAAAATAAACGACCATAGACAGCGCCGTATCTTCGCTGATTGGGCTTTAGAGCAGTTGGAAGTCGACCCCGATTTTGGTCGCAAAATCATCTTCAGCGATGAGGCACATTTTTGGTTAAATGGGAATGTCAACAAGCAGAATTGCCGTTATTGGGCCGAGAACAATCCACAGGAGGCCCACCAGGTCGCAATGCACCCAGCAAAGGTAACTGTTTGGTGTGGATTTTGGGCCGGAGGCATCATCGGGCCGTATTTCTTCGAGAACGACGATGGTGTGTCCATCACGGTAAACGGCGAACGATACAGATCCATGATAACGAACTTTTTCTGGCATGAAATCGACAATATGGATGTCGAGGATATGTGGTTTCAGCAGGACGGCGCTACGAGCCACACAGCGCGCGCCACAATGGATCTTCTGCACGAGCGCTTCGGAGGAATGGTTATCTCGCGCGGAGGCGACATCAACTGGCCACCGAGATCATGCGATTTAACCCCACTAGACTATTTCTTGTGGGGTTTTCTTAAATCACAGGTCTACGCAAACCAACCACAAAACACTGATGCCCTCAAAGTCAACATACGCCACGCCATCGATGAAATACAGCCCGATTTGTGCGCCAGAGTCATTGAAAATTGGACTTCTCGTATGCGCGCCACCCAGCGAAGCCGAGGTGGACATTTGACCGATATTATTTTCCATACATAATGCCTTCGAATACTCTCTCAAACAAAAAATAAATTTCATTTATACCTCTCACACAACTTGCTTTATTTCATTTTAAAGATCGAGCGCGCTTATTGGCGGACCCTATAGTAGCTAAGACCAGCGAACGTAGAAGAACTGTGGTTGGCGATTGAAAATGCCTGGGAAAATATTGGAGAGGATTACACCATGACACTAATATAGTCTATGAGAAATAGGCTTCAAAAAGTTATAAACGCGAATGGTGCTTGGACCAAATATTAATTCATAGTAATTTTCTTAAGTTCTCAGTTAGTTTGTTAATTTAATGGATTTTTTTTACAAGAAACGTCCTTACCATATAGATTTTCCTTAATAAATACTGTATATAGAATGCTGTCACCCTATAACTGACAGATACTTCAACCTAAAATAATTTTGAATGTGATCTGTTTACAAAAGCCTGCTTCACAATGGGAAAATTTCCAAAATTTCTCATAAGAGTCGTTTACTTTCAATTGAACGGCACTGTACCTTCTAGGAGAAGTGAAAGCATCACAACCAAACAACCAAACATCGTAATAGAAAAGTTCAAACAGAATTTAGCCGGTCAACGAAATATTTTTCTAAAACGCAGTGACTATAAGAAGACTAAAAACTATAAATCCGGAGTCTACAAGCTAAATTGTGGCACTTGCCCTAAAGTGGTCTGAAGTTTATATTGGTCTAACACGTAGATCATTTGAAAAACGTATTTCTGAACATAGAAAATGTTATTTTTATAATAACACGGATTCAACGTTTTCTAACCATTTACTAGAAACTGACCGTTCATTTAATGGCGGTTTTAAGATTTTACACCAAGAAGGTAAATGGTTAAACGTGACAGTGCTAGAGTGTGTAATTAACAAACAAAGAAACATCGGTGTGAAGCTGGCAACGGCAAATGCCGTGGCACCACCTTATTTTTCGTAAAAATACATAAATATTAACTGTATCTTTCTTTTAAAACATATTTTCTATCTAGTGCATTTCTCCCCATTATTCAAGAGTTTATAGAAAGTCTGGCAATAGTGCACTGCCCCGTCGACGCGACGCACGCTCTAAAAAATAGGTACGTAAAAATTGGAAAACGGGTAAATAGATGTTCCAGAATCGTGTGTGACCGACAGAGATCAACGTAGTCCATAAAATTTTACACGGGATAAATTGTAAAAGGAACGAATATTCTGTGCCGGGCTCAGTTTCTTGGCATCGTCGGTTTTTGTTGTATCGCGCTTCCCTGTTATGTCAGACATCACGTGTAGTGTGTTTTTCTAGGACAATTTTTACTTTTGAATGAACACATTTGTTTTGTTGTAGTTAACTTTTATTTGATATTGGATTTGTGTGTCTGTGTGTGATAAATAGTAAACTTATATTCGTGTTTAGTTTTTAGTAGGTATTTAATAAATTAATCATGAATATAATCGGCGATTTAAAATTTTTTAACTGTACGCCATATGAAAAAAATTATCGTATTATCTAAGATGTGTCGACTAAATTTCTCTGTCAAGAATTACTTATATTAACTTCTCGAAATTGCCTAGTATCTTCAAATCAGTTATACCACTGTATCACAGGCGGGGTAGAGGGGACTATCTTAAAACTTTAAAAATTCACAAAAAAAATTCCAGCATGTGTCGACTAAATTTTGCTACCCAGAATTACGGATTTTAACTTCTTGAAGCTGCTTAATATGTTCAAATAATTTGTGCCGCCGTATCAGAGGCGGGGAGAGCGGGGTAAAACCTAAAAAAATCGCCAAAAATTAACGAAGTTGCCTAGTGCGTTCAAATGATTTGTGCCACGGTATCAGTAATAATCGGTAATTGTTTTGTAATTTTGTTGTAATGTTGTTTCCGATCATTTTGAAGATGGTCGTCTCTATCCAACAACACCTCTAATACAAGGACAAAGTGCTGCCTCGTGTCGTGACGTCACCATCCGGAGGCCTACGAGATACTTATGTTATTACGGGCTTTATGTAGTTATTTAGGTAGGGATGTCTGAATCGTTTTAATGTAGTTTTGGAGATTAATAAAAAGATCAAACTAAACAAAGATATTACGTCATAAATCTATCGGAGTCTATGAAAAACACAGGCGAAGAATAATTTAGATGGTTAACTGTTAACTGTTTCGAAATACAGTCAAGATTACATGTGTCTAATTATTAGAGTCTAGATGGTTAACTGATGTCTATTTTTTTGCATATAATTGCATTTTTGTATATTATTTACTTCAACACTTAATAATTGTCCATATAAATATGTATTTACTTGTAAGTTATCGGCAATAACAACAGCCCAAGTAATTGAAGGCCTCGGAGAGTGTTCTACTTTGAATATGGTTAAGCCATTTTGATCAGTATTTCATGTATTTCAAGTTTTTCGTCTTTGCTTTTTCGATACGATATTTTTTTGACAAGTATTCGGGACAGTTCGGAAATTTACTTGGTACGCTAGTTTCTTTTAACCGGGGTAAAGCTAAAATAACTGAAACGAACTCACCAGTTTTTGTATCCTGTTGGGAAATTTTGTAAATAAAATCTTCAAAGTGGCACTCACACACTCGGGAATTGTCACTCGGCACAAAACTTTCACGTGGAAATGCAGAGAGCCATTTTCTGCGATTCTCCTCGTCTCTGGGAAAACGAAACAATTGAACTTTTCTACTGGTTTCGTAATTTCCTGTACAACCGGGAACACGGTTTGGGGCATTGTGATATAATACCGCAACAAATAAACCGTTAAAAAAGATCAAGAATCGATTAGGAACTAGGCAAACGCGCGTGCAATAACAATAACCCCTCTAGAGGTGTTGTTGTTGGCGCGTGGCGGCGTCCTATACTAAAACTCAAAACAAAACATCGTTAACAGAGTTGCCAAATTACAATTGACACGAGAGTTGTTAGTTGCTTGCTTCTTAATGACTTTTTGCGGCCAATTTGATTTGATAATTGACTAATGAGAAAGCTACTTTATTTTGTTTACATTCTAATTTGTTTACATTCTAAATACAGTACAACATATAGGCAGAGAAGCGTCGCACTGGAACACATTCTGGCATCGCCGTTTCGACCGACCTAGACAAGCCTGTTGAATTAGCTTAGAAAGTATATTAGCCTCCATCTGGGTTAAGCCCTCAGAGCGTGACGTCACCATGATATTTAAAGTAAGCACTTTGTCCTTATTAGATGGGTTATTGCTCTATCCCGCCTCTGATAAGATGACATAAATGATTTGAACATACTAGGCAGCTTCGAGAAGTTAAAATTATTAATTCTAGACAGAAAAATTTAGTCGACACGACTTAGTCAATGTTTTGTGTTTTTCTTAATTATAAGATAGCCCCCTCTACCCCGCCTCTGATACGGTGACACAAATGAATTGAACAGGCAGTTTCGGAAAGTTAAAATAATTAATTCTATACAGAAAAATTTAGTCGACACGACTTTCACTTTTTTTGTGAATTATTTAAGTTTTAAGATATCCCACTCTACCCCGCCTCTGATACGATGACACAAATGATATGAACATACCAGGCAGTTTCAAGAAGTTAAAATAAGTAATTCTAGACTGAAAAATTTAGTCGACACGGTCAATTTTTTGTGATTTTTTTTAATTAAGTTTAATTAAAAATTTAAATATATTCCGTATGTATAATGAACTTCGAGTGTAAAGTTAAACATTAAAAATGAAATTCATGTGTTTTTAAAAAAAAGGCAATGTGATTTATTTTCCACATGTACATTTAAGTAAAGCACAATTTTCCAGTTTCCGAAAATCGTTAAACAACTTTATCTTTGAAGTATTTTCGGTCATTTTCCAACAACTTTCTGTGCACGGTTAGCGCGCAGAGACCATTGAGACTCTTGTACCATGGTAGATGTCAACCATGCCTATTGGTCACTTTCAAGCCATCCATTTGTAATAAAGACGATTTTTTATCTTGGTTTTATGTTCACACATATGCCCTCTGCCCCCGCCTGGCTACGCCCTTGGACATGTGTACACCAAACTTGACCAAACCGGGCAGAAACTCGGAAATATCTCAGCCATGCCTTTTGGTCACTTCCAAGCCATCCATTTGTAATAAAATGCTCTGATGTGTGCCCCCTGCCCCCGCCTGGCTACGCCCTTGAATCTGTGTACAACAAACCATACGAAAACTCGGAATGTATCCCAGACATCCCTATTGGTCACTTTCAAGAATTCCATTTGGTATAAAAACGATTTTCCTATCTTGTTTTTTTTGCTCATAAATGCCCCCTACTCGCGCTTGGCTACGCCATTGGACTCGTGTACACCAAACCATACGAAAACTCGGAATGTATTGAAATCTCTTACCTGTGATGGTTATCGACGCGCGGTCTGTGTCGGATCCGAATTATTATTTCCCTCTTCCATCGTATACATACGAGGCAAATCAGGACCGTGTGAATCGGTCAGAAATCGATGACCTAAAATTCGACCCTCCTTAATTAGTTCTCTTGCAGAGCAGGGCCGGATGACTGGCCAATTTGGTACTATTAATTCTGGAAATTGTATCCTTTTATCGTGTTGCATAGGGGTGAGGCACTAACGATGGTAGGGTATTTAAACAAGATATCTAATGTTCATATTATTCTCGGTGGGGTTGGGTATAACAGATTACATTTTATTGTGGGAATTCATGTAGATTTTTTCGTAAAATAATGACAATATGTTATGGACCGTGAGATAGCGTACTGTTGAGGTAAGTCATTTTTTTGTCTGGCATTTTGAGGGCTGAATGTGGCTAGTTAGCTGATGAAAATAAGGGTGGTGTTAATATGCCTGCTCCTCGGTCGAAAATTCGGAATATCCATTTTCATTTACATGAAACTTTTTGTTTTTTTATGATCTTATATTGTCTGGCATTTGAATAAAAGAATGACATTGTCAAATAATTCAAAAATAAAAAATGCCAGACGGTTTTCTATTGCCGAAAAGGTGAAGGATGGTGATTAGCTTGCAAGAAAAAAGTTCAATTTTCCACGTTTTCTTTTAGTCTGGCAATCGAGAGAATGAAAGGTTTTCTTGTGAAAATTAGGCTGAAAAACTGCCAGACGGTAATCGCCGTTCGAAATTGAGCTTCCCGCGGAAAATTATGCGGAAAAATATGCAAAAAGGATAACCAAAATGTATGCAATAGCCTAAAAGCGGACATGCTGCATTGCCAGACAAGTTTGGCTGTACAATTATTTATAAATAATGTAACACCTCTCGTGTTGAATTACATTACCTTAATTAAAGGGCCTCTCATACAGGAGACGTGACGTAATGAATTTCTTGTTGTTGCCTATCGGCTGCTCAGTTAAATACGGAGGTCGTGGATAAGTAGATACCTTTAGATATACACTGTGCAACTTATTTAACGCACAACCAAAAAGTTAACTCAAATTTGACGTTATGTATTTTGGACAATTTTTTTCGTTTTGGTCGATTTTTTTTTCAAATTGTAGGTTTTTCTCTTAGGAATATCACTGTCTTAGTTGTTTTGGTAAAACGAATGATTTTGATGTTTTTGATTTTTATGTTTTTTTCCGAAATTTCAAAACGTCCTGTGGGCTATACAAGGTATTGCAAGTTATTGCAATTATAGCCAATTTAAAGCCTCATGTTTTTTCTACATTTTCTTTTTTTATTCATTTGTTTATCTCTGTTACTTCATGAAATACACCGTTTTGAAACACCATATGCTTTTATTCACATGAAATGCATTTATAGCACAACTCAAACAGCTAGCAAGCTATGGAAATCGAAGATTACACGTCATAAACTGACAACGGTGTCATTAGTTTTTTGTTGACAGTCCAGCAATAATTAGTGAATAATGGAACGCCAAACCAGAAATTTAACTCGTGATGAATGTGTTGAGGCAGCTACATTACATGGTGAAGGGTGGAGTTACAACCGCATAGCTGGAAGGTTGGGAGTGTCTCACACAACTATAGCGAGAGCAATTCAAAGGTACGCGGAAACAGGAGAACATTCCAGACGGGCCGGTCAAGGTAGATCTCGTGTTACCTCTGCTATCCAGGATCGCTTTTTAAGAGTAAATACTGTAAGACAACGATTTATAACTGCAACACATTTAAGAGCATAACTTCAAGACGCAGGTGGTCCACTCATATGCGTTCAAACTGTACGCCGACGACTGAGGGAGGCAAATTTAAGACCCAGGATTGCTGCTCGAGGACCCGCATTAACAGTAGATCATCGAAGAGCCAGATTGAATTTTGCCAATGAGCATGTTAATTGGATGGAAGCAGATTGGGAACGCATTCTTTGGACTGATGAGTCAAGGTTCAGTTTGTATAATTGTGACAGACGTAATCGCGTCTACCGAAGACCCGATGAGCGATACAGTCAATGCAATTTTTTGCACACAACTTTATATGGTGGTGGATCCGTCATGGGACTTGGTAACTGTGAATGGAAATCTCAATTCTGACAGATACATCACAGACATTCTTGAAGCACATGTTTTGCCTTATGCCCCCTATATAGGACCCAAGTTTTTACTTATGCAAGACAATGCGCGTCCCCACACGAGTCTTATCGTGAGAAATTATCTTGAAGAAGTAGGAATTGATCACATAGAGTGGCCAGCCCGTAGCCCCGACCTTAACCCCATTGAACATGTTTGGGATTTTATCGGTCGGCGGTTACGAAGTGAGGGACGACAACCCCAAAATTTACAAGAATTGGAAGGACGCCTAGTCGAATTATGGAATGGCCTAGATCAGAACCTAATCAGAACTTTGGTTTTAAGTATGAACCAAAGATGTCGGGAGGTCATTCGCGGAAGGGGTGGAAACACCAGATACTAATTCTCTATTTACTTTTGTTTTGTTCCCTGTTATTCGTTGTTTTATTGATTAAAGCAATCCATTTTTCTAGGTATGTTTTTTGAGTTTTTGTCCTTTTAAGACCTTTTTCTCTTCTAAAACACCTTGCGTCTCTCAATAAATTATAAGATATCAAGGAAAACAGAACGCAAAATGAGGCATTGAACCAGTATAATGAGTAATAAATAATGAGCACTTGACAAAAAAGAAAGTAAAATTTAATAAAAATCACGCCAACTCAAAAATTGGATATTTTATGAAGTAACAGAGATAAACAAATGAATAAAAAAGAAAATGTAGAAAAAACATGAGGCTTTAAATTGGCTATAATTGCAATAACTTGCAATACCCCACTGTAATCCAATACTGTATGGCCCACAGGACGTTTTGAAATTTCGGAAAAAAACATAACTTTTTATAGCACCTGGTATAATATCAAAATCATTCGTTTTACCAAAACAACTAAGACAGTGATATTCCTAAGAGAAAAACCTACAATTTGAAAAAAAAAATCGACCAAAACGAACAAAAATTGTCGAAAATACATAACGTCAAATTTGAGTTAACTTTTTGGTTGTGCGTTAAATAAGTTGCGCAGTGTATATTTATTTTATTTTTCCGTTTTAAAGTTTATTTTTAACGGCTACTTAGGCGTTGTGTACATATCTATTTTTGTTTCTTGTGGGAAATACGGCTACTGGCGAACCACCCACTAAAAAATGGTAACTTGCTGAAAGCAATACTTGGTGTGGAAACTTCCTACTTTCAACCCCCAAAGAAAAAAATTGCTACGCCCATGAGAACCATCGTGTAAGTCGGGGCTGTCGGTCGTTGAACTACACATACTTAATAGAAAGCCTGTAAAGTAAATATTTGCAGAAGAGCAAATGGACCCAAATAATTGTTAATTATCATGAGGAATTACCCCGGTCATAAATTACCCCCTCATCCCCTGGGTAATATATCACGGATTGCGCAACACACCCTGTAACAAATATAAATTTTCCTTGCCGACCATTAATCATGGCGGGAGTTTTTGTTGTGGGAGGATAAGCCCATATCTGTCTTGCCGTCCTCCGCCGTTTTATTGTGTTCCAAAGTTCGGTAAAACCCAAGCACTGTTGAGTGAAGCGCGTTTGTTTGGGGGCACCGTCTCCGCCAGACTTGGCACTGGATAACTCGCGGCGTCGACTGCTAAACAGTTGCTTATTAAACTGTTGCCGCCCCTGCTCCGAAACTCCTCGAGTAATTAGAAAGATTAATTAACGATATTTATGGATTGGGTCGCGGGACAGCGCAGAATATTCTTTGAGGGGGAAGTTTAGGAAAGTGCTTCAGTAAAGTGCTTCCCCCCGCCCACCTGCGGGGGAAAATAACCAATTCAACTCAAAAGTAAAAGAGAAAATGGACAAATTACACAAAAGTAATGTCGTCATATTATTGCAACCACATGTTTAATGTGTAAATGTGGTTCAATTCAATTGTTTCAATGGTTCAATGGCTAGACAAAAAGAAAACGTGGAAAATTGAACTTCCTTCTTGCAAGTTAGTTCTTCAGCCTATCCACCCTATGCAGGTGGTTTCCTTCCAAAATCTGGTTGACAATATGGGCCCGATGAGGTCGGGCATTGTCCTCAATTAACAACAAGTTCATCTCCATAATCATTCGCATAGGGAATAACTACTGGAACCAAAACATTGTCCCTATAGCGTTGAGCTGTGACAGTTTCGCTTGTAATAAATAAATATGTTCTACCATCCCACTTCACTTCAGCTCAAACAGTAATACCTCCTTCACCAAAAGCCTCCTGAGCTACCATATTTTGTTCGGCATATCTAGAATTAGGTTCCCGCCACACTAAAATTCTGCCATCAGAATAAATTAGGTTAAATCTGCTCTCATCGGTGTAAAGACAGTTTTTCCCATAGGCGTAATAATACAAGAGACAGAATTGCTTACGTTTTTGACCGATCCAAGATCGTTCCATCCTTGTCGCCCGTCTTTTTCTCCCGAACGACACGTTTTCCAGGCTTACTGTGAAATTCACTTGAAGTCTTTGAATACCGTAAGATATGTTCAAATGATTTGACAATTTCAACGAATCTGATTCATTTCAATAGTAAAATGTTATTTAACACAGCTTATGTCAAAAGTAATAGATGGTATTGCCTTATTCCGTTAATATATGGTGAAAACCATAGACAACACCGGCAACGTCGTTTGATGAATTTTACTCGGGTTTTACGACAATGTCTATCAATCAATGGAAAGAAATTTGCGAGGTTGCCGCAACGCCACCGCTTGTACTTGTGTTTTCTTAAGTGTATTCTACGAATCTTTGTATTTATTGCGATTCCGGTGAAAAATAAGTGTGTAACTATGGTGTATTATTGTATAGTTTGTAAAAGGGTGGATCATTTAAGTCCGGAAAACGTTACTTTTCATCGGTAAGTATTTTTAAAGTTACCTAGAAGTTTTAACGGCTTGGCTTGGCCAGGGGCGACGTTGAAACTAAAAATGAACTTTTCATATTGCTGCAATAATTAATCAATAATTATTTCATTAATTTTTATTATGTAATTTATATGGTACATAATCAATGTGCGATATTTATTTAAAATTATATTTATTCTGGTGATGCAAAATACCATTTTCATCTCCATCTATGTATGTTGATGAACTACTGAATGACCACCATATTCAATTGGTCAAGTTGGTATTGCAAACATTTTTCAAAATACGTATTTATTATGAAACAAAAAAAATAGAAAACGATAGGCGAAATAGAATAAGAAGTTTCAATACAAAACTCATATTATTTAGGAATTGATAGATTCAATAATTATAGTAGGTTTGATTCACAAAGTTTGATTTACTGTGTTGTTTGTATATAGGACATGAAGTTTATAAATTTTAGAAACTCTGTGATTTTTTTTATACAACTGTCTTTAATATGTTCAGTCTATAGAATTTGAAAAAAATGTTGCTTGTATTTTATTATCTATATTTATAGTAGTTCATGTTGACTTTAGTATGATATACATTTATGAATTTTATAAATTCCAAAAGTATGTTGTGATTTTATTTTAGTTATAGTATTTTCTTATGTTATTCTAATGAAAAATCTAGACGTTTTCCCATTTCTTAGTTTAAATACAGCACTCATGTTATTAGGATTGTTACCTTTATAATAGGTCGAGTAATAGCTTTACTTTATAACTTTAACTTAATTTGAATGTATGATTAAGATTCTTAAATATATGATGCCATTTTATTATATGACAGATGTAAGCAATTTTGACACAAATGTTGTGTTCCCCTAAACACCATATTCATTCCAGGTGATGACATGTCTATGTCACATATGCTACAATACAGAAAATGATGAGATTTCAGATAATGAAGACACCTACTGAAACGGCACCCCCCCCCCCACTCTACTTACTCTTTTTACTTTTTACTTACTCTTTCTTATTTTTATACTTCTCGCTTGCTTTACTTGTCCATCAAATGACTACATATCCACATACATACATACGTACCTACCTACATGCATACATGCAGACATGCAGACATGCAGACACACACATGCACACATGCGCACATATATACATACATACATATACATCCGATAAAGCAAGAAAACAAGCAAGTTGGCCTTTTACGTGATCGTCTAGTTGTATTTGGTTAGGACCCAATTTTACGTTATGATTGTAGTTTTGTTTATACCCTGATTCTTTTAAAGTTTGGTATTACTTGTCCCTATTCGGATCTGATTTAAGTTACCTCAATTTATAACATAAAAGAACACTTGGAAAACCCTGATAGCTGTGACACTCTGGCTTAATGACACTGTGTTTAGATCTTTATATAGCACTGTAATACAGGTGTAAGACTATACTTTGTTAGGAACACAACAGGATTGGTTACTTAATTTCGAACGTAAACTCAATAAAATACGGAAACTGTTTTAGGACATTTATTCTGACCATAGTCATATTTGCAAATGAGGGAAACAGACGTGTAGATACCTTGGTACCATTTACTTCTAGATAATGAATCGTACAAACAAACAATGACGCAATGTCATTGTTTATGGCAATCGCCATTTTGATATGAGCGTAGGCAATCAACAAAATTATGTGATTGGGACCACGCAGGAGTTACCGAAGTTCAGTATAGGTAAAACTTCACGGTGCCCAGGGAATTTTCCCTGTATAATGTTGAGTACCCTAGTTAATACAGAACTTGTATTATTGTCTCACAACCTTTGAACCTCTGAAGATTTCCCCAGGGACAATCGTCTCTTCTGGGCGCACCAATCGGTGCAGGGCTCGCAGGGGCATAACTGGATGCCAGTACCCTCTATAGATTTGAGTGGTCGGTTCGCCGGCTTGCTAGACAATACACAAGGTGTGCATCGGACATCGGTACCTATTGAGTATAATGAACCAAAAGACACTCGTCAAATCTTATCCTATATAAACACTACACAAGTAAAATTTCACATATGCCTGGGGAAAAACTTCCCTGTATATTCTGAGATCCTGGCCAATACAAAACCTGTGCGATTAGTTCCGTGAACCTTACGATCCAAAACGCTCCCCATCTGCGGGGCGTCGCTGACCGTTAAGTGGGAAAGATTCACGAATAATAAAACAACCACTGGTGTGCATGGCCATCGGTAAATACCGAAACATATGAAGCAAAGAGGCACGTGTCAAATCTTATCCGGTGCAACTTAGAGAGGTCCAGATGCTACCGCAAATGCCGACAACCACTTGAAGCAGGTAGTGATTGCGGTTACCGACTCCTACAGCAGGACAAAAGGACAGCGGATGACAATTACGTTAAGTGTGAAACAATGCGTCTGTTTTGTACAACTCATTACCCAAATCAATTAATGTGTTAGGATGATTTATGCACATTGATTCCCTCGGACATGATAAAATGCTAATAAGAAGGATTTATATTACATAGTGAACCTTAATCATACTAAGCTTCAAGTAACACAGAAAAACCAGGGGTTATACCGTAGACAAAGATATAGAGTCGTAGATTTACGAATGAATTACGAATATTTAACTGCCAAGTTCCACATCAATGATTTAGGACGTTAGATTGAAATAGAAGACAACGATGTAGGACATGGCAGCAGGGGTAGACCCTAGGTGACATTACCTAGTGCTGGGAATAGCGAGAGATTCGCATCCCTGACTTCCCCGGGTTCGAGAATATCGCTGTGGGTCGGGAACGTGTCCATGGCTGGTACGGATAACTTGGATCCACGGGTGGAAATTACTCGCTTCTTGTAGACAAAGGGTGCGTTGCGAACAGGCGTATACAGCTAGACCGGGCCTGGGGCAGCCCTGGAATACTTAACGTCTGCTGGACAGCACTTCCGCAGAACACTGGACCTGGAGCGGTCCCGACGTAATGCGAAATTGGACAATTGTGAATAATTCTGCCAGACTGGACGGTCCTGGATGAGACACGGAACGTCAGCTTAAATATTCAACAACTCTCCTTTTTGTGTACAAGGGTACGCTGCTAACAGTCGTCTACAGCTAGACCGGGCCTGGGGCAGCCCTGGAATACTTAACGTCTGCTGGACAGCACTTCCGCAGAACACTGGACCTGGAGCGGTCCCGACGTAATGCAGAATTGGACAGTTGTGAACAGTTCTGCCAAACTAGACGGACCTGGGGGTCACAGAATGCTTAGCGGATGTTCTCCAACTCTCCTTTTTGAGTACAAGGGTACGCTGCTAACAGTCGTCTACAGCTAGAACGGGCCTGGGGCAGCCCTGGAATACTTAACGTCTGCTGGACAGTACTTCCGCAGAACACTGGACCTGGAGCGGTCCCGACGTAATGCAGAATTGGACAGTTGTGAACAGTTCTGCCAAACTAGACGGACCTGGTGGTCACAGAATGCTTAGCGGATGCTCTCCAACTCTCCTCGATTGAAGCTCGCGTTCACCCTTTTATACGAAATTTGTCGTGACGTAAACCTACCGACGCGGGCCGTTTCCCATGGGAACCCTCACAATTTGTTTATTTTATACATTCCGATCTCCAAAGCTACGCTAGTTTGTTTAGAATAACATCATTAAGATAAGGCGAGCGTCGCATGGACACTGTGTTAGAAAATCCTTTACCTATGTTACAGTAAAGGCATCGAAGGGATGAACACGTGCACACAGGCCATGTGGCTGCTGGGCTCGAAGGATACTCTCGTTTGTTTATATTAACATACTTAAGATAAGGTGAATGTCTTACGAAACTGCGTTAAAACTTTGCTAAAACAGCCATGAAATAAATAGAATATTCGTAGACCATAATTTTACGTATTTTAATAAATCTGGATATTTGTGAAAATAGAAAGAGGACTGGACTAAAATGACGTAGATAATTTAGTTTAACCTAAAATTATGGTAAACCCAAAAATGAGTAGAAGTAAATTAGGAAATTTTCTCACAAACGCACGGCCTAGATACGGGGCGTTTCACTACATTGAAAATTAACAATGTGAATTTACAATGTGACGATGAAAAAATTTAAAACGAGGAGGAAGAGAAAGAATAAATAGATAGACTTTATGAGTTGTTTCAACAAACACGCAAGGATAATTTTGACTAAGGGTCAGACCAGGGTAAACAGACACCAGGGTAAAGGTCAGACACCCATTAAAGTGTCTTTTTTTATAGAATTTAAATTATTTACAAGGTGTTCAATAACTAATATTAAACCGTCCACTAACTAACAAATACGTCAAATAACTGTACTTTTTGCATTAAAATTATAAATAAATTTCTACAAAACACATGACAGAGTGTTATTGCAGTTACTAACTATTATCTTAATCTACACGAATTAAACTATGCTCTGAATGTTTTCTATTTTCCTTTGATTTATTGCAAAGTTCAAATACAGGGTATTCAGTATTTTTCTTATGTAATTATGCAGTTTACCCTAACTCATTTATTAAAGATAAATAGGCACGCCACTGGATGGGCTTTGTTCACACGAAGCGGCGTTGACGAAAGGACACCGCCGCAGCTGTCTCCCATTTTCTCTCTCGCACTCATTGCAGTTTTTAGAGCAATAATACTCTCCACTCCACTCCAATCAAACTCTTCCAGCGTTTTATGAATGAACCGTTGGGTCTCCCCGTATTAATATGTCTATGGTTTATCCACTCTTCTCTCCAATGCAAGCGATTGCGAACCCACGCTAATCGAACTGTCCGACGACGGGGAAACAAGCGTACTATGCATTTTGCTTGACGTCTGGTTCTAGAAATTTTTACATTTAAGGTATTAGCATTACAAAGTGGCAAAGAAAAACAAGAATAATCCTTGATTCTTTTGATACGTAAATTTAATTTCAAAACAAAGTTGCTACAAAATTTAATTTCATTTCGCTACAAGTCTACCATATATACGTAAATATATGACGAAATGTATTTGACTTTCCTACAAAAACGCTCAAAAAAAGTGGAATGTAAGGACAAAGCAAGAGCGAAACAAGGTCAGAGCCAAGGCAAAGGCAAAAACAAAAGAAAATATTCCCCAGGACGCCCACTCGAACACCAAGTAAGCTATGTGAGCAATATCTGAGGGATGTAACATTGACTAACAATCCTGTGCACCCTAACCAACATGCATACACACCAGGAAAATCCACCGATACTGCCCTCCATGTGGTAACAAGTCGGAATGAGAAATCCACCATGGATCATAAGGAATCCACCCTGGGTGTCTTCATAGATATAGATGGTGCGTTTGACAAAACCACCTTTCCTAAAATTACAGCGGCCCTTTCACATAGTAACGTTCCTCATATTGTGGACAGCTGTATATCCAACATGTTCTCTAAAAGAGCAGTACAAATCAGTGCAGGAGACACTGTCATAAGAGGACTGGTTGCGAAAGGCTGTCCGCAGGGAGGTGTTTTATCACCACTGCTATGGAATCTGGTTCTTAACAGCCTCCTAAACCACCTCAACATGGATTGTTCACAATTGCATACGCAGATGACCTAACGATACTGCTTAATGGAAAATTCGAAGGAGCCCTCTCTCAGAGAATGCAGATGACCCTAAGCATAATTGTGTGAGTGTGAGGAGCATGCTCTATCCATCAACCCCAGGAAGACGGCAATGGTTCTCTTCACGAGGAAAAGAAAACTGGAGCCAATGAGAGCACCCGTTCTCCTAAACACAGCATTAAATTTTGCACCACAGGTGAAATACTTGGCAGTAACTTTCGATGCTAAACTAAACTGGAATCTTCACCTCGAAGGAAGAATAAATAAGGCCTACATATCATATGAGCAGTGTCGCAGGACCATACGGAAAACCTGGGGAATAAAACTCAGGGTGGTCCTGTGGATCTGCTATCATAAGACCAATGCTGGCCTACGGAGCTGTTGTTTGGTTAACTCAAGGTATACCAGGTACAAAGAGTTGCCTGTCTGAGCATAACCGGAGCTATGTGAACAACACGAACGAGAGCAATGGAGATAATGCTGTGTCTTTGACTAACATGACTCGCCTCAAATCCGTTGGCATACTACCCAACGCAAGCTGTGGCCAAACCAGAAGCCGCCTGTTGACTGAGGCTGTCAATACGATACCTCTTTTACAGGCATGTGCAGATGGTATTCCGCCTCGGCTTGTCTTTGATAAACCTTACACGTTGAAAGTGTAAACTATGTCTTCACAGATGGATCAAAAGAAAAGGAAGGAGCAAGCTGTGGTATATATTCCAGAAATCTGCGACTCAACTGGACTATGGATAAAAAATGCCAGTGCAGTACAAACAGAACACTCGCTGGTATAACCATAGCCGCACAAGAGATTGCTCGCAGAGAAATAACGGGCAAGACAATCAGAATCTGCAAAGGTAGTAGACAATCACTACTGGCCCTGAAAAACTATAAAATAGCCAAAGGGTCAACATGGCAATGTCACAAAGCAGTTGTCTGATGAATAACATCTGCCTGTGCTGGGTCAAAGGACACTCACAATGCAACGGCAATAAAGAAGCTGACAAACTGGCCAAGAAGACAGCTAGCCTGAGAATCCTTGGGCCTTGTCCTTCAAGTACACTACCAATTGCAGGGAAACTCCAAATAATAAAGGAAAACACCCATAAGAAATTTAAAACGTTGTCGGATAAAACAAGTAAAGGGTCCGCCAATAAGCGCGCTCGATCTTTAAAATGAAATAAAGCAAGTTGTGTGAGAGGTATAAATGAAATTTATTTTTTGTTTGAAAGAGTATTCGAAGGCATTATGTATGGAAAATAATATCGGTCAAACGTCCACCTCGGCTTCGCTGGGTGGCGCGCATACGAGAAGTCCAATTTTCAATGACTCTGGCGCACAAATCGGGCTGTATTTCATCGATGGCGTGGCGTATGTTGACTTTGAGGGCATCAGTGTTTTGTGGTTGGTTTGCGTAGACCTGTGATTTAAGAAAACCCCACAAGAAATAGTCTAGTGGGGTTAAATCGCACGATCTCGGTGGCCAGTTGATGTCGCCTCCGCGCGAGATAACCATTCCTCCGAGGCGCTCGTGTAGAAGATCCATTGTGGCGCGCGCTGTGTGGCTCGTAGCGCCGTCCTGCTGAAACCACATATCCTCGACATCCATATTGTCGATTTCATGCCAGAAAAAGTTCGTTATCATGGATCTGTATCGTTCGCCGTTTACCGTGATGGACACACCATCGTCGTTCTCGAAGAAATACGGCCCGATGATGCCTCCGGCCCAAAATCCACACCAAACAGTTACCTTTGCTGGGTGCATTGCGACCTGGTGGACCTCCTGTGGATTGTTCTCGGCCCAATAACGGCAATTCTGCTTGTTGACATTCCCATTTAACCAAAAATGTGCCTCATCGCTGAAGATGATTTTGCGACCAAAATCGGGGTCGACTTCCAACTGCTCTAAAGCCCAATCAGCGAAGATACGGCGCTGTCTATGGTCGTTTATTTTGAGCTCTTGTGTCAGCTGGATCTTGTACGGATGCATGCCCAAATCCAGATGCAAGATTCGGCGAAGTGATGTTTCCGAAAGGCGGAGTTCCTGTGCGCGACGTGAAATTGACTGTCGCGGATTTTCACGCACACTATCGCGCACAGCGGCGACATTCTGGGCAGATCGGACGTTTCGACGACGCGTCGGTGTTGGCTGATTGTTCACCGAACCGGTTGCCTCGAATTTGTTAATCAAACGACGGATAGTCGACTCAGCAGGACGATCAATTGCACCGTAAAATTGGCGGAGCGCGCGGAACGTTGCTCGAACCGATGAATGATTTTCGTAATAAGTTTTAACGATTTGCACATGTTGCTCGGGGCTGAATTGGTTCATGGTGATTTGTGAAGATACACTGAATAATAACAACTACGTTTGCCAACTCTACCACAAACAACATGGCCGCCATGAGCTGTCAAAGATCGAGCGTCCCTATTGGCAGACCCTTTAGCTGTCAGCTGGCCAGAAATCTGCTGAGATATCCCAGCGAAGAGGCGGCGAGGAATTATCTGACAATGTCTAGGGTAAAACTACGATTTATGACAGGAGTCCTAACCGGACACTGCCGGGTAAGGTGGCACCTCTATAACATGAGAGATGAAGTATCACACAACACACACTCCGAACAAATTCCAGAATCCAAAGAAAAAAGTGGAATCCATGGACAAATTTAGAGCGAAACAAGGGCAGAAGCAAGGCAAAGACAAAAACAAAAGAAAATATATAAATAAAAACATATATCTACCAGAGGCTATAAATCAAAATTCACAAGTTTGAAGGAGACTTATCAACCCAAACGAAACGATATTCCCAAGGACACCAACTCGAACACCAAGCAAGCAGTCAAATGTTAAAGAGAATAAATCGAAGACAATTTTCTAATGTCTTCAAAAGCGATGCAAATAGTCTGCAACTCAATGATTTGCTTCTAATCTTATTGACATGTAAAAACGTTATGATTTTAGAAAATTGTGTTCTTTGACATTAATTCTGCATATTTCGGTTTCATTTTCGAGAACTTGTTTTTTGAAGTATGTCAGAGAGAGATGACAAATTTTGATAATGATCTGTGATGAACAATTTCGATTTGTTATTACTTTTTGCTCATTTATAGCTTTATTAATATAACGTATTTAGTAATAAAAATTCATCAACTCCTAGATCAATATCTTATCTACAAAAATCACCCCTCAAGTGCTCCAAAAACTGTACAGTTTGTGAAATGAACGATTTTGCCCGAAGGTTTGTGGCCTGTGGCTCTCGGAATATTTAGTTATGGCGCTCTTAAAAGTACAGCGGTGAAAGTTTGAAATGAAATTACACCAATTTATACCAGGAAATCGTTATCTGGATATCTACTTCCGGGGACGGGGCGACGTAATAAATTAATACCCGGAACATCATCAATATTATCCTTCCCAATTATTTGTACGTCCTAAAAAAACTTGCACAAATTCTATTGCAATTCACTGGGGTTCGGCTATTCTAAAGCAGATTTTACCATACTCACCGCGCTCTTTTCAAATTCTCCGTGGGTCAGCCGATGATTAATGATCAGACAGGGTCTGAAATTTGACCGCATATCAACGGCCTTTGTGGTGATTGCGCGGTTCCCGGATTTTTGTCACCATGGGGCAGATGGTACAAATTATACATTATCCATTGTCATAATGATTAATGATTGCGAAAAATTGTATCTTGGTAAGGTACAGGACTGCAACAAAGTTTTCTTGTGCAGTAATAGAAACTCAAAATTTATACGTATCCCATACCGATTTGGCAAGAGTTCAAATCATTGGTGGACGATTCAACAATTCACTCATGATAACGTCATTGCTTTTCAGTTTTCTTAAAACAATTAACCATCTAGGCTCTAACAATTAGACACATGTAATCTTGACTGTATTTCGAAACAGTTAACCATTTAAATTATTCTCTACCTGTGGTTTTCATAGACTCCGATAGATTTATGCCGTAATATCTTTGTTTAGTTTGATCTTTTTATTGATCTCCAAAACTACACTGCTGGCCAATAGGTTGGAATAATTCAAATTTTTAGGGTAAGTTTCGATACATATATCTTCTGAACGATATGGAATATCAAAATACGGATTTCAGGATGTTTTTGGAAATTTCATCGACAAAAACTGGTCTGAATATCAATTTTCCATTATGCTCAAAAAATGAATATACGGGGGTGTAAACTAAACCCCTAAAAAAATCAAAATTTCATTCTTACCGAGAATTTAGGAAAACCAAAATCGAGTTAAATTTTTTATACCGGGGTAATCTATGGACCAATTCGAAAAAACAAATTTGGCCGATTTTTGATATCTCGCTTATTTTTGAATATACGGCGTTTTTATTGAAATTAGGACAATTTTTTGGAAATGTATCTCTTACTTTTTAAAAACAAAGTAAGTAATGGATTTTTTTCTTATTTTCAAGTAAGCTTACATGCCTCTAGCTGCCTCAGTAGCTAGAATTGACATTTCTTATACAGGGTGCCTGCGAAAACATTTAATAAGCATGTGTCACGAAAAATCTGTATATTTAAATAAACTGTGTGCAGAACCCTGTATGATTAAAATGAACGATAATTTTAAAATTTTAAAACTGTGAAGGGAAACCTTAGAAAAATATCTCGAAACGGTTTTTTATTTTTCTTGATCGGATGAGTATTATCATAATTTACAGTTTCGTTGTAATTACACGGTAAATCCCTATATAAAACATTTAAAAAACTTGCGGTAGTAACGATTAGCTGGTGATTATGATAATACTCATCCGATCAAGAAAAATAAAAAACCGTTTCGAGATATTTTTCTAAGGTTTCCCTTCACAGTTTTAAAATTTTAAAATTATCGTTCATTTTAATCATACAGGGTTCTGCACACAGTTTATTTAAATATACAGATTTTTCGTGACACATGCTTATTAAATGTTTTCGCAGGCACCCTGTATAAGAAATGTCAATTCTAGCTACTGAGGCAGCTAGAGGCATGTAAGCTTACTTGAAAATAAGAAAAAAATCCATTACTTACTTTGTTTTTAAAAAGTAAGAGATACATTTCCAAAAAATTGTCCTAATTTCAATAAAAACGCCGTATATTCAAAAATAAGCGAGATATCAAAAATCGGCCAAATTTGTTTTTTCGAATTGGTCCATAGATTACCCCGGTATAAAAAATTTAACTCGATTTTGGTTTTCCTAAATTCTCGGTAAGAATGAAATTTTGATTTTTTTAGGGGTTTAGTTTACACCCCCGTATATTCCTTTTTTGAGCATAATGGAAAATTGATATTCAGACCAGTTTTTGTCGATGAAATTTCCAAAAACGTCCTGAAATCCGTATTTTGATATTCCATATCGTTCAGAAGATATATGTATCGAAACTTACCCTAAAAATTTGAATTATTCCAACCTATTGGCCAGCAGTGTACATTAAAACGATTTCAGACATACCTACCTAAATAACTACATAAAGCCCGTAATAACATAAGTATCTCGTAGGCCTGCGGATGGTGACGTCACGAGGCAGCACTTTGTCCTTGTATTAGAGGTGTTGTTGCTGCACATGCCTGTAAGAAAGGGTAGCTACACGGCTAGGCTACCACGGCTCTGGCAAAGGTCAGGTTCAAAAGAGGTTGTAATCTCAATACTAGATATTTCCAATTACATACTGTCATTTTGTTAGAACATAACTTTTTAACTTTCTTTTCAAACATTAAGATTATGATCTCAAAAAAAACCCTTTTTATTCCCCACTCTCCCCTGCCGGCATACCGTCACCCTATGATTAAGTCATGATCCTGACAATAAGTCGCTCCTATTAATGGACGCTATAAAACAACAGCGGCCAATTCCGCTAAGTCTCTTTCAAAATAATCGACTAGTTTCGCAGATAAGTGGTTTCAATTTGTAATAAAAATAAATACCGCGAATATCCCTTACGCGCGGCTATAAATAACGCCCTCCCCGGATGATGATGAATACCAGAAGGGAGAAAGCACGGGTACTTAATCTGCTGTTTGAGCGTCCCGAAGTGCTTATCTCCCGAATCACTTATTCATAGCACTCCGTGACATGCTACGGCTTTTTTATGGCCAAGATCTGATTAAAAGAGCAGATAGCGAATATAAGTACATAAGTCATTGCCATTTTTTCTAAATTACTCTGTAGTACATAGAAATTCCCTTTATTTATTACATCCGCTTATATGGGAAGTCATTGCATAGAATTGTTTTTTGCTCTTACATTGCTAGACGAACGACAACCGTTTTATCCACTGCCAATACACCCATGTCTACCTTGAGATCACCATCACTAACCAACCGATCGATGCCACTAATTCGATGCCGTGCCCTTTGGGGTAAGGCGGCCACCCAGTGTCCGTATTTCTATGATAAATGTTGTCTAAATTAACGCAAGATTTGAATTTTTTTGAAAGTGTTGGCAACCCTAAACAAAAAACAATTCAGTAGCTGAGAGTTTAGGGTTAGTAAAAATGTAGCGTCACACGATAGAACAACGTGTCTTCATTATTGAACAATATTTCAAAAATAATGAAAGCTTGGCGGCCGCAGTTCGGAAATTTCATACAAAATATGGTCGGAATAGTCTTTTAACTTCGTCAACTGTGAAGAAATTAATTGAAAAATTCAGGGAGACTGGATCGCCAAACACACTGGTCGCCCAAGAACAAGCCGTTCAAATATCAATATCGAAGCAGTGCGTGAGAGTGTCGGTGACAATCAAGGAACCTCAATTCGGCTTCGTGGACATGAATTGTAAATTTCAAGAAGCTCTCTACAGCGTATACTCACTAAAGATCTCCATGCTTACAAAATGCAATTAACGCAACAACTGAAGCCTAATGACCATGCGCAGCGAAGAGAATTCGTTGAATGGATTATCGAACATCAACAAATGGATGCTGATTTTTCGAGCAACATCATCCTAAGCGATGAAGCACATTTTCACCTTGATGGCTTTGTTAATCGCCAAAATTGCCGCTTTTGGGGTTCTGAGAGCCCACAGACATGTGGGCTCTCGTCATGTGGGCAACGTGTCACTGTTTAGTGTGGATTTTGGGCTGGAGGCATAATTGGACCATATGTTTTTGACAATGAGGCTAGTTAAGCAGTGACCAGCAGTTCACATCGCAGTTTTTTCTGCCGAAATTGGATGATATTGATGTGGCCAATATGTGGTTTCAACAAGACGGTGCCACATGCCATACAGCCCGTGAAACAATTCAATTACTGCATGAGACATTTCCAGGCCGTGTACTCTCTCGTTTCGGTGATCAGAATTGGCCCCCTAGATCGTGTGATTTAACATCATTGGATTTCTTTTTATGGGGTTATTTGAAATCACAGGTCTATGTCAACAGGCCCACAACCACCCGTGCATTAAGTGAAGAGATTCAACGCTGCATCAACGAAATTCAGCCACATTTATGCAGAATGGTCATGGGAAATTTCGACAAACGAGTCAATAAAAAAATGACAATCAAAAGACTAAAACTGTGTTTTCTATTTAATTCAAATCTTGCGTTAATTTTGAGACAGCCATTACAATATGTCAACATGTGGCAAAATTTTATAAAATAGCCACCTGACCCGGCAAACGTTGTTTTGCCATGTATCTTATTTATAGGAAACATTTTTTTTAGTCCAATAAAAATAACTATCTACTTTAAGTGCGCGGGGATGTACTTATAATCGAAGGCGTTGTAAACAATGAAAATATGCTTTATTTAGGTTAATAAATTAATCTTTATTAAAGTAACGAATATATTTTAAATTACAAATCTTGATAGCTATCTAAACATCAAAAATAATTATTCATATTTTTACTATCAATTATGGCAGTTGAAAAAAAATGAAGATTAATCTCTCAGTGAAATATAGTGTACAATATTCTTGGTTAGGTCCGTCTTTAGCCAACACAAACAAATTTTATGGTTTTCCCACGCGAGAACATGCCACATATAGTTGTCCGTGGGAAAAGCATGGTGTTTCCAAATCTAAACCACATATAATGTCTGGCCTTGTAACTTATTGATTGTCATAGCGAATACCAATCTAATTGGGAATTGAGTGCGTTTGAGTTCAATAGGCACATCTGTAGGAATCATAGGGATTCGTGGTAGCAAGACATTTTCGCCTTGAAACTTGCCATTCAAAATGATGGCTTCAATAACGTTTTTCATTAATTTTTTAATGACTAATCGTGTGCCATTACACAGACGAAGCAGAATGATCGGAGATCCTAGTACAACTAACCGGAAATTTCGGTTAGTTGTACTTTTCCTGATGAGCAACACATACCAACTGGCTCATTTTTAAATTTATGTGCATGACAATGCGGGTATTCCTTTTCCAAAGTACCAATAACCACTTTGGAATGAGCATAATATTTAACATCAGACTCGTACTGGAATGCTAGTCGAAGAAATAAATCTGATGTAAATGCTCGATGAACTTGTTGGCGTTGTTGGTCAATTCCTCTACGTCTGTCAACTATGTATCTGGGCGTTTCTCTTCGTTCTAGTTGTCTTTGTTGATTTCGTTCATCTCGTGCCTCTTGCGATTGTGATTCACGTAACTGCGCCATGCTCACACGCACATCTGCATTGTTTTCTTGGATTTGTTCGCCTGATCTTCGTGCTCTTATATCTCGCACGGCTCTAGAATTTATCGTTCGACGACTCAAATTCGCCCCTTTTCGTCTTTTTGGTATTGCTGACTGTACATAGAACATATAAATAAATGAAGGTAAAATACTTAAACTGATAGAAAGTTTTGGTGTCAGTGAAAGTATCAGTGTATTTATTGGTGAAAAACAGTGAAAAAGTCATGACAAAATAAAAAAAAATCTTGCCAAAAAACAGTGGCGGCTCGTGGTCTTAATAGTGGGTGAAGCGGAGCGGTTAGGGGGGTTAGCGGGAATTTTTTTTGGGTGCCACGCCCTAATTTGCCGAGAATAACAACAACAAAAACACAATAGAAAAGCTAACTTACCCGCACTTGACTCGTGGGACTTTTGGTTGCACATAACAATGTATCTACTTTTTAAATACAAGGTCTATTCTTCGATCTTTTAAAGATGCAAATTTATCGATGATATCGTCATAAAATGGTTCCACACTTATAAGTTCATTTAAAAGTCCTTTTTCAATAGAAATTTTTGCTAAGTTAGTAAGCCTGTTTTCTGTCATTGAGTTTCGTAGATATGTTTTGATTCTTTTTAAGCAAGAGAAGCTACGTTCCACTGATACGCTGGTAGAGGGAATTGTCACAATGAGATTATATAATAAAGTACTTAGTTGTTATTATAGACACTACACTAATTAAAATATCCAATTAAGTACGTATTGTCTTTATAGCCACTAACATAGAACACAGAATATTACAACGCGTAATCTGGGCCCATAACCTATTGGAAATTAGGCTATGGAAATGGAAAACACTGTACTTGAATTAAGACTATTTTATTAAATAGCTTTGGTCTCTACTATATACCGGAAAGTGCGTCTGTATCCTATATGAACATCTACACTGTTTTAAGCTAGAATATATTTTCACATTATGCACTAGCAATAGTCCCTAATGCCCTAAGATTAAAATGAGTTATTACGTCTAGGATTAAAGTGTGTTATTTATTATAAACAACTTATCATGCAAACGCACTTCCCTGAATCTGTCACAACAGATAGTAGGGAATGGCCAAATGAAGTCGACACCCAACCAACAAATTCGGACTGACAAACCGCCAACCAAATTGTAAGTGAAGACAGAATCAAATGGGCAATACAGAGCTTCTCCCCATTCAAATCGCCGGGCATCGACGGTATATATCTAGCACTACTTCAGTGGGGCCTGGATAAACTACTGCCGCACCTGGTTGGGATGTTTAGGATGTGCTTAGCACACCTCTATATCCCAATGACATGGAGAGAAGTAAAAGTATTGTTCATACCAAAAGCAGGGAGGATGGACTATTCCACTCCCAAAGCATACCGTCCTATTAGTATAACTTCATTTCTACTGAATACAATGGAGAAGCTATGTGAGCGATATCTGAGGGATGTAACATTGACTAACAATCCGGTGCACCCCAACCAACATGCATACACGCCAGGAAAATCCACCGATACTGCCCTCCATGTGGTAGCAAGTCGGATTGAGAAATCCCTGGATCATAAGGAATCCACCCTGGGTGTCTTCATAGATATAGAGGGTGCGTTTGACAAGACCACCCTTTCCTAAAATCACAGCGGCCCTAACACATAGGAACGTTCCTAATACTGTGAGCAGCTGGATATCCAACATGCTCTCTAAAAGAGCAGTACAAATCAGTGCAGGAGACACTGTCATAAGAGGACTGGTTGCGAAAGGCTGTCCGCAGGGAGGTGTTTTATCACCACTGCTATGGAATCTGGTTCTTGACAGCCTCCTAAACCACCTCAACGTGGAAGAATTCTACACAATTGCATACGCAGATGACTTAACGATACTGCTTAATGGAAAATTCGAAGGAGCTCTCTGTCAAAGAATGCAGATGGCCCTAAGAATAATCGAAAATTGGTGTGAGGAGTATGCCCTATCCGTCAACCCCAGGAAGACGGAAATGGTACTCTTTACAAGGAAAAGAAAACTGGAGCCAATGAGAGCACCTGTTCTCCTAAACACAGCACTAAATTTTGCACCACAGCTGAAATACTTAGGGGTAACTTTCGATGCTAAATTAAACTGGAATCTTCACCTCGAAAGAACAATAAATAAGGCCTACATATCATACGAGCAGTGTCGCAGGACAGTAGGGAAAACCTGGGGAATGAAACCCAGAGTGGTCCTGTGGATTTACACTGCTATCATAAGACCAATGTTGGCCTATGGAGCTGTTGTCTGGTGGCCCAAGAGTCAACAAATAACAGCAAAACTCAAGCTAGGCCAGGTACAAAGAGTTGCCTGTCTGAGCATAACCGGAGCCATGCGAACAACACCAACGAGAGCAATGGAGATAATGCTGTGTCTTCCACCACTAGACCTACATCTAGAAGAAGTGGCTCTGACTACCATGACTCGCCTTAAATCTGTTGGCATACTACCAAATGCAAGCTGTGGCCAAACCAGAAGCCGCCTGTGGACTGAGGCTGTCAGAAAGATATCCCTTTTACAGGGATGTGCAGATGGTATTCCGCCTCGGCTTGTCTTTGATAAACCTTACACCATACACACTACTGGTGAAGACGAGGCCGGCGTTGAAGGTGTAAACTATGTCTTCACGGACGGATCAAAGAAAAAGGATGGAGCAGGCTGTGGTATATATTCCAGGAATCTGCGACTCCGATGCAGCTGGACTATGGATAAAAATGCCAGTGTAGTACAAACAGAACTCGCTGGTATAACCATAGCCGCACAAGAGATTGCTGGCAGAGAAATAACGGGCAAGACAATAAGAATCTGCACAGATAGTAGACAATCACTACTGGCCCTGAAAAATTATAAAATAACTAAAGGATCAACATGGGAATGTCACCAAGCACTTGTGAGAGCATCTCAGATGAATAACATCTGCCTGTGCTGGGTCAAAGGACACTCACAATGCAACGGCAATATAGAAGCTGACAAACTGGCCAAGAAGGCAGCCAACCTGAGTATCCTTGGGCCTGGTCCTTCAAGTACGCTACCAGTTGCAGCGAAACTTCAATTAATAAAGGAAAACACCCACATAAAATTTAAGACGTTATGGGATGAAACAAGTAGCTGTCAGCTGGCCAGAAATCTCTTGAGATATCCCAGCGAAGAGACGGCGAGGAACTATCTGGCAATGTCCAGGGGTAAACTGCGATTTGTTACAGGAATCCTAACCGGACACTGCCGGGTAAGGAAACACCTCTATAACATGATGAAACGATCGAGCATGTACTTTGCGAATGTCCCGCCGTGTCATCGACCAGAGAATCCATATTGGGGGAACGTTGGCCTTCTATGGCCAATTTGAGGGAAATGCCCCTGGGCAACATCATCACCTTTTGTACAACATTGGGCTGGTCGATGGCCTAGGGAGACATGTCCCTCACGGAGGAAGCACAAGGGGCCCAATGGGGCCTAAGTGCAGCGGATCTCGATCCGCACTCCGGACATATTCCAGATAAACAACTTATAGACTTTACGGCTAAGAACACTTGACTCGGACCCTTAGATAAAATAAATCAATTTTTGTAATATTCTCCTTTTCTGTTATGACTAACATTGCTCTTATGGAATCGGATATTATCGGGAACGTTCGACAGGAATACTGTGCTAATGCAGGCCGCAGTTTTTCAGCGCCGGAATTATGCAATTAGACATGAGATGTGCGAGGTTTTTTGAAATTTAAAAATTGTAACTACTTATACAGCAACCGCCACTGATGACAGGAATATTTGTTAGCCCCATCGACAATATGGCGGCCGCGTCTTGACGTCATCCGAAAATGATCAATTATTCAAGGAAAAAGTCCATTAGTCCATTATTGTGCACAAATTCTGTCTTAATTAAACTTGTTTAAACAAAAATAGGTATTACGAGCAATGTTTTGTCTCCATCGCATCGTGTTCATTAAAATTTACAGTTTGCATCAGCAGTTAAAAACAAGAATTTCCGCCTTTCATTAGGCTCTCCGCTAAAGCAACTCACAAACGAATAAAATGGGATAATGCTTTAATTAAATTAGAAATTACCGTGTTCTTACGTTCGGAAGTTGCTAATGAGCTAATGAACTGTGACGGTAGGCTTATTGTTTAGCAGTCGCTATACGTTTTGCGTTACAGTTTATGTAGTCCGATCGTCACCAAATGTGAGCCAGTATTTTCATTAAACGACGATCGGCGATCAGCCTAATCAAATTTAAATTAAAGGAATAGAAGCTTTACAAATCTGATTTCAGGATAAACTTTCTCAAAGATACTTATATCTTCAACCATATTTTTATTTCAATTCTTAGAAGAATTCAAGTCCATGTTTAATCAGCTAATCCAGCAAAACAGCATGGTGTTAAACATGCTAACAACTCTCATTAGTAAAATTCACTAAATTTATCAAGATCGCTGAGTAGAATGCCACTGGCCTACAACATAAAAACGAGGTAGAAGTGTTTCTTCGCCATAATTCAATAGACATCATGCTGGTAAGTGAAACACACTTTACAGATAGATCATATTTTAATATACCCCAATACACTACGTATTGTACAAATCACCCAGATAATACCGCCCATGCTGGTACTGCCATATTAATCAAAAGCACGATTCGCCATATCAAACTACGCAAACATGAAGTAAAGCACTTGCAAGGCAGAGTAATATAAATCAAGATGATGAAGGCAGTACAACACTTCAATGCCTTGTAGCGTAAATAAATTCCGTTCCGTTTTATGGCTAATGTTTGAATTCCTATTTCAAATATTTGAAATAAAACCGCGCGAATTTACCGCGACTCACCATCTATCGTTATTCCTACCTTCCCGTCCCGCTAAATGTCGCGTGTTCCCAGCAAGCACATTTATACGCGATATCCGCAAAATCATTCTTTTTCTGCCGACCTGCTTGCTTGAGCCTGTTGACCGTGGCTTACCTTCGCGAAGATATATCTTCGGTATTTTAGTGTAGTGATTCTTAATTACCAGGTATAGTCTGAAATATTTTATTATTATTAATATATATGTGTGAGTGTTCTACAGCTGGGCCAAGTAATTAAAGGATTTCCGAAGGGGAATTAAGTCGTAATTTGACAATTTTTTGCTCAGTGCAAACCGTAAAATAGGTGTTATACTATATTAAATTTTACGGTTTAAACACTAGCAACTACACTGCGCAACTTATTTAACGCACAACCAAAAAGTTAACTCAAATTTGACGCTATGTATTTTCGACAATTTTTGTTCGTTTTGGTCGATTTTACAAGGTATTGCAAGTTATTGCAATTATAGCCAATTTAAAGCCTCATGTTTTTTCTACATTTTCTTTTTTTATTCATTTGTTTATCTCTGTCACTTCATAAAATATCCAATTTTTGAGTTGACGTGATTTTTATTAAATTTATTAACTTTCTTTTTTGCCAAGTGCTCATTATATATTACTCATTATACTGGTTCAATGCCTCATTTTGCGTTCTGTTTTCTTTGATATCTTATAATTTATTGAGAGATGCAAGGTGTTTTAGAAGATAAAAAGGTCTTAAAAGGACAAAAACTCAAAAAACATACCTAGAGAAATGGATTGCTTTAATCAATAAAACAACGAATAACAGGAAACAAAACAAAATAAAATAGAGAATTAGTATCTGGTGTTTCCACCCCTTCCGCGAATGACCTCCCGACATCTTTGGTTCATCCTTAAAACCAAAGTTCTGATTAGGTTCTGATCTAGGCCATTCCATAATTCGACTAGGCGTCCTTCCAATTCTTGTAAATTTTGGGGTTGTCGTCCCTCACTTCGTAACCGCCGACCGATAAAATCCCAAACATGTTCAATGGGGTTAAGGTCGGGGCTACGGGCTGGCCAGTCTATGTGATCAATTCCTACTTCTTCAAGATAATTTCTCACGATAAGACTCGTGTGGGGACGCGCATTGTCTTGCATAAGTAAAAAATTGGGTCCTATATAGGGGGCATAAGGCAAAACATGTGCTTCAAGAATGTCTGTGATGTATCTGTCAGAATTGAGATTTCCATTCACAGTTACCAAGTCCGTTCGCCCAGTCAAAGATATTCCGCCCCACACCATGACGGACGGATCCACCTCCATATAAAGTTGTGTGCAAAAAATTGCATTGACTGTATCGCTCAGCGGGTCTTCGGTAGACGCGATTACGTCTGTCACAATTATACAAACTGAACCTTGACTTATCAGTCCAAAGAATACGTTCCCAATCTGCTTCCATCCAATTAACATGCTCATTGGCAAAATTCAATCTGGCTTTTCGATGATCTACTGTTAATGCGGGTCCTCGAGCAGCAATCCTGGGTCTTAAATTTGCCTCCCTCAGTCGTCGGCGTACAGTTTGAACGCATATGAGTGGACCACCTGCGTCTTGAAGTTGTGCTCTTAAATGTGTTGCAGTTATAAATCGTTGTCTTACAGCATTTACTCTTAAAAAGCGATCCTGGATAGCAGAGGTAACACGAGATCTACCTTGACCGGCCCGTCTGGAATGTTCTCCTGTTTCCGCGTACCTTTGAATTGCTCTCGCTATAGTTGTGTGAGACACTCCCAACCTTCCAGCTATGCGGTTGTAACTCCACCCTTCACCATGTAATGTAGCTGCCTCAACACATTCATCACGAGTTAAATTTCTGGTTTGGCGTTCCATTATTCACTAATTATTGCTGGACTGTCAACAAAAAACTAATGACACAGTTGTCAGTTTATGACGTGTAATCTTCGATTTCCATAGCTTGCTAGCTGTTTGAGTTGTCCGATAAATGCATTTCATGTGAATAAAAGCATATGGTGTTTCAAAACGGTGTATTTCATGGAGTAACAGAGATAAACAAATGAATAAAAAAAGAAAATGTAGAAAAAGCATGAGGCTTTAAATTGGCTATAATTGCAATAACTTGCAATACCTTGTATAACCCACAGGACGTTTTGAAATTTCGGAAAAAAACATAACATTTTTATAGCACCTGGTATAATATCAAAATCATTCGTTTTACCAAAACAACTAAGACAGTGATATTCCTAAGAGAAAAACCTACAATTTGAAAAAAAAATCGTCAAAAACGAACAAAAATTGTCGAAAATACATAACGTCAAATTTGAGTTAACTTTTTGGTTGTGCGTTAAATAAGTTGCGCAGTGTACTTGGAGTGAGCTGTGGGCACAAAAGCCACGTCTATATTTTTTCTATTTTGGTATATTATTACCACTTTATTTTTTTATTGAATTAAATATATATTTAATTTAAATTTAAATCGTACGTTATCGTTCGATATTAGACTACCTACCTTGTATTTTTGAATCAAAGCTACTGTTTTACCGAATGGTAGCATACTTTAAGTTTATTTAGAAGACTAGAAGATATTACTTCTTAGGCCATAGGTATTTGTTTATAGTTTGCATCGACAAACAGCAGTATTTATTTAAATTTTTTTATTTAATCGTATAGTGAAAATTTGCATACCACATTCCTGTCTTGATAATATTATTTTTTTACTTTGATAAAGTCTACTCTCAATTTTTGCACTATTAATCTAGTTATTTTATTTAAATTCAATTTAGTATAAATTTCACTCTTGATATCCGGTTCAAGCGGGAATTTATACATATTTTTTTCTTCCAAATTTGTAAAACCTGATACTGGTAAATTTTTCTTCCACGCCTTGATGACCGAGAATCAATTCCTTTGGTGAGCAGAGCAGACCATTATTACCTATTCCTGAACGTCAGACTGGAAGGTATCTCCTCCTGCAGCCGGGACATTCCACCCATTGCAGTATACGTCGCCCTTAGAGGCTACGTCTCAGCTCAGCTGGACCACCAAGCCGAAGCTTCAGCCTAGGATCCTAGGAAACCCAGTACATTCACGAGGGGATCTCCAGAAAAGAGAAAAGGTATTTTTTTATAATTAATTGCCCCTAGGAATTACCAGGTCTTAAGGAATATTTCCACTCTACTTTTTTTCCAAGGCTTACAATTCACTTTTGTTGTAAATAATAAATTTCTCGACTTGACCTGTTGTCAAGAGTGAACACAAAATTTTAAGTAGGAGTAGATCAAGCCGGTCATTGTCAAGCTGTGATTTTTCTGGTGATATATTTAAAGGTATCTAAGTGCAAGCCTCTAGCAAATCCACTTATCCACGACCTCCATATGTAACTGAGCAGCCGATAGGCAACAACAAAAAATTCATTACGTCGCATCTCCTGGATGAAAGGACCATTAATTAAGGTTATGTAATTAAAGAGGAGAGGCTTTACAGCCTCGACAACACTTCAATGATTTTTTTTCCGGACACTAGGGCCGAAATTCATCGTAGGAGGTGACTTCAACAGTAAGCATACCCTCTGGGGTTCACGTCTTACTACTACGAAAGGCAGAGGACTATCAAACCTCATTCTAGAGAACAATTATTCCTTCCTGTCAACTACCCAACCTACTGACCAACCGACTAGAACAATATTCCGGACCTCCTGGATTTTTTCATCATGAGCGGTATCTCCTCGCCATACACGGAAGGGGAACCGAGTTATGACCTCTCCTCTGATCATTCACCAATAATAGCGATGGTCAGCAGCCTTATCATTCACAAAAAGCCCCCTTCCCGACTACATAACAAGAAAAGAAAACATAAATATAAACCTTTAAAACCCAACCGAAGTGGACGAGGCGTTAATAAACCTAATCAACACTCTCACATTGGCAGCACATGCCACGCCTACAAGGCAACCACAAAACCAAACATACAATAATATTCCAACCGAGATCAAAAAACTCATAGCAGTCAATTGGTCAATTAATGGCATCGGACACATGCTCCACAAGACAAAACAGCCTTAAATAGAGCAACTAATAATTTAAGGGCTAAAATCAAAGAAGAACGTGACAGATCATTCCATGACTACATCACCAGTCTTAACAGTACCTACAACAAGTACCTTCTATACGAGATGAATCGGCACCCATACCAAAATGGGCCAGAAGTGATGAAGAGAAGGCAAAGGTATTTGCTGAACACCTTGCTAAAGTGTTCACTCCACTCAACGACTGAAGTAGGACAGCTGTCAAACATCCCCGCAAATATACCGGAAATCAAAGCATTCACCCCAAAAGAAGTACACAAAGAAATTAACTATCTGACAATCCGGAAAGCTCCAGGTATAGAGAGAGTCACACCAAAAATGATGAAAGAACTACCGAGGAAAGGGGTAAGGCTAATTGTTTATATTTTCAACGCAATCCTTAGAAGAAAATATTGCCCGAAGCAACTAAAAAAAGCTGAAATTATCTTAATACTTAAACCTGGTAAAGACCCAAATAAAGTAGAATCATACCGCCCTATAAGCTTACTTCACGTCATCGCTAAGCTACTTGAAAGACTCCTAAAGAATAAAAACCGACCCCAACACCGAAGAATGGATACCACTTCACCAGTTCGGTTTTCGTGAACAATACTCAACAGTGCAGCAAACGCACAGAGTATGTCACGTTATAAACGAAGTATTCGAACGCAAATATTACGGCACCTCAGTATTCTTGGACGTCAGCCAATCCTTTGATAAGGTTTGACATAGAAGATTATTGTCCAAAATTAAGCAGTTTCTTCCCACCACTTACTATTATCCTATCTATTAAATCCTATCTAAGCGATAGAGAATTCAATGTTAGAAGCAATGAGGCTACATCCAATAACTTCCCAATAAGATCTGGGGTGCCCCAAGACAGTGTCACTGGACCTCTACGATACCTATTAGACCTACCAATTGACAGAAATCCCACCACGGGAACCTTCGCTGATGACACGGATGACGGTGTCATCACATGAAAATCCAGTACTGGCCACAAGAAGATTGCAAAACCATCTAAATCAAATAGAAACATGGCTCCATAAATGGAAAATTAAGATCAACGAGACTAAAACGGTCCAAGTGAACTTTACACTTAGAAGAGAACAGTGTCCACAAGTTAATTTGAATAATCTTCGAGCACAAAATACCTTGGTATTCACGTGGATACTAGACTCACTTGGAAAGATCACGTAGGCAAGAAACGCAAACAAATAGACCTAAAAACAAAAGATTTATATTGGTTGATCGGAAGAAATTCCAGCCTGTCCTTGGGAAACAAAATCCTCCTCTACAAGACAATAATTAAACCTATTTGGGTTTATGAAATCGAACTCTGGGGCTGAGCTAGCAATTCAAACATATCTATAATCCAGAGAAGTCAGTCTAAATTACTCCGAAAAATAACAAACGCACAATATTATGTAATCAAACAGATCTGAACAGACAGATCTGAAAGTGCCTTATGTCATAGATGTCATCAAAGATATAAGTATCCAACACCACAACCAGCTAGAACAACACCCAAACACCACACTTCAGCCACTGGTAACACCTCAGCTCAATAGAAGACCTTTAGAAGGCCAATAGAAGACCTTTCATTGCAGAAGTGCCCAATCACGCCATTAAAGAGCATCACAGCTCCTTACTTACCTATACCGTATAGCCCGCTTTACGCGTTGCTTAGCAACCGATCATTGAAGCGTGATTAGTCACGGGTAAATTTCACGGTGATATCATTAGTGACGTCACCATGAAAATCGTATAAATACGGTAGCTTTTGTAGTTTAAGATTAGTTTTAATCGTCTCCGGATGATGCCAACTTGGTTGGCAAAACGCGTGTCGAGCGAAGTGAAAGTGTTTTGGCGTTTGAGAATAAAGAGAGCAAAATAAAAAAAATATTTCGTAATTCAACAAATTTATTTCTGCTTATATGACCTAATCCCTCATGCCATATTTTTTGTGACAAGAGACAAGTACCCTGTTTAATTTTATTAGAGGTATTCTTTAAGTGAAAACTTCTTGCTCCGTCGCAGTACTTGCTAACTATGAGTGGGTATTTCGTAGCGACATACAGTGGGGCCGCATCTAGCGCCGGTTGCCTGAAGCATCTGCGTCACGGGCGTGTACGGTCAACGTGTATTAACTGGTGCGGTGGCTTTTGAGAAACGGTTAACGAATGAAAGAGTTATCGAAACAGTCGAAAAACAATCAGAAATTATTTTAGTGGTTTCCTGTGACGCGTCCTGTACCATATCGATATTTCTACGCAAACACATGGAATCAGGTGAATAAACGCGGATGAACTGTTTTGTTTACGTCGATACGGTTCGATTTGTGTGGGAAACAGTGCATTCATCAGGCTTAGTTTACAAGTATAAATAGATAAAATGTAAAATGAAGGAAGACTATGAGAAATGCTGCCTGCATTTTTAAATTCGGTCAATAAACAATAAATTGATTTATGTATCGTAATGTCATGGTCTATGCACATCTACCTTGAATAGAACCTAGTGAAATGAGCAAGGCCGTTCGGATGATTAATTGGTCGCTTTCCATCTATCATTACAGAAGTAAACAAGATTTTCAGCGATACACAAGTATAGAAAAAGTCGCAGGTGTGGCTCGTATTTTAATTCAGATTACAAATTTAAATGTAAACTTCTGACTATACCTATTTGCTCGGCTCTTCCCGTGTTAATAAAGCCTGTTGATGATGAAATAAAAGCAGATGATAAAACCTACTTAATGATGAAGGTAAATTGGTAAAGTGTAATTTTCACACTTCTCTCCAAATATTGGAATTGTTTCTTCTTTTAGATAGTGGGTTGATTGTTGCTATTTTTTCAAAGCCGCATAGTAGTTTTATAAATTTAGAGTAATAGGACTTTTATACTACTTACTCTATTAAAGTTGCGGCACAGTATAGTATGTAACGTAAATAAATTCCGTTCCGTTTTATGGTTAACGTTTGAATTTCTATTTCAAATATTTGAAATAGAACCGCGCGACCTTGTAGAAATTTACGACGACTCACCATCTACCGTTGCCCCTACCTTTCCGTCCCGCGAATGCCGCGTGGTTTCAGCAGCACATTTATACGCGGGATCCGCAAGAATCATTCCTTTTCCTTTTCTGCCGGCTTGTCTTTAGCCTGTCGACCTTACGCTCTCGAAGAGATATCTTCCGCGTTGTAGTGTAGTGATTCAAAGTTACCAGGTATAGTCTTTAATATTTTATTATCATTAATATATATATGAGTGAGCTGTGGGCACAAAAGCCACGTATATATTTTTTTCTTTCTTCTATTTTGGTATATGATTACCACTTTATTTTTTATTGAATTAAATATATATATTTAATTTAAATTTGAATCGTTCGATTTTGGACTACCTACCTGGTGATTTTGAGTCACTGCTACTGTTTTACCGAATGGTAGCATACTTTAAGTTTTTTTAAAGATATTACTTCGACGGCGTAAGCCGTGGGTATTTGCTTATATTTGGCATCGGCAAGGAGCGGCATTTGTTTCAATTATTTCATTTTTTTAATTAATCATCGTGAAAATTTCCATACCACATTCCTGTATTTATACATATATTTTTTTGTCCAAATTTGTAAAACCTGATACTGGTAAATTTTTCTTCCACACCTTCATGACCGAGAATCAATTCCTGTGACCATTATTACCGATTCCTGAACGTTAGACTGGATACCTCCTCCTGCAGCCGGCATATTCCACCCATTGCGGTATACATCACCCTTAGAGGCTACGTCTCAGCTCAGCTGGACCACCAAGCCGAAGCTTCAGCCTAGGATCCTAGGAGGCCAAGCTCATTCACGAGGGGATCTCCAGAGAAGAGAAAAGGTATTTTGAATAATTTAAGTTAAGATCACTGTGAACCATCAACTGGTAATATAAATATTTTTGTAATATATTGTTTTTAAAAAATCTTATCTTTTATTTCTCTGGGAAAAGTCTGAGTCACAAGAGGTCACTGCTGATAATTATTGGCTGATCATTTCTGCGGTCTTCTGTACTATTAAAGTACTCTTGACCTGGCGTCCAAGTATTTTTATACAAAATTTTAAGTAGGAGTAGATCAAGCCGGTCATTGTCAAGCTGTGATTTTTCTGGCGATATATCTAAAGGTATCTAAGTGCAAGCCTCTAGCAAATCCACTTATCCACGACCTCCGTATTTAACTGAGCAGCCGATAGGCAACAAAGAAAAAATTCATTACGTCATATCTCCTGGATGAGAGGCCCTTTTATTAAGGTAATGTATTTAAATAGGAGAGGTGTTACAAGTAACAGAACTAAATTGTTCTATAAAGGTTTGGTAAACGATTTTAGTCCTCTAGATAGGACAGCATGTAACACAAAAATTATATAAGAAAACAATATGCGCGCTAAGGAATAATTATATAAGAGCTCTATATTTGTTCTATATCAGAATTCAAAGACAGTATTTTAGAATTGCTATATAACTTTTATGAGATTGCTTTATAACTGTGTTATAAAATTTTTTTAAGACCTGTGAGAACGTTTATTCGACAATTCTATAAGTTTTCCGGGCCGACCTTACAGAGCAGCTTAAAGAACTAAAAAGTTGTTTAAAAAAACTTCTCTCCAAATATTGAAATTGTTTCCTATTTTAGGTAGTGTGTTGATTGTTGGTATCAGTGGAGCGTGGAGCATCTCGTCGAGAAGAACTAACATTTCTTCAGCTTCAACATACTCAGCCGGCAAAGTAGTTCTATAAATTTAGAGTAATAGGACTTTTATATTCTTTTAATGTTTTATAGTTGTATCTAGAACACTGAATTGTTGCATTAATGGGGCACATGATTTTGACTTGAAATGATCTGTTTTTTAAATTTATTACAAGAACGTTCTTAGGGCATAATTATAGAGCATTTATAAGATAATTGCAAATATTGCCCTGCAAGTGTGTTTAAAACACAATTTTACAGCAGCGGTTCTTATAGAATCAAATTACTGTAAATCCGATGTAAAATAGTGCCTTATAGAATTATACCATCTCATGTGACACTCTAATAAAATTATTCCGTAATGTCGCTTATAATTTCTTTATAGAACTATTGTGTAAGAGGTTTCAAACTTACAATTGTGCTCCGGACAACTTACAAATAAGGAAGCTTCTATATCTACCTTAAGGGAAAAGGCTCTTTAAAGCTGTTGCGAGAATAATAATACAGTTATTATAAAATCATTAGAGTTAAAAAGTATTAATACAAGCCTTTTTGTTCGAATACTCTCTGTAAGTAAATGGAAATAAGTAAAAAAAAGTTAGTACACCTAAGTATTTCCAGGAAGTGACAGCATTACAAACAGACAGTGCCGTAGTAAGAGAGGAAGAAAAAAATAGAATAGATTTCGACACAGAAAAACAAGATGGGGGAGATTGTATAAAGGTTTGGTAAACGATTTTAGTAGATAGAACAGCATGTAACACAAACATTGTATAAGACAACAATATGCGCGCTAAAGAATAATTATATAAGAGTTCTTTATTTGTTCTATACCAGAATTCAAAGACAGCATTTTAGAATTGCTATATAACTTTTATGAGATTGTTTTCTAACTCTGTTATAAAAATTCTTTAAGACCTGTGAGAACGTTTACTCAACAATTCAGTAAGTTTTTCGGGCAGACCTTACAGAGCAGCTTAAAGACTAGAAAGTTATGCAAACAGTGCCCATTGTTATGGTATACGTGTTATAGGAACGTTTCGGAAATATTCTTGGAAAAAACATTGCTCTATAAAATTTGCTCTGGAAACGTTCTTACGATTTTTATAGGACATGATTGTTAGCTGGGATATATAAAAGCCATGGTATAATATATATTGACAGAAGTTCCCAACACAAAGACGAACATGAGAAGAGAATTTACTATTTCAAGCAGGAACATCAAGCAGGAGCCGAAATGTCTCGAAAATATCCCTCTCTCCGTCCGTCACCAATTGGGCATTCAAGATTCTTCTTAGGATATAGAAATGGAAAATGTACAAGGCAATGCGTTGGTATAAACTTTAGAGGTATCCTTAGAAGAATTGCAGAATTTTTTTAATTGCCGAATGCTGGGAATTACACCAGCCCGTTTCCCGGAACGGTATTGGCTGTATTGATGGTATGGTATTGATCCACCACCTTTAAAAGGTATGGTCGATGGAAAGCAACGAACGTGGCAGAAGGATATGTAGAGGATTCCGTTCAGCAAAAACTTGTAGTAGACTCAATAATATTAGGTCAAAAAGAGATAAATAATTTATACAAATCTTCATCAAATCCATCAAGTCCTAACTAGTATGAAAAAATATACTAAAATCTTACTAAATGTATAGTTTTTCAAAACACTATTAAAAAGGCCCAATTTTTTTTCACCCAAAACGATTCTTCTGCCCAATCTTACTTTGTTTGAACATTTAATTGTTTCATTAGCGTGTTAACAAAAAAAATGGCATCGAAAGCAATCTGATAAAGATTTGATGACGAACGCAAAAGTTATGTCTCCGAAATTGTTGGTCTCCGACAAATGTAGTGGTGTAATGTTTTTCGATCCACCCTGTAAGGCGTAGTATAAGTAATAAATACGTAAAAGAATGCCAGGAGCGAGTCTGGCAAGTCAACTCGGCATCCAATATATAAATAAAAATTAATTCGTCGCAGATACATATTTCACATTAAAAATAAAATTTGTTTTGAGTAAGGTGGGTAGAATGAAAATAAAACAAACAAATATGCATTTATTTTCTAATGAAAAGCGATTTATTTCATCAATAAGCAACGTTTTGATCCAAACAGATAGCCATATTAGTTGACTTTAGTTGTTTGTTGAGTTTACATACATACGAGAGGGTTCGATTTATTACAACATGAGTCAGCTGAAGGAATAGTATCAAAGAGAGGAAGTTTCGTATCAAGGAAGAACGTGAAAATTGTATACTAACATTGGCGGATCCTCCAAACGGGGGGGAGGGGCAATGGGTGCAATCCCCCCTTTGGGCCACTACTTCCGTATGTTTTTGGGTGACAGCAGCTATCAAATTTTGCGCGGGTAACCTCGAAAAAACTGCTGACAGGTGCTGTCATACAGATTTCCCATCTAGAAACCATTTGTAATTCAAAATTTCGCGTTTGTGATTGGTGGAAATTAAGACGAGGGAGAAATCAGAGTCAGAGGAATCGGTTCATTTAAGAAAATTCTGCCAATTTGATTCGGTCATCTTAGGTTTATAACAACATATATTTGAAAATAACACAACATACAAAAAGCCAACAGGTACGCTGAATATCTTGAAGAGACTTTGCAGCCGAATGAGGGAGAAAACACTCTCGATCTTACCCAGGGAGAAGGTGCAATCAGACCTGCTACCCCAAAAGAAATAGCAAAAGAAATTAAAGAAAACGTTAACCAGAAAAACGCCACAGGATTTCACTTGATTACGGGGAAAATTCTAAAACATCTCCCACGTAAAGCCATTGTAAAACTTACCTATCTTATTAATGCATCTTTTAGATTAAAATATATACCGAAAGTAGCAGAAATGATAATGATCCTGAAACCCGGAAAACCACCAAATGAAGCTTCGTCCTACAGGCCTATCTCCTTGCTTCCTGTAATATCAAAACTGTTCGAAAAAATATTTCTTAAAAGATTAAAACCAGTCATTGAAGACAAAAACATAATCCCAGACCATCAGTTTGGATTCAGAGATAGTCAATTCAACTATAGATCAGGTCCATAGGATCACAGATGTAATTGAAAAGTCGCTGGACGAAAAAAAGTTTGTTTTACCGTCTTTCTTTATGTAGCACAGGCTTCTGATAAAGTATGGCATGAGGGACTTCACTATAAGTTAAGCAAGCTCCTGCCTAATCAGTTCTCACAATTAATGAAAACACTCAGAGTAGTTTCCACAAACACCAAAACACTTTCACTTCGCTCACTCACTACTTTTACATTTTACAATTTCTATGCTCTCAAATGCATCCAACTGTCTATTATTAGTCACATTTCTAATAATCTTAAATATCTATTCTACGATTATTGTCAAAAGCATGTTGTGCAACACTAGACTTATCTGTTCTTCCATATTTTAGATGAGCCATATGCTCTTTAAATCTTGTGTTAATTGATCGTCTCGTTTGTCCAACATATTTTCGATCACAATCATTACAACTAATTTCGTAAATCCCAGACCTTTCATTTGGAACAATTTTATCCTTTGGATTGTCTAAAAGTTGTTGTAATGTATTACTCGACGAATGAATCGCTCTTATACCCACGTTTTTGAAGACCTTACTCAAACCACGAGTAAACCGGGGTTCGTACGGGATGGATACATATTTTGGAGTCTCTATATCCTTTTGAAAGGTTGTAAAATTACGAAGTGTGTCCTTAAATGTACGCTTCCTAATTAGTTTTTCAACTGTATCTCTAGGCTAACCATTACTCACAGCTATATCTTTAATTAATACTTTTTCTTTTTCAAACCTCTCATTACTGAGAGGGAAACTTAGTAAACGATGGACAAGAAAATTAAAATTTGCCATTTTATGTTGATAGAAGTGGAGAGAGTCATTAGGGATGTATCTGATCGTACTGGTATCTTTTCTATATATATCAAATTCTAACCTATTGTCGCTATTTTTAATTAGTAAAACATCTAAAAATGGAAGTTTTCCATTATTTCCTAGTTCATATGTAAACTTTACAGAAGTGAAACGACTATTTCATTTGGAAATGAAGTTTTCTACATCCGCAATCTTAGTGTCAAACCCGGCAAAAATGTCATCCACATACTTAAGCCAAATCCTAGGAAAATACTCGAATTCTTCTTTTGCTTCAGTTTCAAATAGACTCATGAAGACATTAGCAATGAAAGGCGATAAACAGTTACCCATTGCGGTTCCTTCATGTTGTTCATAGAACTTGTCATTGAAACGGAAGCAATTTTGTTTTATACAAAGTTTTGTAAGGTTTATATATTCTTCTAATACTTCTTTTCTATAGTTGTTTAATTCGAGTAAATCCTCAAGCTAGTCCAAGGTCTGTGGAATTGGTACACTAGGAAATAATGAACAAACATCAAAGGAAATCAAAATTTCACCCTCTTGCAATTGAATATTCTTGACCTTATCGATGAAATCATTCGAATTTTTAACTGAAAAACTAGGCTGTGCAATGGGAAAATTCCTTAGTCAATCATTTTGATAAGTGGTAAGTCGGAGATCCAATAGACGATACTATTGGACGCACCGACTTCCCTGGCTTATGAATTTTTGGTAGACAATACAATCTAGGTACAGTAGGGTTAGATACACGTAACCTATTCTTAACAGGTGGAGTAATAAGGTTGTTACATGATTTGAGGACATTTTTTATTTCAGTGGTCATTCTTGGTAAAGGGTTTCTAGTAAGTTCTTTATAAGGACCATTACTAATTAGGTTGTTTACCCATTCATAATAGTCCTCTTTATCTAAAATAACAACCTTATTACCTTTATCTGCTTTTAAACAGTCTTTTTCGCGCAATCTTTTTAGTCTTTCTAGGATTCTTTGAACATGACTTTCTATTGTCTACGTTATTCATTATATTTCTAGAAATTTGGTTCCTGCAAGCCACTCTGACGAGACCCTTGGATGAATCAGGCAGATATTGAATTGAACTTTCAATCCCTGCCACGACATCATCCAAAATCTCATGAGAAGGGGCTACAGCAAAATTTAAACCCTTGTTTAGAAGGTCAAGTTCTTCTTTATCAAAAGAGTGTGACGAGTGATTTTCCACAATGTTAACGACCGGTGTTTGTGGAAACTACTTCGAGTGTTACACTTATAGTTACATCAAAGGTTCCAGCCCTATCCAGTAACAATTAAAGAAGTCTTATATTTCAGATAGAACTTTTAGAATTAAGCAGGAAGACGCTTGTTCTGAACTTAAAGATATCAAGGCAGGAGTACCGCAAGGGAGTGTGTCAGGGCCAGTCCTTTATCTACTATACACCAGTGATATTCCTGAATTAGAGTATGGCACGATAGCCATCTTTGCTGATGGCACTGCTATAATGGCTGTAGGTAAAGATCACCAAGAAGCGGCAATAAATCTGCAAATATCAGATAACAAAATCGGCACCTGGACTAAGCAATGGAGAATCAAACTAAATCAGAGTAAATCTGCCCATGTTAATTTCACAAACAAAAGAGACCGACATATCCCTGTTAGCATAAACAATATCCAAGTACCATGTGCTGATACAGCAAAATATCTGGGTATAACACTGGACGCTAAGCTACGCTGGTTAGGTTACTTACTAGTGAGTAAGTCCTTAGATATAAATTTTGTAACAGTAGTAAATTGGGTTAGAAAATATTACTCATTGATCTAAGTTCAGATCAGATTGTAATTACAGTAAATGCCATTGGCGTTTGTTTAAAAAAATATATATATATTTGAAAATCGTAGTGACACTCTCAATATCCGCGGTGACCGAATTTCATCCAAATTAGAGGAGGCTGTAAAAAATTCGCCATTTTCTATCCGCTATTTTGAATTTTGGTAAACTAATTACAGATTCTTAGTCAATGAATTACAGAACCTCGGTTGCCCATTTTGGACAAAATTGGTCAGCATTTGGGCGAATTGCCCGCCATTTTGAATTTTTCTTTGTCCAAATTTTTCTTGTACTGTCATCGAGAGATATGTATGTAAAATTTCAAGACAATCACACATCGGAAAGTGGGTGCAAATTGATTATAAGATTCAATGCAAACATTTTTTTCTCCCCTCCATGAAAAGTAACACTCTCGTATAATTTCTAAAATTGGCTTAAATTGCTACTAATTATTGATTATATTATTTGAATATTTGGACCAAATAATTTTTGTTTTTGCTGCGTAGATTACTACTTAACTACTTAATAATTAACCTCTATAAAAAAACGGCTTCTAATATGTATGTGTAGTTCAACGACCGGCAACCGTGACCTACACAATGTTTTTCATTGGCGTAGGCATTTTTTTTCTTAGAGGGGTGAAAGTAGAAGGTTTTTATATGCATATTTTCAACACCACAGCTGATAACGAATATAAGTTTCCACACCACTCATGAAGTATTACTTTCAGCGCGTTACCATTTTTTAGTGGGTGGATCGCTAGTAGCCATATTTCCCACAAGAAACAAAAATAATATGTACAAAACAGCTAAGTAGCCGTGAAAAATAAACTTTAAAACGGAAAATAAAATAAATATATTTGCAATTGAAATACAGTCATATTTATTGTGTAAGTAGGTACCTACCTAACCTACCAAATCGTCAACACTCAACGCCGATTTACTTTGACAAAGATCAGAGCTTGTTTGTTAATAGGTACCTACATAACTAAACCGAGACTAAATACAACATTTTTAAAAATAATTACAAATGCATTTTTAAAAATAATTACAAATACCTACCTACCAGCTTCTGATAGCAAAGCGATTTCCAATACACACACTTTTTACAGCCAATCAAAATTAGAAACTGACCTTGAGGTATTTTACCGTCATTGTAAATTTTCATTTCATTCGTGGCTAAGTAGGTACACAGTTTTAATTTTATAAACAGTCTATAGAATTTTTAATTTTGCCCACTGATGTAAATTATTAATTTGTGATCTAGGATGGTAATGTTTGCTAACCGCCATACTTTTCTAACGTATTTTTGTCATATTTTTGCTAATCGCCATTTTTTTATTTCGACTCTCGTACCTACATAGTTAGGTATATAAATAATATATAGCCGTTTTGACTTTTTGTATAATCTCCAGGATAAAAACAATTTAAAAAACGAGACATAAAATTAAATAAAAAAATAAATAATTAGTTTATTTTTAGTTACAGGACTTTTTTGTTTCGTCAGAGGTACCACCTACCTACACCGCTCAGATAATAAAAATAACCGTATTATATTGTATCACAATAATATTTAAACAGATAGATAAGCTGTAGAATGGCAGAAATTTCAAATAAAATGAATAACCTAACCTAAAACAATCACTCTGAAGTTACACTCTGAGTACATTTGAACTAATTTAACAATCCTTGTTATATATGGGCTTGTTAATTTTAGCCTAAGTGGTTAACATAGTAAAGATTTTGCTCAATATTGTTACAACTGCCTTTAAGGGACAATAGAAAATAACAACTTGTAAAGTTAATGTATCAGCATAGTTAGGCCGTAAACCATACCGTGCAAATTGCTATGGATTAACCGCCTAAACATGGCAAGAACGATACGACACTGCATATTAGGTTAGACGCCTCTAATTCCTAGAAGCATTAATATTGCAGTAAAATCTAAGATGAAGTTATGACAAGAAGAAGAAGGTAATTATTAATGACCCCTAAATCGGGCACTTTAACTAATCTTGCGTAGTAACAGTATCCATTATGGAACGCCAGGCCGAATGAGATTGCCTAATCCAAGATCTGAACATAATCTAATAAGGCAAGGCTTATAATCTCTAATTCAGAACTGTTGAATAACTTAAGCTTTAGTATATCGCTGAAGCTATAGACGCATCATTTCATTCTTTGATGGAGCCGAATAGAAACATCATTGTCATAAAAAAAACAATAGTAAACAGTGGCGTGTCGTGACTTTAATGGAAGGGGAAGCAATTCTAGTCAAATTTTCCTGAAATATTTTTTTTGTGGACGAACGTAGTTTTCGAGAAAAAAATTCAAAACCTGTACACTTTCACAACAATATTCAAAATATAAAAAAATAAACTCATACCCTATTTAAACTGATGTAGAATTCTCCTACTTTTTTCGCAAATTTGCCGATGACATCCTCATAAAATTTATTTTCTTGGGAACGCTCTTGCACCAACTCCTTTTCAATGGATAATACTGACAAGTTTCAGAGACAACCAAGAGACGCGCAAGCTCGTCAGCAAATTTGTTCTTTTGTTCAAGAAAATAATAGATTTCACCTGTCCTTGTTCTTAAAATACAAGTTTCAATCAACACATCTTTGTCTTACATTGATAAACGTAAACGCAGATGGAGCTACCAACGCTGCAGAACTGTCAGTAAAGTTGTGATGCCGCCATCTTAGGTTTGTTCCATTTCAGTGTTTGTTTACGTATTTTTATTGATTCTTTTTGTGTTTGCATATTTTTTCATCATTTTGTGCGGAGTTTTGTGTGGATTAATTGACTGCAACGTATAATTTTTTTAAAACAACAGTTTTGTGATTAATTTCACAATTTTTCTGTTTTTTCTTTATCTTCGTATTTTGTGAACATTATTTACATTGTTTGGACTAGATTTATAGTAGTGTAAATATAATATTAAGTGATCGTTTTGTTTGACATTCGTCGCATTTTGTGAATATACGTATTATTTTTATAATCGGACTTTGCAGCCATTGCAATATAATCAATAAACATGCCATCAAAGCCTTATTTGTGGGTATAGTGCAGATGAAGTAGAGAAAATGCATCGTTTTCCAATAAATGACCAAAAGTAAGTTTTTCCTACAAAATTTCATTGTATATTTATGTAAATAAAAATTTTGACACTCCTTTAGGTCTAATCTCTGGCAAGACATGATGGGAATGAAACACGAGCCTGGCGTATCCCTTAAGAATTATTGGATTTGTAGAACTTAAGAACTATTGGTTTTTCATCAATAAATGATTTATTTTCATTGTAGTTTCATTTATTTGATACAAAATAAAATAATTATGGAAGTGGGATTCTACGCGCACTTTTTTAAAAATGTCAAAGCAACACGCGCGCCCTCTGCATACACGTTTGCAAGTCAATTTGCATTGACTTGCGCGGCTCTTGGTTGTCTGCAAGTTTGAAAGTCTTTCTTGACTAGTAGAGATCCTCACGAACGTCTTGATCCGTTTGAGTGAGGAAAAACGTCGTTCTGTGGATGCACTAGTAGCTGGTATTGTAAGAGTTAACTCGCACAATTTAATAATTTCTGGAAATCCTTGCTCAAGTCCACATTCATAAATGGATTTCCATAAATAAGTGAATTTGTTTCCTGATAAAATACCATTCTCTTGACTCGCATAGTAATACAAAATAGAAACATTCAGACCCGGAATTGGCAGCTGACAAATATCCGATATCAACTTAATTATTTGGTACAAATACCTAAATGTCGAGAGCCTGCAAAAAATAACAATTTTGCGCAGGCAAAGTTGAACAAAAAACTAATTACAAATAAAAACGCTTTATTAGATCCGCGAGAAGTCCTTTCTAAATCGCTTTGATGTTTATCGGCCGAGAATAACCCAAACCTAGACGCTCAAATATGCGCGCAGACACGCCGACCAAGAATAAGAATGCCATGTAAATATTATGTTGAGCGTATTATGAACGAGGCATTTCCTATCGCTGCGTTTCAAGGTCGTCTTGCAGACGTGCGAATTGCATGGCGCGAAGATACGTCGGCGAGAGGCAGCGCGGCGCGCGGGGAAGTATCCACGTAAGGTAACTAAGGTATTCGTGTAGTATTTAGTATCACAGTCCGTTGCCCTTCTTGCACCAGTGCTCACCGGAGCGGCAGATGCGTTCCCCCATTCCCCGCCGCGGAGTAGCGGCGCACGGCACGCCGGCTATCAAGAAACTACAACTTACAACTTGGTCTTATGTTATCAGATTTCTGAGGTGACGCTGACCACGAACTGATAGTGTATCAGTTCCACGCATGTATCAAGTGTCAATCGATGTTTCGCCGTTTGCAGATTATATGGGTTAAGCCACACATTAAGTGGGACACATTCGGACGCTTATATTCATTTGTCTTTTATGTTATAGAAATTTTATTTTTAATGAGCGATCACTGGATGTACTGGATGCAATAATTGAGTCTAACAATTTCATTGGGCCGTTTTCCGGCGCAACGCCTACAGAATATTGTAGTTGGTGCCGTCGAAGCTGGTTTTGTACCAGATCGAACTGTAAGGTAGGATAAAATATTAAATTAAATATTCAAGCGGTATAATATACCAAGACCAACATAGATATGTATCCACACGTATCACAACTCTTTATTATAGGCAGAGAACAGATTAATTTTTGCAAATTTGCTTTGATATTTAGACAAATTTTACTATAATGCGAAACACATACACATTATACATGGCCGTTTCTTTCAGTAATTGCTTGTGCATGGTATCCCTAGGGTTTAACGATTTTATAAGTCCGTATCCCAAGTTTATAACTGTATCCCAAGTTTCTCAACTGACATACTCCTTACTAGTACTATTTTATTATTATGATTAATCTACTTATATCTATAATTTGGTTTACATTGTATTAATGTATTAAGTTTAACTGTAATGTATCGCAATTTTCTAAAGTTGATTATGGGGTACCAGCAGTGGCGTGTCGTGACTTTAATGGAAGGGGAAGCAATTCTAGTCAAATTTTCCTGAAATTTTGCGTACTGTTCTTGGGTGGCCTGTTATTTTTGGAAAATAATAATTAATTGCCCCGTAAATTAAGCCACCAAAGGAAAGAGGTTTTTGGTTCAGAAGTATAAATCCTATTACGACTAAAAGTTACAACGAGTAAAAATTTCTATGTGTAAATGAAGATTCCCAATGCAGCGAAGACGCACCTCAAGAGGATCCAAGCAGTGGAAACATAGCGCTTCGGACTGCAGTAGGTGCCCCTTGGTATGTGACCAACGAGGTCATCCGAAGGGACCTGAAATACAAGACGGCCACCGAGATGATCGAGGACCACGCCAAGACGCTCTACGTCATCGCAGAGGACCACGGGAAACCGCTAATCCGGCTGGCCACGGACTACGATCCAGAGGAAGCAGGACCTCACAAACGGCCAAAGACCCAAATCCTGGACAACGGGTGAGTATATAATCACAATCTTATGTTTCAGCACGACTGATGCGAGAAGAAGCAGACGACACCGAAGAAAAGAAGAGGACCAAAGAAAACGGATCGAGAAGACACTAAAACAGCCCAAACCAGTGGATGTCGAGGCCGACTGCCTTGCCAAACCACACATCCCTTACCTTACATGACAGCCAGCGAGCTGATCGCTGATCAGCTCTCTAGCTCCGTCATCCTGAGCTACAATGCTCATCCTCCATATGCCGCGCAGCCGGGCTCTAGTAAGCCCGACGAGAGGCAGGAAGGACTCCTCAAACACCCGACATGACACCCCCGGGGGTAATACACACCGGCGAGGAGAGTCAAGAGCGCCAGAAGCAAGGCTCTGCCGGTGGGGCCCATCAGCCAGGACCGGGGGAGGCTGCGTAACTTCGCGTGACACCGATCACATTTGTGGGGAGGGTCACGTGAAACGCGCGGCTTACCCCTTACGAGGCGGTCTCGGCCTACATAGATATTAGGGGTAAAGAGCGATGGTACCGCTCGGCCCCCTCTTATCGAGGTCACATCTATAGCCAAGGATATTGGCGCTCGTCGAGTTCGAGGGCCGAAGTAGTGTCAGGACGAAAATAATTATATTTAATTAAATAAGAACTCTGATCTTACCTGTATTATTCTTATACAGCGGATGCTAATGATGCACTATATCCTGGAGGCACTTAGGTGTTGAGAAAATTAAAGTAAATTTTTGTTTGATTACTCCTGACTATTGGAGTGGTGAAAATAAAGGTAAGTTTAATAATCTATACCTTATAGGCAAATGAAAACGAAAAGCTAAATATTTGAAATGAATGAGATATTAATCTAAACGAGAATAACTAGGAGTCTTAAAGTTAAGTTTGAACGAAATTTGCGAATGCTAGTGGAAAGTATGCTTTGAATGCGTGGAGCGATCTGATCTTTTTCATGTTTTAACTCTATATTAATATCTTTTACTAGCGTACGAGTAGGCTCCGCCTATCGCGAGACCGCGTGATCGCGCCTTCCATTGGCTTGTCCGGGGGGGTACCAGCGAGATATACCCCGAGCCCGCTGGATCCCGATGTCATTGTGGCATCGCTCACAACAGTACCCCCCCTGAAATATTTTTTTTGCGGACGAACGTAGTTTTCGAGAAAAAAATTAAAAATAAAAAAATTCAAAACCTGTACATTTTCACAACAATATTCAAAATATAAAAAAATAAACTCATACCTTACTTAAACTGAAGTGGAATTCTCCTACTTTTTTTTTGCAAATTCGTCGATGACATCCTCATAAAATATATTTTCTTGGGAAAGCTCTTGCACCAACTCCTTTTCAATGGATAATACTGAAAAGTTTGAAAGTCTTTCTTGACCAGTAGAGTTCTTCACGAACGTTTTGATCCGTTTGAGTGCGGAAAAACTTGTGGATGCACTAGTAGTTGGTATTGGTAGAGTTAACTCGCACAATTTAATAATTTCTGAAAATCCTTGCTCAAGTCCACATTCATAAATGGATTTCCATAAATCGCTGACTCTATTTCTATTTATCCCTTCAGAGATGCTGTATATGACAGTAAGTTCAGATCTCAGTGCCGGAAAACCAAAAAAATTGGAATAACTTTGTTGTAAATATTTGAATGCATCTTCTGGAACTGTAGCATTGCTACAAAAATTTACAAGTTCTACAAATTTTAGACTGTTAAATGCTCCGAATCTCGTATCAACGCTTCCAATAATATTGTTGATTAACTCCAAAAATAACCTCATGTAGCAAGCTTCTTCGTCTCCCACGATATTAGTAAGATTTTTTTTTCGTTGGGTTTGAAATTCCAATCCTAATTGTTGAAATTTAGTCTACACATAAGCAAATTGTTCCCTTTTTAATATAACAGTAGATTTAAATTCTTGGATTTTTCTTATAAAAAAATTTTTATCACTGGATTTGCTTTGCAGAATGGCAAACAAGGGGAATATTTCTGAGAAAACTATCAGTAAAAAATTGAAATTAGGATCATTTTTTAATGTATCTAGGTATCCTCTAGAACAAACTACTGTCTCGTGATCCCACTCTGTTTGATCTTCTAAGACTTTTTCAAAAAATCAATAAGTGGTTGCCGATATTCGAACACAGTTTGCACCAATCTTCCATTGTAATTCCACCTGACGGCAGTTACTCTTGGTAATCTTTTATGAACTTCAGCGTCCAATGCACCAGTTCGCTTTGATGATTTTGACAAAAATCCAACGAGACCGCTTGGAAGTGGAAAAAAACACCTTGCATTATTTTATACAGCTAACAGATTTTTGGAACCCCAGGTTCAATCTATGGGCCATACAATGTACGAAAAGAGCACTTTGATGTTTCCCTTAGGGGAATTGTGCCTGAGATGACATACCGCCTGAGATGGCATAGTGCATGTTTTTCTTATAAAAATTAATATTTCGCGCTTAAAACGCCGCGTACCCTCAACAGTTGACAGCGAGCAAGCCGGTGGATTGTTGTGTGCATTATTAAGATATTTTAAAAGTTAGAGAGTTTTTTTGAATAAACAGGAGAGTAAGTTTAAGGTGGGTAAGCAAGAGAGTAGTTAATTGCTATTTTAGCAATTTATATTAGTTGTATTCGTTAATTTATTTGTGTATATATGACCCTTATAACAAATCATTACGTTTTATGGATCCCTAACCTAAACGATTTTATGACGCCGTAAGCTTTGTTCATTCGGTACAGTCAGCAATAAAATTATTTCTGCATGTACACTATTCGGGCGAGTTGGCATACACGGTTTCAGCCCTAGACGGCATAGTATGCCATCTCACCCTGATCAACCTGAACAACCATTGAGCTTCGTTAACTAGCCTACCAATGGGCTGAAAAAAATAAAATTCCCCACACATTTAACAGAGAAAAGAAAGAAGCTGGATGGGATTGGTTAAAAGGTTTTCTAACCCGGAATCCCACATTGTCCCTTAGAACCCCGGAGTCCACATCGGAGTCCCGTAAAAAAATATTTTCAGTTGCTAGCTAAAGCTATGGAAGATGTAAAGTTTGACTGTACAAAAATATTTAATATGGATGAAAGTGGTCTCTCTACTGTACCTTCCAAAAATTCTAAAATTATAGCCTGTAAAGGCAAAAAACAATTTGGTGTTCTAAGAAGCGCCGAACGTGGGCAGCACCTTACAGTAGTTTGCAGTTTTAGTGCTGCAGGAGTCTATGCCACCAGCATTCATTTACCCTAGAAAAAAACATGAAACAAGAACTAATGGACAACGCTCCCGCAGGTGCAGTTGCATTTACTCAGGAACGTGGCTGGATGGACCAGAACATATTCATCAAATGGTTAAATCACTTTGTGAAGCATATCAAACCAACAAAACAAGATAAAGTCCTCTTAATGCTGGATGGTCACATAAGCCATAAAAGCCTTGAGGCCCAAGAATTTGCTAAAGCCAATGGAATTATTCTTTTTTGTTTTCCGCCACATTGTACCCATCGGGTACAGCCTTTGGACGTGGCCTTTTTCGGACCTCTCACCAGCTACTACAATCAGGAACTTAATTTATGGCTAAAAACCCATCCAGGAAGAACAGTAACGCATTTCCACGTGGCTGAACTATTCAAAAATGCGTACCAGAAGGCAGCAACACTTTCTAATGCTGAAGAGGGATTTTCCACGACAGGAATATATCCCTTTAATCCGGACATTTTTCCGGACTGGATGTTTGCTCCATCAGAAGCAACCGATCTAGAACAAGCAAATGTAGAAGTCCCCCCTGATGATAAGGAACCTGATTCTGGTAATAAGGAACCAGAGGCCTTACTGATTGATGTTACACAAAACGATATTCTTTGGGAAAATACAGATGCTTCGACATCTGTATTTCCACATTCTTCATCTTCTAGTTCTGATATATCTCCACTTCCAAAAGCCACGTCGGTAAACCGTAAAAAGCGTTCTAGAAATACAGGAAAAACTGAAGTACTTAACAGCACTCCCGAAATAGAAGCCTTAAAAGAAATAGTAGCACAGAAAGAAGAAGCACAACGAAGAAAGTCTGCTCGCAAGGTAAAGAAAGTTTTAGTAAACCTAGATGAAGATGAATAAATTAACCAAGAGGAGGAGGAATTTGCTGAAGAAGCTGATGATGATGAAAATGACGCTATATGTATTTATTGCAACGAGCTTTATTCACACTCAAAGCGTAACAATGTAAATAAAGTTCTAATAAATGTATTATTTTGACAAATAAATTGCATAAATTTTGAATAACATCCTTAGATACCTGATATCCAACTGCATAGAGATGCACCGGTATGCCATCTCACCCTGAATAGTCCAGGCGAGATGGCATAGTGTCAATTTTTTTATTATTCATAAACAAAGATAATCTCTCAAAAGAAAATGCAATTTTATTAATTACTTATTGTATTTAGTAGTATTGTACCGGTATCCAAATGTTCAAAGCTGGCCCAATAAAGATTATGTATAAAACAAATACAAGTGCCTAAAAAAAAGTATGCCATCTCGGGCACAATTCCCCTACTTTAGCCTGCAATCCACCCAATTCACCTGCCATCCACTCCGCCCTCATAAATTTGTGCCACTAATTTTGGACCACATATCTGATCGTCGACTAGGGTTTGCACGATGTTATACAGAGCAAGTGCCGTCCTTTCCATCGTAACATTTACAAAACCTAAGAAGCGTTCTTTAATTTCTCCACTTTTTGTGACATAACGCACAACTTTCGACAATGACTAATATTTGCTACATCAGTTGTTTCGTCTAATATGATATCAATGAAGGAAGATTCGTCTATCCAACGTTTTATTTTTCATAACGTTATCTCTCCTATACAAGAAATCAAGTCATTCTGAATTAAATTAGAAGTACCTTTAAATACAGTGGAACTCTCTAAATGACTTGACTTAATGTTTCGTCATATTTTGCCAGAAAATTCACTAAGTCTACGTAATTTCCCTTATTTGCGGAATCTGCAGATTCATTTAGGCCCCGAAAACCAAGTTCATGTTCACCCAGAAAACAAACAATGTTTATTAGCCCTCTAAGTATTTTACGATTTTTTCGTACCTGCTGATTTTGTTGCTCGTGATTAATTCTTAACTGATTGTCCACAGAATGTTCAATTCGATATCGGCCGAAGTTTTTTTCTTTAATTAAACATTGAAGATGCGTCAAAGTAACCGAGTGACTTTTTAGTAATTTATGCAGATTATTTAAGTCGCAGAATCCGACTTTGTTCCACAAATTTTTCTCGTTTGAAAATAAAAGACAAAGCCCGCAAAACAAAGCTTCCCTTGCTTCCATGGAGAACACGCCACTGGGTACCACAAGGACCTGTCCTCGGCCCTGTGCTATCTTACATTTATACTAATGATATAGATATCCTTCAATTTTGCTTTTGAAGTAGATACTATACTGTATGCTGATGCCTAATCAGTGGCGGTGCGTGTATAAAACTGTGGTGGTGCGCGCTCAACGGCGGATCAAGGAACTTTCGGCGCTGTAGGCGTAGAAAATTTTTAAAACTTTCAAGGGCGCGCGTTTTCCTGGCACTTCACAATTTTAATGTAAAATTGATTTATATAAAAATTTAGACTTTCACAAGAACAATTTTTGAAATGTAATATCTTTTTGAAGTAAACTTTTTATTTTATTTCGTAATTTCAATTATATACACTGCGCAACTTATTTAACGCACAACCAAAAAGTTAACTCAAATTTGACGTTATGTATTTTCGACAATTTTTGTGCGTTTTGGTCGATTTTTTTTCAAATTGTAGGTTTTTCTCTTAGGAATATCACTGTCTTAGATGTTTTGGTGAAACGATTGATTTTGATATTATACCAGGTGCTATAAAAATGTTATGTTTTTTTCCGAAATTTCAAAACGTCCTGTGGGCTATACAAGGTATTGCAAGTTATTGCAATTATAGCCAATTTAAAGCCTCATGCTTTTTCTACATTTTCTTTTTTTATTCATTTGATTATCTCTGTTACTTCATGAAATACACCGTTTTGAAACACCATATGCTTTTATTCACATGAAATGCATTTATCGGATAACTCAAACAGCTAGCAAGCTATGACACAACTGTGTCATTAGTTTTTTGTTGACAGTCCAGCAATAATTAGTGAATAATGGAACGCCAAACCAGAAATTTAACTCGTGATGAATGTGTTGAGGCAGCTACATTACATGGTGAAGGGTGGAGTTACAACAGCATAGCTGGAAGGTTGGGAGTGTCTCACACAACTATAGCGAGAGCAATTCAAAGGTACGCGGAAACATGAGAACATTCCAGACGGGCCGGTCAAGGTAGATCTCGTGTTACCTCTGCTATCCAGGATCGCTTTTTAAGAGTAAATGCTGTAAGACAACGATTTATAACTGCACCACATTTAAGAGCACAACTTCAAGACGCAGGTGGTCCACTCATATGCGTTCAAACTACGCCGACGACTGAGGGAGACAAATTTAAGACCCAGGATTGCTGCTCGAGGACCCGCATTAACTGTAGATCATCGAAGAGCCAGATTGAATTTTGCCAATGAGCATGTTAATTGGATGGAAGCAGATTGGGAACGTATTCTTTGGACTGATGAGTCAAGGTTCAGTTTGTATAATTGTGACAGACGTAATCGCGTCTACCGAAGACCCGATGAGCGATACAGTCAATGCAATTTTTTGCACACAACTTTATATGGAGGTGGATCCGTCATGGTGTGGGGCAGAATATCTTTGACTGGGCGAACGGACTTGGTAACTGTGAATGGAAATCTCAATTCTGACAGATACATCACAGACATTCTTGAAGCACATGTTTTGCCTTATGCCCCCTATATAGGACCCAATTTTTTACTTATGCAAGACAATGCGCGTCCTCACACGAGTCTTATCGTGAGAAATTATCTTGAAGAAGTAGGAATTGATCACATAGACTGGCCAGCCCGTAGCCCCGACCTTAACCCCATTGAACATGTTTGGGATTTTATCGGTCGGCGGTTACGAAGTGAGGGACGACAACCCCAAAATTTACAAGAATTGGAAGGACGCCTAGTCGAATTATGGAATGGCCTAGATCAGAACCTAATCAGAACTTTGGTATTAAGTATGAACCAAAGATGTCGGGAGGTCATTCGCGGAAGGGGTGGAAACACCAGATACTAATTCTCTATTTACTTTTGTTTTGTTTCCTGTTATTCGTTGTTTTATTGATTAAAGCAATCCATTTTTCTAGGTATGTTTTTTGAGTTTTTGTCCTTTTAAGACCTTTTTCTCTTCTAAAACACCTTGCATCTCTCAATAAATTATAAGATATCAAGGAAAACAGAACGCAAAATGAGGCATTGAACCAGTATAATGAGTAATAAATAATGAGCACTTGACAAAAACGAAAGTTAATAAATTTAATAAAAATCACGTCAACTCAAAAATTGGATATTTTATGAAGTAACAGAGATAAACAAATGAATAAAAAAAGAAAATGTAGAAAAAACATGAGGCTTTAAATTGGCTATAAATGCAATAACTTGCAATACCTTGTATAGCCCACAGGACGTTTTGAAATTTCGGAAAAAAACATAACATTTTTATAGCACCTGGTATAATATCAAAATCATTCGTTTTACCAAAACAACTAAGACAGTGATATTCCTAAGAGAAAAACCTACAATTTGAAAAAAAATCGACCAAAACGAACAAAAATTGTCGAAAATACATAACGTCAAATTTGAGTTAACTTTTTGGTTGTGCGTTAAATAAGTTGCGCAGTGTATTTTTAACTGGAGCCGCCGTTGTGCGTGATAGAGGGAGATTTGGGGAAATTCCTGAAATTATTTCAAAATACAAATACAATACAATGACTTACCTACGAGTACCTAAATTTGTTTGTACGTTAATTCGATGCGTCGGTTCATTTGCTGGGCAAACTTTTCTATCACTTTATTGTTAAAGTTTGTAATGAAGTCTCTTTCTATTGATAGCATAGCTAAAGCTGACAAACGGTCTTCACACATAGTATTACGCAAAAAAGTTTTAATGCGCTTTAGTGTTGAGAAGCATCGCTCCGCCTCTGCCGATGACATGGGAATAGTGATGATTATTTCAAGCAACTTAATGGTTTCTTGAAAAACTGTTTCCAAGTTATTTATTGTCAGAAACGAAAAAATTGACAAAGCTCCACTATTTTGCCGAAAATCATCTCTCTCATAAATCACCATCAATTCGGTATGCAATCTTTGCTTATCTAAACAAGGGTATGCCTGCACTGTTTGCAGCAGGTATGATTCAGGAAAATCTTTACAATATTTTTCAAAGTTTTATGATAGAAACAAATTTGATGCCACCAGATGACCGGTAAAGTGGAATCTGTCCTTAACTTGGCAAATAATATCACAGATTTCTTTAGCTTCCACATTCTTAGCAGTTGCAGATCTTTCTGGTCGCTGCCTTTTACTAGGTGGTTGAATATTCTCGACTTCATGTTCACCATCGGTTTCTTCGCTATTTATCACCTTGACGAATTTTTCAATGTTATTTTTTATGTAGACCGCGTCGGTTTCTCGTTTCTGTAATTGGTTATATAGAATATCCACATGTGGCATAATTTTATGAAAGAAACTTAGCCAAAATAAAAAATCTTCATCTCGTAAAGTACGTTTCAAACCTGAAGCTGCCTGAATAGTGTTTTTGTGCTTTATATCATCCGAAGTTTCAATAGTCTCCATACAGTGTATTAGATCTTCCCTGTGTTCGAAAATAGTATTCACACATCTTATATTAAAATTCCAGCGCGTTGGGGCCGATCTCGGCAACCGTTTTTCCACAGTTGCATCTAAAACAGCCGTTCTCTGGGGCGATGTCGAAAAAAAAGTAGAAAACCCTCCTAAGCTGGCGAAAAATACACGTACATTACGACTTACTGAAACAGCATTTGACATCACTAAATTTAATTGATGCGCGTAACAGTGTATGTACTGGGCATTTTGATAAGTCTCTTTTATTCTAATCTGGACGCCACTGGTCGAGCCGCTCATTACATTTGCACCATCGTAAGTTTGCGCAATAAGTTTCTCTGGATTGTTTTGGATATGTCGATCAATTTGTTTTTATACATTTTGACAATGTATCATGTTTTTCAGGCGTTAAAAAACCCCAAAATCTTTCCACCGGTACGTCAGTGGTTTCATCTGCGTTTATGGCCAAATATTTAGTTTGTTTTATTTCCCGAGATATTTCGTCGCGGCACACATCTAACATGCATTGCAATAATTCGTTTTGAATTGTGTTAGAAACGCCCCTAAAAGTAGTTGCTTTTTCCAAATGAATTCTCGTTGCATCATTTAATTCAGCACTGAAATTGATCAATCCTCGAAATACGCCCGGATTTGAAGAGGTACTAGATTCGTCGTGACCCCGCAATGCTAACTCAAAACTTCCACAAAAACGTATACAGTTGATAATTATATTCAAAACGTACCTATTTTTATCCACTGTTTCATTATGAAGCAATATAGATTTTCTGTACTCGGAGTTCAACATCGAGGCTACATTCACGGTACCCAACATTGCAAAATTTAACGAATTCTTCATGGGTTTAGGAGAACTTTCATGTTTTTTTACCTTAAAACTTAAATGATTCAAATCCGTGATTCCCACTTTTGTCCAGTTTGTTTCACCACCAAACAACAAACACGGAGAGCAAAATACGGCATTTACTTGGTCACATCCGCACAACCACACGTATTTTTTATAATATTCCTCGTTGTTAAACGTACGCACATACTGTCTACCTTTTGTTGTCACTTGTTGCTGTATACTGATGTTTGGCACAGGCCTACCGATTTGTTTAATAGATAATTTGTCCTGATAACTTAGAGTGTTAAATGGACACTTGAGTAAATTTTGAACAGAATTCATATTTACTGTTTTCAGGCAAAAAATTTATTATTTGTTTACCCGTCTGTGATCCGACCGGGTGAAGCCCGTCAAAACAATGCGAAATGCGACTGCGACGGAAAACACGCTATGACCATGAACTATGAAGAGCCACCAATCACAGTATGTAAGTTCGCCGAGAATCTGTGAACCGTTTGCACTGTATACCGCCAATTGTTTTTGCATCTGATTGGTCAGTTGCACGTGTTCCTAGGCGAGGCTGGGATAGCTTCTCGCGAGTGAACCTGTACGAAAGAGTTCGTGCCCTTAGATTACAGCACGTACGTGAATGAATAGTAAAATAGATTCGCCGTCAGCAGGGAGCCGCGGGAGTTTTAAAGTTTAGTAACCTGAGCTCCTGAGTGTGAATTTTAAATATTTTTCGGAATATCGATTACCCCTTGAAATGTTTTTTATTTTTCCTAAATTTTAGGTGGTGCGTGCGCACCAGCGCACTATAGTATTAGGCACAGTAACACCGCCACTGTGCCTAATACTATACTATGTTATACCATAATATTATAGACTCGAAAAATCTAATTTTAGAGTATACCTGTATCAACTCAGGCCGATATAGAAGAAGGAGCATATTTTTGTAATAAGTATGATATAGTGAAATGCTATTTAGCGATCTGGCAACGTCTCTTCAAATAATGTTATTCTTCCGAAAACAAACACGACAGCCTGCATTTGTTGCCAACTAAAAGCGAATCTGGCCGAGAAATATCAAGAGCAGATCCGGGAATATGTAGCCTAATTTTACGTGCTCCACAAAACAGATTTTTTACGCGTTAATATGCCGTCGTTATCAGGCTCCTAAATTAAAGAGTGTACAAATTGAGAGAAACACCAAAATATGTGTAGGTATAAATACAAGACGTCGCGTCGCTTGCTGCCAAAATTGCAATTTATTTTTGCGGTTTCACGGCTCGGTTGATTTACATTATTTTTACATTTTGACAGTCGAGATTTTACGTTCGAGGTTTACTTGTTCCTATCCCGCAACCGAACAAAATAGTCGGGTCAATTTAGACATTCAGTGGTACATAAATTCACAACAAGCTGAAAGAAAATGAGTAATATTGTTCAAAACATAATTAAAAACAAGATTTAAAAATTCCCCATCGTTCCCGTACGTTTTTACGGAACGGTAAGTTTTATCATAAAATTATTTCAGACGAAATTGTAAATCATAAAATTATCTATAAAAAAGGTATCAATACTTTTTTTCCTGGGAGCCACCGTTTCTGAGATATAACGATTCATAAAGTTGTAATCGTCATAATATGCACACGTTTCCACGCCACCACTGAGGTAGTGTACTTATCGCGTCCTTTTTAACGTGGTTTCCCCAGTAGGCCTATTCCACAGGTCTGTTGTGATTCTTTTCAATTTGACACTATTACATAATAGATATTAGCAAGGGTTGAATAAGGATTGATAAAAGCGATGGAAATTAAAAAATAGAGAAATTTAATCGTCTGATTCATAATATTCGAATACTTCGACTTGGGGTTCTTCTTCTCGTTGGTATCAAACGAATCCTGTATTGTTGGTGATTCACCATTAGAACATGGCCGGCCTTGACAACTTGTACATGCCAGAGAAGAAAACCGCCCAGCAAATTTTTCCGGCGCAGGCGGGAGTAAAGTCTGAATTGGTTCTAATGTATTATCGACTAACTTCGAACCCCAGTCTTTTGGGTCTAGCTGATAACCAAGCCACGCTTGAACTTGGTGATATACCCGAAAAAGATGTTGATGCAGCATCTGAAGATAGGGGAAGACAAGCTAATTGCACTTGTTTTTTATTTCGGGTGTTTTTAACGAAACATGCGTATCGATACTTATCTAGGCAGGTAATTTTTTTAGGAGCTCCGTACATAGAAAGAAGAAAGCGAGTTCCGTTAGTGATAACTTCTTGTGGAGTTGAATCACTTTTTTTAAAAACTTCAGCACATTGAACTAAATCTTGTTTTTCAAACATTTTAAAGACTTGTTTTTCCCCTCCTCCTGTAAAATGCAGACGTCGTATCACAGCCAGTGATGGCGTGTAAAAATAGTACATGATTTTGACATTTTGCAAAAGTAGATAAACTTTTTGTTGAATATATTTTTGTTTGATGTTGAGCTTTTCCTGGTTTTAAGAAATAGTTTTTTAAGTTGGAGTTAGAGCAGTTAGTAATACGAGTAAGTCTACATCTTCACCAACAACAATAGTTGTTTTTGTCAAATCAAATTGCTCTATTGCTGGTTGAATAATCAGTACATCGGCATTGTTATTAGCTTGTTTAACCAATATATTCTCAGCAGTAAACTTTTCTTTTAACATTGAAATGGATCGCGACTTGTTGTGAGTATTTGCAAGAAATTTCTGTTGACTGGTAGGAACTGTCATAAGTTCATCAAATAAAATATCGGAAGACGAAGATGTGGCTAAAGTTCGACGACGTTCGTCGAACATTTTCGTACATTTTTTTCCACGTACAGGAACGATGGGGAATTTTTAAATCTTCTTTTTAATTATGTTTTGAACAATATTACTCTTTTTCAGCTTGTTGTGAATTTATGTAGCTTCACTCTCATTTTTTGGTCTAATTTGACCGGACTAAAAGGTTTTTAATGAAAATAAACTGAACTCCGTTTGAAGTGGACCAACGAAATTTAGGGTCAAATTTAAGCTGCCGGAAATTTCGAACCCAGTGGCGTAGAACTATGATTTTTTTTATTGTATAGGTCTATCGTTATAGCAAAATAATATACCTATGCTATATACGTCTCCAGTTTGAAAACTGTCACTTTACATGTCAAAATTAGAAAAAATATGTAAAGTACTTACGAATAATAATGGACGGAAAAGGACATTTGGCGAACATATTAAACAAACGATAAAGAAGGTGGACACACGAGTGGCGTCACGAAGTAGAATAATGCCCAACATAAAAGGTCCCGGAAGTAAAAGGCGAGAGGTATTATACAATGCCACGCAGTCAATACTCACCTTTGGTGTCCCTATCTGGTACAAAGCGCTAGAAAAGAAACGGTGTAAACAAAAGCTAATAAGCGTCCAAAGAAAAGCGTTACCAAGAGTCAGATGTTGATACAGGACAATATCTGCAAGTGCGACTCAAGCAGTGGCATAGAGAGTCCCAATAGATATCCTAATAGAAGAAAGGAGACTGCTTCACGAAAGAGAAGACGGAGGCACAGTACAAGCCAAGAAAGATGAGAGAGATACAAGCTTGGAGAAATGAAAGAGGCAGTGGTCGGAGACGACGGCAATAACACAGTGGATAAAGGCTGGAAATTTCGAATTGTTCCTATTTACTTTTCTATTTTTTTATTCTATTCTATTTGCGTTTGTTTTCAATGCTGATTTGCCCGACCAACGTTTTAAACTTTCCGAATACTATTTTTTAAAACAAGCAAAAACTTTCACATCCGACCTTTCACGAATTGAAAAAAATCGTAGTATTATTAATAACGCTTGGCTTCCGCGGATGTTTCCTTTCATGTATTGGACTACAGAGGCCGGATAAATTGGATGATTTTTCACCGTGATAGGCCTGTCATTTTTCAAATTGCACCGGCTTTCTGTAATTTAGACGTAGGGGAAAGTTTAACCGTGCCAATTTGCGATGTTAAATCGAAGGACAACGGAAAACGAGAGCCAGTTAACATTCTTCTATATATTTATATATTTTGTTATATATTATATGTGTTGTATTTATATATGTTGTTATATATTTTGTTAAATCGATTGAATTTTAAATTGTCTCAAATTATAGGATTTAAATTGTTTCCTGAAAAGTTTCAAAATAATAATAAGGAAGAAGTAATTTAAATATGACCATTTTTATTGTCATATGCTCATGCAAACAAATTCTGAAACTTATAAATACCCTACGCAAATCTACGTAACTTATTCTAATACATGGGACTAAGCCTCTGGTACAATATACTAAAAACTAGCAATATTTGAGATAGTTGTTACCTTATAATTTTTATGTTAATCATTTTAATTTCCGATGCACAAACACTTAGCACTAGTGTCCACGACACTGGTTTGTTAACAGCTGATGCTGGGCTCTGGTAGTGTCATCTACCGGACGCCGTCGTACTATCTCTGGGACGCTGCTACTACTACTGGCCGTGCTTTATCGGAAACGCTGCTACGATTGCCGGAAACCTGTTATAGTATATCTTAACCCTCAAACTGTGGATCGTCAAATTCTGCACTCTTACTGTTTATTTATACTTGGTACTTCTTATAATTTGACTTCCTTCTGCATTTCTGTTAACCAGAGTCTTCTACAGGCTGGGGATGTTGCCAAGCCTCCACTTCTCACGTCTTAATTTCGACGAAAACACTTAATATGCAGGTACTCCTGCTTTAAAACCTTTCCCACTAGTGTTGTACTTATATTTCACTATTTTAATTATTTTTCTTCCGTTTAACTTTTAAATTTAACAAAATTTTATAAAATTTATTAGCGGAGCTGTTCTCTCCTTGAACGCTATGGCTGAACTCTCTTGCATTGTTATATGTAACCACGGCATATCCGTATGGAAAAATAACTGCACTTCCTGGTTACCATCTTCTTTCTTACTGTTATTTTACAATCTGGCCAATCAGATTAATGCCTATTATTTGATTTATTTAATTTTACGTATAACTCACTTACAATTTGAACTTCACTTGATTTAATTTTGAATCCTAAATATTATACTATAATCATATTCACTTTCTGTCGCATAACTTCAGTGTTTAATTTAGGCGAAATGTCGACATTGCATTTTGCTTCTAGATTATATAATCCCGAAACCCATTTCTACCATGATGCCTTCGCATCTTTTAATCTAGACAGTTTATTCATGCTATATATATGCTTATTATTGTTGGGACTTGTTGAGACTATTGTGATTATACGAGATACAGATTTTTGTGCGGATAAATAACTTGTATATAATGAGATTAGGTTCTGACCAATCAGGTGCGTAGCTGGTTTGTGTTATGTATGGTACATACGTTCGACAGCGATACGTGCGTGCTTGCACTTCCACTATACTACATACGAAAGATATTGATCAGTATTAATTTATAATTTGATGTATTTATTGTATTAAATTACTTATTTATGATCTATATTTTAGTTTATATCAATATATATATATATATATATATATATATATATATATATATATATATATATATATATATATATATATATATATATATATATTGATATGTGATCAACTTTCAAGATGCAACAACCGAGCCTATTTTTACCGCCTACCAATGTTGCACTGGGATGTATTTCTGGCCGCGTCGATCGAAAATAGCTCTTGTTTGACATTTACGACGGGCAGTTACGAATGGGATATTTTTGATTTGCATGCTGGATTTCGCCGAACACTATCAACGCGATGGTAAACAACACAGACACGTGAATGTGGAGCGAAATCGATCGAGAAATGTGTCGTTTATTTGTTTTGCGTAGAACCAGATGAAGCTCATTTTTGAACCGATTTGGGACCTGTATTTGGGACCTGTAGTGGGCAATTGCGATATTTTCTGTGTGCGGGCAATTTTCTGTGGTATAGATTTTATGTCGACAAAACTTCAAAAATTGACTATTTAGAAAAGTCGTGTTTTTAAAATTCACATCACCAGATTCTCAAATACACTGCGCAACTTATTTAACGCACAACCAAAAAGTTAACTCAAATTTGACGTTATGTATTTTCGACAATTTTTGTTCGTTTTGGTCGATTTTTTTTTCAAATTGTAGGTTTTTCTCTTAGGAATATCACTGTCTTAGTTGTTTTGGTAAAACGAATGATTTTGATATTATACCAGGTGCTATAAAAATGTTATGTTTTTTTCCGAAATTTCAAAACGTCCTGTGGGCTATACAAGGTATTGCAAGTTCTTGTAATTATAGCCAATTTAAAGCCTCATGTTTTTTCTACATTTTCTTTTTTTATTCATTTGTTTATCTCTGTTACTTCATAAAATATCCAATTTTTGAGTTGACGTGATTTTTATTAAATTTATTAACTTTCTTTTTTGTCAAGTGTTCATTATTAATTACTCATTTTACTGGTTCAATGACTCATTTTGCGTTCTGTTTTCCTTGATATCTTATAATTTGTTGAGAGATGCAAGGTGTTTTAGAAGAGAAAAAGGTCTTAAAAGGACAAAAACTCAAAAAACATACCTAGGAAAATAGATTGCTTTAATCAATAAAACAACGAATAACAGGAAACAAAACAAAAGTAAATAGTATCTGGTGTTTCCACCCCTTCCGCGAATGACCTCCCGACATCTTTGGTTCATACTTAAAACCAAAGTTCTGATTAGGTTCTGATCTAGGCCATTCCATAATTCGACTAGGCGTCCTTCCAATTCTTGTAAATTTTGGGGTTGTCGTCCCTCACTTCGTAACCGCCGACCGATAAAATCCCAAACATGTTCAATGGGGTTAAGGTCGGGGCTACGGGTTGGCCAGTCTATGTGATCAATTCCTACTTCTTCAAGATAATTTCTCACGATAAGACTCGTGTGGGGACGCGCATTGTCTTGCATAAGTAAAAAATTGGGTCCTATATAGGGGGAATAAGGCAAAACATGTGCTTCAAGAATGTCTGTGATGTATCTGTCAGAATTGAGATTTCCATTCACAGTTACCAAGTCCGTTCGCCCAGTCAAAGATATTCCGCCCCACACCATGACGGATCCACCTCCATATAAAGTTGTGTGCAAAAAATTGCATTGACTGTGTCGCTCATCGGGTCTTCGGTAGACGCGATTACGTCTGTCACAATTATACAAACTGAACCTTGACTCATCAGTCCAAAGAATACGTTCCCAATCTGCTTCCATCCAATTAACATGCTCATTGGCAAAATTCAATCTGGCTCTTCGATGATCTACTGTTAATGCGGGTCCTCGAGCAGCCATCCTGGGTCTTAAATTTGCCTCCCTCAGTCGTCGGCGTACAGTTTGAACGCATATGAGTGGACCACCGCGTCTTGAAGTTGTGCTCTTAAATGTGTTGCAGTTATAAATCGTTGTCTTACAGCATTTACTCTTAAAAAGCGATCCTGGATAGCAGAGGTAACACGCGATCTACCTTGACCGGCCCGTCTGGAATGTTCTCCTGTTTCCGCGTACCTTTGAATTGCTCTCGCTATAGTTGTGTGAGACACTCCCAACCTTCCAGCTATGCGGTTGTAACTCCACCCTTCACCATGTAATATAGCTGCCTCAACACATTCATCACGAGTTAAATTTCTGGTTTGGCGTTCCATTAATCACTAATTATTGCTGGACTGTCAACAAAAAACTAATGACACAGTTGTCAGTTTATGACGTGTAATCTTCGATTTCCATAGCTTGCTAGCTGTTTGAGTTGTCCGATAAATGCATTTCATGTGAATAAAAGCATATGGTGTTTCAAAACGGTGTATTTCATGAAGTAACAGCGATAAATAAATGAATAAAAAAAGAAAATGTAGAAAAAACATGAGGCTTTAAATTGGCTGTAATTGCAATAACTTGCAATGCCTTGTATAGCCCACAGGACGTTTTGAAATTTCGGAAAACATTTTTATAGCACCTTGTATAATATCAAAATCATTCGTTTTACCAAAACAACTAAGACAATGATATTCCTAAGAGAAAAACCTACAATTTGAAAAAAAAATCGACCAAAACGAACAAAAATTGTCGAAAATACATAACGTCAAATTTGAGTTAACTTTTTGGTTGTGCGTTAAATAAGTTGCGCAGTGTATAATCAGATCTAATCAAATCGTAATTTTCACAAAAGAAACTTGCACAAACAACCACAAAATTTGCAGCCTTCCCAAATTTAATCCCGTCACTGGCACTGCATAGCCAATTAACGAATTATCTTTGTTTTCAGTTACAATAGCAAGTAGTTTATTTTAATGTTGTTTTAAATAATTGTTTTCACATGTTGATACACTCAATCATCGCGCAGCAAAAGCAAAGCGTGCCAGCTGTTTTATAAAAAAAATATGTAGTCAATTACGTTGGGGAATTATGTTCGGTTGAATTCAGTGCTTGCTGCCCAGACCCCATGTGCCCCAGCGTAGGAAGGAAGATTGAGGTTTAGATTACATCCTGTTAAATTAACTTCCCGTTCCCAAACGTTCCCAAACGAAAACATTGGCTTTTAAGTACGTTAATACCATTTTTTTTTAATTTATTTTACTTTTACCGTTTAGAGACTATGTACGCCAGGGGAATAGTTCAAAACCAAAAAGGTCCCAAGTATTTTATAATATTTTCTCCATTAAATTTTCTATAAGAAAGGTTTATTTGCTGCTTTTATTTTTTCCAATAGATATCGAGTAATAAGCGATTGACTGAGAGAGTTAGACCGAACACATTTTCTTTACTACTCGTTCACTATCGTCTCTCCCTCTCCCTCCCCTCTCCCTCCCCTCTCCCTGTCCCTCTCCCTCTACGAACTCTAATTTTTAATTGTGACCACATAAGTTCAATTGGATTAAAAATCCAGCGATGCCTTATGGAAACAGTATGGCCTTTTTTTGCTATATTCTCAATAACATACTGTTTTTCCCATTGTTTGGTATTAAGTACCTCCAACAACTGCTTTTTGGTGTATGACTCTTCGAAATCATTTATTTTTAAGAAGAAATTCTTGAATGGTAGACTGCATTATCTAATACAATGACATTTTCAGGATTTATGTTTGGAATTAAACCTTTTTAGCTTGAAAGGAACGTCATTAACTTATCTGTGTTTACTCCTTGAAGGTCCCGACATGTTTTAGGAACTGAATAGTTTTTTCATAGCTTATATATAGCTCTTTATATATTCCTAAGTAACATTGGTCCTCAATGAACGGTAGTCGACACTCACCATACGGTAACACGTTCAGTGGTCAACTTCTACACAGAATAGAGTATCCGTCTAGCTTCCCCATTCTTTTAATCAACAGTTTTACACTACCCTACAAAAATCCATACGACTGCGCCAGATAGATTGATTATTTGCGGAAAGTTTATCCATAGCCTATCCATATTCGTATTTGATAAACAGATTACATACAAAACGCAATATTCAATGAAAAGCAATAATTTAAATATTTTTAAGCAAAACCGAACCGCCTTCAAAAAATCTATTCTAAAAAAGTAAAAAATAATTGCGCTATTAATTCTTACTTAGAATACAATCAATTTATTAGGCCAATAATATACAATTATTGTTATTTTTGGACAATAACTTTATATACTCGTATTTTGCTCGTGTTCGCTTACAATTGAATACAACTGCCTAAAGCCACCACAATTATAAATAAACCTAAATTCAAACTTCTAGTCGAATGCAATTGGAGATGTATACTCCAAAGACAAAGACCAAGACTCGAAAAATAACAATAATTAATGAATTAATTGTATTCTAAGTAAGAATGCTTAACGTAATTATTTTTTACTTTTTAGTGCAGTTTTTAGAATATATTTTTAGAAGTCGGTTTTGTTTTTGTGTCAAAAATGTTGTATCTGAAGTATATTTTATAGCGCAGTATAAAAAGCTTTAACAAAACTGTTTTATAATGCTTCTGTAAAGATTTCCCGGAATGTTTATAAAATAATTTTATCATTTTCCCAAAAGCTTCTACAAAATTCTAACAACCAATACTGAAATGTTTTATAAAGTGGTGTCAATTTTACATTTTTAGCTGTCTTATAAACATCTTGAAAACGTTTCTGAGAGCAATGTTTGTTTTATAATTTTTGTTCGGAAGCGTTTTGGCAACTATTATAAGATATAAAAATGCTAGCTATGAAATCCAACAGAAACAATTAAAACATCGTCGGTATTAATTTTATTGCGACTGAAACGGATCTATCCAAATTAGAGTTGGCCACCCTGTATCGTATAGGCACGTTCCACAATAAATTCCTCTGTACAGAATTAAGCAAATGAGTCTCCATGGGACTGAACCGCTGAACTACGGCACTGCTACGGGATATACTTAGAGGGAGTTAATGAGCCAACATTTTTGATCGTATCTGGACCACTTTACCTGATTAAATGAAATTTTCTATGGTGCTTTACTCATAGTGACTTTCTTAATGGCTGTACTTTCCATTTACTTTAAAACTGGAAGGTAGATCCCTTCACTTTCCGAAATTAGAATCTCGTACTAAAACTAGATTAGATCGATAAAATTCGAGACCAGATTTTTCCCATTAGGTCAGACTAACGAAGCCCCTGCCAAGTCAGTGGCTTCTCCTGTTTATATCTCCTTGGTTCTATGCCACCAAGGGATGCCTTAAATTGTGTTTAAATCCTTAAATTAAATTTAAGGACCCGAAGCAGTGTCCACAAACACCAAAACACTTTTATACTATTTTCATGGTGACAGATGGTGACAGATCAGTTGCTAAGCAACGCGTAAAGCGGGCTATACGGTATAGGTCCCTTGTCGCTATTCATACTATTTTTACATTTCATAATTTCTATGCTCTCAAATGCATCCAACTGTCTATTATTGGTCACATTTCAAATTAATCTTAAATTACTAATATCTATTCTATGATCGTTGTCAAAAGCATGTTGTGCAACACTAGACTTATCTGTTCTTCCATATTTTAGATGCGCCATATGCTCTTTAAACCTGGTGTTAATTGATCGTCTCGTTTGTCCAACATATTTTCGATCACAATCAACACAACTAATTTCGTAAATCCCAGACCGTTCATTTGGAACAATTTTATCCTTTGGATTGTATAGGAGTTAGAGAAACCGGGGTTCGTACGGGATTGATACATATTTTGGACTCATCATCTATCATATATCATTTTTAAAGGTCGTAGAATTACGAAGTGTGTCCTTAAATTTACGCTTCCTAATTAGTTTTTCAACGATATCTCTAGGATACTCACAGCTATATCCTTAAGAGAAAATAATTTGCATATAAAACAATAAACCTTATTAGTAGTACCACTATATATAAGCCAATCACGTTTAACGTTTTCCCCATTGGCCAAGACTTTTGTAAAACAACTGGATTGAAAAGTCCGTAACTTTTACCATCTTGGATTCCAGAAGAATTAACATCACCATATATTTTATCAGGACGGTTGGAAAGTATGTACTGACGAAATTTTTCGGTTAGTTGTTCAGGCCAAAGGGCTGGATCTTTAGAATATGCTTCTGTATCAGAAATTAATTCTAAGTCTTCATTTATAATTTTAATCATCAACTGCATTTTGTTCAAGAACAGGAGCATTTTCAGTTTGAAAATTAATAGCAACTGGTTCTGAAACCAACCCGTGACATCTCAGGTGGGGCTGGTTTATCATTTGACGCAACAAAAAAAAGAAACAAAAACAATGTTCCATTTTCTAGTTTTTATATGCCTATTTTTCACAAAGTAGGTAAGTAGTTTGAAAAATAGGTGCCAGTGCCTACCTATTCCAAAAACAAAAATACTTAATTCAAAATGTTATTTTTTTCCTTTTAAAGTTATTGTTGTTCACTAGTTTTTGGGCGAATATTTAATTAAAATACATTTTTTGTACGTAAAGTCTAGCCAGAAAGTAATTTTTACTTACATGTAAAAGCTAATTCCTGATTCGGCCCACGAGTTTTTAGAAAATTTTCAATGGAAACTTTTAAACGCTTGGCATCTTTTCTTTCTTTAACTTTTCTTTGCGTTTTTGTGATCCTGATTTATGCTTGTACATTATTTAAAATAGGTAACTAAAAAACTACTTTTTTAAACAAATCTTTATCAGATTTGAATCAACTAGGAACTCGGCACTCGGCAGTCAAACTCAAATTTAAAGTTCCAAGGAAATAAATTTAAGCGGGTGCTGGGTTCTGATCGTCGTTGTACTAAACCTAATCACCGCGTGATAGGTACATAAATACAATAAAAAAAATTAGAACAAGGGCTTTCGGTATTTTCTTTGAAAATGAAAATATTATACATCGGCTGATAGCTGCAACCTTTGACGTAAACTGCATATCGCACGCCGGCAAGCACACGTGCAGTCCGCGGCCGGCATTTTGAAATAAAAAACATAAATCTTCATAAAAACATAAATCGTCATAAATCTTCCTTATTATTGAGTTAAAATCAAAACCGATATACTGCAAAGAACACAAACATCTAAACCTAAACACGTTTGTCAGAGCATAGCAGAAAAATCCAGTGCTTACATAATTTTGTTTTATATTAAGTACATTTATTAATTGATTTAATAATGGTATTATTATTATTATTATTATTTACACCTCCAGAACCGGACCCCTTTTAGGCGGGCCTAATGGGTAATCCGGCACTGTGTTTAATTCGAGTAAATCCCCAAGATAGTCCAAGGTCTGTGGAATCGGTACACTCGGAAATAATGAACAGGCATCAAAGGAATACAAAATTTCTCCCTCTTGCAATTGGATATTCTTAACCTTATCAATGAAATCATTCGAATTTTTAACTGAAAAACTAGGCTGTGCAATGGGCAAACTTTCAAATTCCTTAGTCAACCATTTTGATAAGTGGTTAGTCGGAGGTCCAATAGACGATACCGACTTCCCTGGCTTATGAATTTTTGGTAGACAATACAGTCTAGGTACTGTAGGGTTAGATACATATAACCTGTTCTTAATAGGTGGAGTAATAAGGTTGTTACATGATTTGAGGACATTTTTTATTTCAGTGGTCATTCTTGGTAAAGGGTTTCTAGTAAGTTCTTTATAATAGTCCTCTTTATCTATAATAACAACCTTATTACCTTTATCTGCTTTTAAATAAAAAAATAAAGTCTTTCTCGCGCAACCTTTTGATAATCTTTTATTATTTTTTGAGCATGACTTGTTATTGTTATTAGTTATATTTTTAGAAATTTGATTCCTGCAAGCCACTTTGACGAGACCCTTGGATGAATCAGGCAGATATTGAATCGAACTTTCAATCCCTGCCACGAGATCATCCAAGATCTCATCAGAATGGGCTACAGCAAAGTTTAAACCCTTGTTTAGAAGGTCAAGTTCTTCTTTATCCAAAGGGTGTGACGAGTGATTTTCCAGAATGTTAACAACCTTCTTGTAAGGGCCTAAGAAATGTTTACACTAGAAAGCGATATGCCCATCGACTCCGACGTGGTAACATAAACAAACGTAGAGCGGTGCGGTCATAATTTGTTAAAATGCAGACGTTAGGTAAATATTTCGTTCGTCTTAGGGCACGAACTCATTTGATAATTAGACGTTTCAGTGAACAGTGCATAATTGTGTTTCGTTAGTTTTATTAATAAATAATTAGTGGACTTAATGACATTAAATAATTGTGTGTAGTTACCAAGTTATATCTACAAGTTGAGGTGAGTTATTCACTGAGTACTCTTGCATGTTTATTGTTTCTATTTACTGGATTGAATGAGATATACTGGGTGATACCTTTAAAATGGACCTATGGTAAAATGAAATAGATGACGTTGTATATGTATGTCGTGAGGTGAGTTATTCACTGAGTACTCTTGCATGTTTATTGTTTCTATTTACTGGATTGAATGAGATATACTGGGTGATACCTTTAAAATGGACCTATGATAAAATGAAATACATGACGTTGTATATGTATGTCGTTTTAGTAAGTTAACAAGGCTATCTAGCACTGAGGTGCGTTATTATGAAGTGATTGCTCCCATAACTGTTAGCTGCGTGTGACACAGTGAATGTGAGTTGATCATGGCCGTTAGCTGCGGTGACACGGTCTGACTGTTAGCTGCGGTGACACAGTCTTTGTTTTTGGAGGTGGGCCAAATGTCCCCTCTTGCAGAGGTAGTCGCTGTGGCAAAGGTAACAGCAGTTAACTAACTAACCTTTTATTTGTGTACATTGGCTGCGGTCAATGTGATGTTATTATTGTTATCAATGTGATGTTATTATTGTTATCAATGTGATGATATTATTGTGTTGAACAATGATTAAAGGTCTCACTCATGTATTAAGGCCGGTGCTTGGTGACCGCGTTATCCTGGCGTCCAACCTCAAAGTGAGTGACATTATTATTATTTATTTATGATGTTAGTTATTAATTAATTTGAGTTTGCCCATAATAAATCTCAAATAAATAAATTAACAAAAGGATACCCTAACATTCTCAGGACCATTTTTTGGTACATTCGTAGTCAATCTTTTTAATTTTTTATTTTGTGAGGACATTTTTTAAATAAATTTTGCGTTAATTGATAAAAACGTGTTCCTCTGAAATTCGCACCATTGTTCATATTCTAAATTATTTAATTGAAAAGTAAGCTTCTTGTAAAGCTCGTATGCTTGTATTTCAAGCATACTCCGTTTACTCTACCGTTAATTTGATGAAAAAAAAGTAATAATACGTTTTTGTAGGCAATTAAACTTTTTATCGTGACCTCTGACTCCGCGTAACATTTTCGGCGGCTGGGATATTTGGGATGTTGTTGAAAACCACAAAAGGAAGGTTCGCGCAAAAATCTAACTTTCCCCTAATTTATCTACTGTGCAATCTTTCTATTCCCCGTATTAATATAGGGCGTAGATCTATTTTAAATCGCCAGTTTCAAATTCGAGAGTGAACATATCCATATTATTAAGAATATAGTTATTAGAGTCGATCTATAAATCATCGGTGTCCGATCGGGGAAGGGGGCTAGCGGCCCCTCGTCTATCTGCTTATCTTTTTCCTACCCCTAAATAAGTGTGGCTATGTGGCCTTCCTATTAGTCAGTTAAGCCTACCCTGACATCGTGATATATTTCTTTATGCGGAGATTTATTGGGTTTTTTCATATTGCCCAAATGGCAGGCAGCTGAGTTATTGTCCCCCTCGAGGACATACACGGGACCCTCATCATACAGGGTGGCCGAGAGACAGGTCCATCCAGTCATCGAGCAAATTCCCATTGAATTTTCAGAACTGCGTTTAGTAAATTTAATTTTATTGGGATTGTGATTGAAACATGTCGAGTTTTTCAGTGGAAGTAGGGGAGAAATTGTGAGAGTTATCGAAGAAACTTAACTGTTGAACGTTTATTATAAGACTTATTCTTTAAACCCAAAATACATCACAAGAAGTGAGGAATAGCTTACATAAGCAACTTCGATGCATCGATACTTCTAGCCTAAACAAAACTTATAACAAACCGGCACATAAAGAGAAACCGGCACTCATTCATTTCATTAGTATAAATGTTTTTCTTTTAATTCCAACAAAACAATTTAGCATGTCTGTTGCCTAAACTAAGATTTCTTCCTTTTCAATAGTTCAGTGTGTTCACTGCTGACATAACTTTTCACTTTTAACAGAGTACGCTGATGGATTATTATTCCGTATCGGCCGTGGAAGTTATTATTTATATGCGGGGAGAGACTGCCAATGGATGTTCATGATTTATGCCCTTCTTGCAGCCTGGATTAGAAGATAACGCTGGAGAATGCTTGACAATAAAGTTGCACCGAAAGAGTGGATTTATGAGGACGCGTCGTATTGTCTGCGGCAGCTGGTAGACTATTGACCATGTGATTTAGTAGGGAACGATTCCGTTAAAGGGTTTTTATTGTTTCATCCGTTTATTGGTAATAACCAGGCCCATATTTGCCAATAGGCTGAGAAGGCTGCAGCCTAGGGCGACGGATTTTAAGGGGCGGCACAATTATATTTCTATAATGCACGACACACTAAAAAACAGAAAAAAATTTTATTATATTTTAAATTAAATAGTACAAGTGAAAATACGTCCAAAGATAATGCCATGCCCGGGACCAGCCAGACAGCCACGCGCAGGCGTATTATCTGTCATTGGATTTTTCAGTAGACGAAATGGTCTTGTTGGAAAAAGTTGGAAATAAATAGGTAGTTGAATTTTCGTAAATAGTTTTGTTGTCTCTCTTCGAGACATTTTAATTTGCCTGGGGGTAAAAAGGAAAAACCCCCATTAAATATCAGGTGTGGTGTTGAAAATATGCATATAAAAACCTTCTACTTTCAACCCCCTAAGGGAAAAAAATGCCTACACCCATGAGAAACATTGTGTAGGTCAGGGTTGTCGGTCGTTGATCTACACATACTTATTGGACAGAATGTAAGAGAATATCATCAGGATCGTTTGAAAGCTTATTTAATAAGCAATCGAAGGTGTGAAGTTAGCAACGATTTTTCACAATTATTCCTCGCTACAACTGTTAACTTAGCACAAATTATTTAATCAGTAATGGCATCCACCAAAAAAATCAATTGATAACCCGTCAGTGGCGTGCAAATAAATGGATAAAATCATAATTTAAGTCATATATCTCGAAGCGTTCAATTCCTGATTCCACGTTTAAATGAAGACCTGTGTCCATACAACTTCCCATTTACGTAACTGTAAGGGTAACTAATAATTAGCATTGACAAAATTCAATTGACAGCCGTGATTCCACCCTTAGATCAAGACCTGTGTCTTTGCAACTTCTCAGGTACGTAACTGTAAGGGTAACTGACAATTAGCATTGAAAAAATTTAATTGACAACCCGTTCAAATGGAAAGCAATTGCCTCCTTTTCAAGTAAATTATTAATTTCTCAACCAGTTAAAGAACATGCAAGGTGTCGTACAAAATGCGTTTATACGGATAAGACGGGAGTTTTCGAAACATCCTCCCTCGGTAACTATGTGCGTTGATTATGAGCGAGTCCTCCCTAGTTCTGCAACGGTGTACGTGCCGAAAATATGAAATTATTGAAAGGAAGGTAATATGCAATAAAGGGGAGGTATACCATCCATCATTGTATATTAGATCGGTTCCGATAGCGCAGCTCTCTTACAGCCAGCCCAACTTTAGGTTGTGTTTAATGACGATCTAACAGCGGTTGTGTTAGGTTACAAAACAAATGTATTATTGGGATTTAAATTTAATAAAATAAGGATGTTGTAAAGCCGTTATATATTCCAACTGAACTAAACTGTTAACAAAAAATGTTATCATCAGAATTAAATAAAGGAAGAAGGAAAAGCTGGAACCAACATTAAGCCTCTTTAAATCTTGTCGGATTAATCCTTAAACAAACATGAGAAATTGTCCAAAGACCTTATAGTGGAGTCAATAAGTAGGAAAAGTATTTCCATGGCTTTTGTATAGCATCGTTCGGATATTGCTCTAAACGGGAAAGTGGTCCTGATTCAATCGAAAGTTATTGAATGGAGACGAGCTATGACATATATAGAGCTTCCTAACCATCTCTGTAGGCTGATTCCGATCCGATCAGGGTATGGAAAAATGGAAGATTATTACCACCAACAATCCTAGTTTAAGACACCTCTTATAGACCTCGGGGATAATAGTTTCCCACCCACATTATTGAGACAAATCTCTTTCGGTTGACGAAAGCATGGTTGCCTTCAAAGGACGTACAACTATGAAGCAGTATCTGCCCATGAAGCCCATCAAAAGGGGCTTCAAAGTATGCGTAATGTACTGTACCAGGTTACGTACTAGCTTTTGACATTTATACTGGCAAGGATCCGTCTGATAAAACAGTAGGTATGAATTTGGCAGAAAAAGTAGTTCTTAAACTGACAATGGCAAACTTTTATCAAAAAAAACTATTTTCATGTGGGACTGTCCGCATGAATAGAACACATTTGCCAGTCAATCAAATAAATACGAGAACTTTGAAACAGCGGTGACATGTCATTCGTGAGATGGATAGATCCCGGAAAAAACCTGTTTCTGTTTTATCTTCAATGCAAAATCCATCAACAGTTACAACGGTTCGAAGAACAACCCGAAAAGAGAGAAATAAGAAGTGCCGTGTCCAGACTCTGTATCCGATTATAATAAGTTCATGGGCGGAGTGGACAGACTGGATCAGATATTGGAAGTTTATTTTGTTTCCAGAAAATCACGTCGTTTGTGGGTTCAAATTTTGTATTATTTTATAGATGTTCGCAATCTTTGGAAAAGAATAGCGAAGAACCTGTTAGCAATCTCCAATTTAGATCCGTTATTGTCAACTAGTGAATAGGAACATTCTCTTGCAAACGCAAACGGGGCTCTCAGCCAATGGTGGGTTTTGCAAAGAAGAAGAATAGCAAAGTTCTCACCGTCAGAAATACCTTACGTTTATCAGAAGTGGGAAAACATCTACAAGTTGTAAAAAGTTACAGAAGATGCGCTCAGTGCAGCACAAAATCTAAGGAGAAGCGATGTAATATTGTATGTTCTACTTGTAATGTGGCATTATGCAAGGGTTGTTTTGCGCCTTTCCATCAGTGGAGGTTTATAGGACAGTTGTTTTAGTTTCTACGTTTTTGTTTCTATGTTTTTGAATCCAAATCTGTGCTTTGGACAAATGTTGTGTTGTGGGGACTATTTTTCCCAAAAATATAAGTAAATTTTTGTATTCAAACGGTTCTTCAAATCGTATAAAATTTGACTATCTAATTTTAAAAGGTCATTGCGTAGGGACTACGAGAACTCGTTGGGGTTCAATCGACCGGACAGGGGCGAAAAACCAATTGCTCCCCATTTTTAGAAGAAAATACTAACCTCCCTGTTCTACAAAAATATCCACGGAGGTTTTTAGCATTTCGCTCTTATATAATTTTTCGCCCTTATCTAATTTAATTATTGACATTTGCGTTTTGGGAGGAAATGGTTGGATGGAATAGATACTAAATACAGTATTCTGTATTTAGATTCAGTATTACATAGTGTTCGAGAAGCACAAGCGAGAGGTAGGGCTTTTCCTATGGGTCCTTGTAAAAATACAGCACCAATAGCGTAAACACTTGCGTCCATAGTCAGTAAAAATATTTCGTCGAAGTTAGGATAGATAGGATGGGTGTCAAAGAAAAGCTTGTTTTAATTCCTTGGAAGAATTTTTACATATTTTTTACACATTTTACATATTTTGCGAGTCAAAATTAAATTAAATAGAACATGAACTATTAGCTATAGTTTGGGCAGTAAAACACTTCAGATCGTATATTTTTGGTAGAAAGTTTAAATTGATAACCGAACATCGACCATTAACTTGTCTATTCTCTGTAAAAGACCCAGAAAGCCGTTTAGAACGCTGGAGTTCTAAACTAGACGAATACGATTATGAAATTATACACAGAGCTGGTAAAATTAACAAAAATTCTGACGCACTATCTAGAATTAAAATGAACCATTGCCAAGAATGTTCAAAATTAATTCCAGAATTCTTGCCTATAATTCAGACGAAGAAGCAACATTGAATGAACCACTGAATTTACAAAAGAACAAATGTCAAACGGTTTAGAAACTTTTGTAAATCTTTATAAAACCAAATCACTTATAGATTATGCTAAAATCTAACTATTCTATGCTAAAGTCAACTATTAGACAAAGAAAATAAAAAATAAAAGAAATTCCTATAATAATGGAACAATACCCCTCAGAAAAAAATAATTTGCACCGTGGAATTAATGAAACTATTAGGATAATTAAAGAAAAATATAATTGGTCGGTCTTAACCGAGGACGTTGAAAAGTGTATTAAAAATTGTCGAATTTGTCAAAAGACAAAAAATCTTAGTGATCCATTTAAGCGCTTTTCAACGCATAGATATTGAGATTTTCCACCACCAACTAGAAGTGACGCTCTCACAATCATATACGAATTGAGAAAATTCACACAAACATACGCTATTGAAAATAAAACAGGAAAATCAGTAGTAAACCTTATTACTATATTTCCAACATTTCGGAACACCGTTATGAATCCATTGCGATTAGGGGCGAGAATTTGACAGTACCCTTTTAAAATACATAAAATTAACTATGTCTAACGTCATCCACAATCAAATGGATCATTAGAATCATCCCAATGAAGACCCATGTAACATGTTATAATAATTATGTCAACAAGACACATGGATTTACTCCATATGAATTAATTTTCGGTCATACGTCTAATCAACCACCAGAAGCTTTGTATAATAAACAATAATCTTCACTTCCGTAGATTTTATTATTTTACGATACTGTGGTGGCCAGTGCCTTGCTAGGTACATAAATACCAACTGGACCGATACATTTTCATGGGTGGTCCATCTATAATTACGCATGATTATAATCCTAACGGTTTTGATATAATATGTATATTTATTAAGTATACTATTTAAATGTTTCAGTTCGATAGATTTCGAAGTTGAAATCTATGTATCATTTTTAAATTCACTATTATTGAAGTTTCGCCTTTTTTGGTCATTTCAGACATTATTTAACAGCAAAAATATTATCAGTTGCCTTTAAATGAATCCCGGGAATTAAAAAAGCACACGCATCCACTAATTCCCAAACAAACAAATTAATGCAACAATCCCATTACAAGTCGGCCGGGATATATTATAGCAAAAACAGACGACAGGCGTTCTATTGCAGTAGCAGTTTCATCAATGAAAGTCAGTTTATTACATCATCGCTTTTAAAAATACTACGTTATAATTTTAAATAAATGTTGTCGTGCTTAAATAATTATGAGCTAAAAATAACTGCACGTGTCTAATAATTAACGAAAGCGGTTTTGACACTATCACGAACCAGTATTATGGCAATATCGGAGTCTCAATGCATACGAATCCTCACTTCAGTCCGAGAAATGCCGCTGCGGCTCAAGCCCAAGCAGTGACAATAAGCATAATCATAATACATCTGTTGGTATTTATGGATAAAACAAATAAATGAAAATTAATGCACATTCACTGTGATAATTCCTTCAAATCCCTCAGTCGCGTCCAGTGAAGATAAGCTCCATCGTCCCAAACAAGGGTATATTCAAGTTCACTCGTATGCCTTTCGACCTATTTTCGGTTCCGAATTGGAAGGCTTTGTATTTGTTTCCATCAAGCCTCGACTAAGATTTTTTCATGTAAGGCACATATTTTTAAGTTCTAATTTGTATGGCATTCCCAGCCAAATATTATCTCAACGTTCCCTTAGGGTCGTAAATCTGTTAGCTGAGGACAATATATAATCGTTGGGCGAGCGCTCCACTTAACAACACCCGATACTTTTGTCTATGTTTATATTATTTGGCTTGAGCTGACACAGAGACCGAAGACGGTATTACGATGAATAGTGCTTTGCCGAGAATATTAGGGTATTAGGCCACATTATTAAATCGTGATTGTTAGAAGTCAGTGGGATTTTGTGGTGCAGTGCCGAAATAAAAGTGCATTGTGAATATTTGCTTCTGTTCTGGTGAGTTAATCACTGAGTATCTTATGCTTGACCGTTATTGCATGTGTAGATATTATTTTTGGAAAGTAATTGCTGTTGATTATAAAAATAAACAAATGCATTGATTATATTGTGAACATGGCCATGGAAATAATATTAGCATCATTTTTGGATAAAAGTGAATTCATGCAAAGCAATGAGCAATGTTAGGTAGGGACGCTGCCAGTTTTTATTGAGTGAGTTGAGTTATCGCGGGTTGTCCATTCCAACGCTGGACCTGGATGACCGACCACAACGAAGTCAATCCAAGGAGGGACTCGACATCTCCAACGCCGATGCCATGAATGTTGATGACCTGCTTGATATTCCTCACGTTTTTGTAGGAGACCTTCGGGTGCTCTGATTGGGGCAGTGAGCTGTCGGTGGTTTTACTACTGACAGTTAGTTCATAAATTAGATAGGGAAACTACCAGTTTTTAAGTCTAGCAGCTAGCATTTTGATGTGTGACCTTCGGGAATAGCGCATTTGGGGTAGTCCAACTGTTGGGCCTTGTGCTTACAGTTAGTTAGCTTATATATTTTGGATTAAGATCAAGTAAAGTCAAAAGTACAAATATATCAACAATGTCAATGCAATTGTTCTTTATTATCTTATTGCCATCCAAAATGTCTTGCAAGGATGCTCATATTGGCTTTGTTTACGTAGGTTATCTCTGACAGAAGACCAGCCCTGACAAATACAAACGCACACGCATAAAAAGTGAGTGATTTATCATTAGATACTATTAGTTTTTGTTCAATTAACATTTAAATTACCGCAAGGAACCGGCTATCCTTACATTCATGTTCCGGCATTAAATTTTTTCGGTGCATATTAGCCAGAAAAAAGATTTCTAAAATGCAGTGAAGAAGCTGAGGATATCATTCGAGTGAGTTATGTTGTCAGTGAGAAAGTGGCGGGATATTCAAAGCCGTTCTTAGAAGGCGCATCGGTGTAAGAGTAAATATAATTGGCAAACGTCTTGTGTTCAGAAAAGAGTTCGCAGTGGTTAGAAGAACAATCACAAGAGGAATAGATGCAACAACAAAAAACATGAAGTCGCTCTTGGAGTATGTTGCATGGGGAGATGTTTTTGGAGAAATTGTTAACGTTTTTGATACTTTTAAAGTTAACTGGCGCTATCACTTCTCAGTTCTCTGGTTCTATAAGAGTTGAAGAGATTTTATGAGTCAACTTGCTACAAAGTCAGTGCCGGATTACCCATTAGGCCCGTTAGGCCTAGGGGCCCGCCATAAAGGGGCCCGGTTCTGGAGGTTTAAATAATAATAATAATACCATTATTAAATCAATTAATAAATGTACTTAATATAAAATTATGTAGGCACTGGATTTTGCTGCTATGCTCTGACAAATGTGTTTAGGTTTAGATGTTTGTGTTCTTTGCAGTCTATCGGTTTTGGTTTTAACTCAATAATAAGGAAGATTTATGACCGCGGACTGCACGTGTGCTTGCCGGCGTGCGGTTTACGTCAAAGGTTGCAGCCTATCAGCCTATGTATAATATTTTCATTTTCAAAGAAAAAACCGAAAGCCCTTGTTCTATTTTTTTATTGTATTTATGTACCTATCACGCGGTGATCAGGTTTAGTACAACGACGACCAGAACCCAGCACCCGCTTAAATTTATTTCCTTTGAACTTTAAATTTGAGTTTGACTGCCGAGTGCCGAGTTCCTAGTCGATTCGAATCTGATAAAGATTTGTTTAAAAAAAGTAGATATTTTAGTTACCTATTTTAAATAATGTTCAAGCATAAATCAGGATCACAAAAACGCAAAGAAAAGTTAAAGAAAGAAAAAGATGCCAAGCGTTTAAAAGTTTCCATTGAAAATTTTCTAAAAACTCGCGGGCCGAATCAGGAATTAGCTTCTAGACTTTACGTACAAAAAATGTATTTTAATTAAACATTCGCCTAAAAACTAGTGAACAACAATAACTTTAAAAGGAAAAAAATAACATTTTGAATTAAGTATTTTTGTTTTTGGAATAGGTAGGCGCTGGCACCTATTTTTCAAACTACTTACCTACTTTGTGAAAAATAATAATATAAAAACTAGAAAATGGAACATTGTTTTTGTTTCTTTTTTCTGTAGCGTCAAATGATAAAAGGAAAAGAACTTCTACAAGCAGCCAATCAACTAAAGTGCGAAACATTATCAACTGACAAGCCAACATATTGGCCTACAGATCCCAACAAAATCCCAGATCTAATTGATTTTTTCATAACTCGAAATGTATCAGTAAACTATATACATGTGGAAGAAGCTTGGGATTTGAACTCTGACCATTCTCCTATATTACTTACGCTCAGTGACAGCATTATACAAAGTGAATTAGCCCATAGATTAGTAAATAAACTAACAGATTGGAAAAGCTTCAGATTAGAACTTGAAGAGAGTATCAATTTGTCAGTGCCTCTAAGAAATGAAGAACAACTAGATAATGAAACAGAATTATTTGTTAATGTTATCCAACAAGCTGCATGGGATAATACTCCAGATATTACTCCAAGAATTAAAGGTAACAACTACCCCAAAGAAATCAGAGCTCTTATTTCCGAGAAAAGAAGGCTCAGAAGAATCTGGCATCAATATAGATCACCAGCCGATAAAACCATATTAAATAATGCCACACAACAACTCAAAAGAGAGATTAAAAAAATCAAAGATAAGTCTATTACTGACTACCTAAGTGTACTGTCAACTGACTATTCACTTTGGAGAGCTACCAAGAGACTAAAGAGACCAATACAGCAGAACCCACCAATTAAAAATACAGATGGTACGTGGGCAAAAAGTAATATGCAAAAAGCCAACAGGTACGCTGAATATCTTGAAGAGACTCTCCAGCCGAATGAGGGAGAAAACACTATTGACTGGGATAATCTTATCCAGGAAGAAGGTGGAATCAGACCCGCTACCCCGAAAGAAATAGCAAAAGAAATTAAAGAAAACATTAACCCGAAAAAATCCCCAGGATTTGACCTAATTACGGGGGAAATTCTAAAACATCTCCCACGTAAAGCCATTCTAAAACTTACCTATATTATTAATGCATCTTTTAGATTAAAATATGTACCGAAGACATGGAAAGTAGCAGAAATGATAATGATCCTGAAACCCGGAAAACCACCAAATGAAGCTTCGTCCTACAGACCAATCTCCTTGCTCCCTGTAATATCAAAACTGTTCGAAAGAATATTTCTTAAAAGATTAAAACCAATCATTGAAGACAAACACATAATTCCAGACCATCAGTTTGGATTCAGAGAGAGTCATTCAACTATAGATCAGGTCCATAGGATCACAGATGTAATTGAAAAGTCGCTGGAGGAAAGAAAAGTTTGTTCTACCGTCTTTCTTGATGTAGCACAGGCTTTTGATAAAGTATGGCATGAGGGACTGCAGTATAAATTAAGCAAGCTCCTGCCTAATCAGTTCTCACAATTAATGAAGTCTTATATTTCAGATAGAACTTTTAGAATTAAGCAGGAAGACGCTTATTCTGAACTTAAAGAAATCAAGGCGGGAGTACCACAAGGAAGTGTATTAGGGCCAGTCCTTTATCTACTATACACCAGTGATATTCCTGAATTAGAATATGACACGATAGCCACCTTTGCTGATGACACTGCTATAATGGCTGTGGGAAAGGATCACCAAGAAGCGGCAATAAATCTGCAAAAATCAGTTAACAAAATCAACACCTGGACTAAGCAATGGAGAATTAAACTAAATGAGAGTAAATCTGCCCATGTTAATTTCACTAACAAGAGAGACCGACATATCCCTGTTAGCATAAACAATATCCAAGTACCATATGCTGATACAGCAAAATATTTGGGTATAACACTGGACGCTAAGCTACCCTGGAGAGCACATGTCAAAAAGAAAAAGGAAGAATTAGATATCAGATTTAAAAAAATGTATTGGCTGCTTGGACGAAATTCCAAACTGTCAATATATAACAAAGTACTTTTGTACAAACAAATTCTCAAGCCCGTATGGACATATGGCATCCAGCTGTGGGGTTGTGCCAGTAAGAGCAATCTAGATATAATCCAGCGATTCCAAAACAAAGTGTTAAGGAGCATTGTTAATGCCCCCTGGTATTGCAGAAATAGTGACCTCCATAGGGACATGGGAATGGACACCGTTATCCAGACCATCAGCGAATTCGCCAAAAGTCACGAACAGCGACTTCATCGTCACGTCAATGTCGAAGTCATCCAGCTCCTCGACAATACAAACCAGATTCGAAGGCTCAGGAGGATCAAACCCTTCGAGCTAGTATAATTTTGTGTTAGTGCAAAAGCAGAGAACAGTGCCTGTGTACACATTAATATTAGTGTAATTAAGTATTAGAAAAATATAAGGAACACTAGTGAGTAAGTCCTTAGATATAAGTTTTGTAGCAGTAGTAAATTAGGTTAGAAAAATATTACTCATTGATCTAAGTTCAGATCAGATTGTAATTAGATTGTGTTTGTATACAAAAAAAAAAAAAAAAATGATAAACCAGCCCCACCTGAGATATCTGGGTTGGTTTCAGAACCAGTTGCTATTAATTTTCAAACTGAAAATGCTCTTGTTCTTGAACAAAATGCAGTTATGAAGAACCGTCGCATAGTGTTCCATCTGACACTAACATAGTTTGCGAAGGGTGCTTCGTTACTACTACTAAAATTACCATCACCGAAAATTATAAATGAAGACTTAGAATTAATTTCTGATACAGAAGCATATTCTAAAGATCCAGCCCTTTGGCCTGAACAACTAACCGAAAAATTTCGTCAGTACATACTTTCCAACCGTCCTGATAAAATATATGGTGATGTTAATTCTTCTGGAATCCAAGATGGTAAAAAGTTACGGACTTTTCAATCCAGTTGTTTTATAAAAGTCTTGGCCAATGGGGAAAACGTTAAACGTGATTGGCTTGTATATAGTGGTACTACTAATAAGGTTTATTGTTTTATATGCAAATTATTTTCTCCTGATAATTCATCTCTTTGTCGTGGAGGCATGTGTGATTGGAAAAATATTAATGCAACATTGTCAGATCATGAAAACTCTTTATTGCACAGAAAAGCCATGTTTGTCGCAATATCTAGGGGTAAAATAGAAGGCCGCATTGGTTCACAACTAGAAAAATAGTTTGACACAGAAAAGAATTATAACTGAAGGGAAGTTTTAAAGCGCATAGTAGCAACGGTAAAATTTCTCGCTAGTCGGGGATTGTCCTTTAGAGGAAGCACCGATGACCGAAGAATTAATTCACACAATGGTAATTATTTAGGTTGCTTGGAATACTTAAGTGAGTTTGACCAGTTCCTAGCAAATTTTTCTAAGTACGGGAATGCAGGACGCGGTGTAACAAGTTATCGTTCTTCGACTGTCTGCAATGAATTCATAGAAATAATGGGAGCGGAGGTTAAACAAAACATTATAGAAGAAATTAAGAAGGCCAAATATTTTAGCATTATCGTGGATTCGACCCCAGATATTTCCCATATCGACCAACTTACTTTTATTGTTCGGTATGTGCATCCACATGCAAACGAGCAAGTGGAAAGATTTCTGGGATTTTTTCCTATAAAGGCTCATAACAGTGCTTATTTAGAGCAGACTGTTATTACACTCCTTGAGGAATGCCAGCTCTCAATTGAAAATTGTCGTGGCCAGAGCTACGACAATGCTTCAAATATGTCTGGTCAGTATAGTGGGCTTCAAGCTCGAATAAAAAGCCACGCACCGGAAGCCTTTTACATTCCATGCGCTAGTCATTCTCTCAATCTTGTAATTAACACAACTGTTGAGAGCGTTAGAGCTTCAGTGGATTACTTCGATATGCTACAAACCTTGTACAGTTTTTTTTCTTCGTCTACACACCACTGGGAATGATTAACAAAAGCATTAAATGAAGCAAACAAATCGCTTAAGGTTAAACGTTTGTCAGATACGAGATGGTCTGCAAGAGCTGATGCTACTAATTCTTTGAAAGACGGATATGCAGAAATTACGAATTTGTTATATTCCATGTCCCTCGATGGGAGCCAATCAACAAAAACCAAATCAGATGCTAATACTTTAGCATGCAAATTAAATCAGTGGGATACAGCATTAATGAAAATTATGTGGGACACTCTATTACAACGAATCAATGCTGTATCAAAAAAACTGCAAGATTCAAAGATAACTTTAGGCATAGCAACTGATCTTTGCAACTCTCTGTCACAGTTCGTTCAATCAATAAGAAATGCAGGAGTAGAAGCCTTAGAAGAAAAAGCAGCATTACTTACAAATGAGAGACAGTACAATTGTGATAAAAGGCGTGCCCCTAAAAAAAAAGATTTTTTGATGACATTGGGATAGAATATGAAACTAATATGCGTGGGAAAGAAAAATTTAAAGTAGAGGTCCTTAACGTTACCTGTGATAGAATAATTGGCATAGCGAAAAAGGGCAGATAAGTATTTAAAGGTGAATGATAATTTCCGTGTCTTCTTCAATTATGCCAATATGAGCGACTATGAAATTAAAAAATCGGCTGAAAAAATTAGATTGCTATTTGAAAAAGATATTAACGATGAATTTGAAAATGAACTTTTATATTTCATATCGTTTTTAACAGAATCAAAAAAGAATTTGTCTCCCTCAGAAATTTATAAAATAATAAAGGAAAATGATCTTCAGTCAACTTTTCCTAACGTTGAAATTCTATTAAGAATATATTTAACAATTCCTGCATCAATTGCTACAGGAGAAGGATCGTTCTCCACCTTGAAAAGGATTAAGACTTACTTGCGGAATACTATGGAACAACAGCGTTTAACCGTATTATCAATACTTAATATTGAATCGACGATCACTCGTCGAGCAATTGAAAAGTTTTCAGAGGTAAAAGCAAGACGTAAACTCTAAGTCTTTTATGTGAATAACTTGTATTATGTACATAATATGATAATTATTATGTTAGGTCAGAGGATTTATATGTTATACCTAAGCACAAGTTTAGTTTTATTGTAAATACTATAGGTAGGTATATGGTACCTGTAAAATATTTATTTAAGTACTTTTATGATCGTTAATATAATTCACTGATAAAGGAAATGTTTTTTGTACCTGCGCAAATTTTACTCTATTTTATAAGGGGATGGGGGCCCGGAATTAGCAGTGGGCCTAGGGCCTAAAAGTTGTTTAATCCGGCACTGTACAAAGTACTGATGAATTTTGCCATTATGGTTCCAAGCGATTCAAAATCTGTATCTCAGGGTTTTCGTGGTAACAGATCAAGTAATCATCAAATGTCAAGCATTTCATATTCTGCTCCAGGTTCCACTTTCGCACTAACAATCTCGATGGATGGGTGTTTGTTTTCGCACAGCTTTCGACCTTGGATTTGGGGGGTTGTCTCATTTCTGCGGTTAGTTGTTTATGCTTTGTTGAAATGAATATTCAAGATGGCGGAACATCTAGTAATTAAGTCTTCATATTGTAGTAAACCAGCAAAAGTATGTCAATACACGTAATCTTAATTAGAAAATTAGTTATGAAGTTAGATAATATATTCTCCAATCAGGGATTATTCGACCTTCAGTGGACGACTATGCATTGTCCCAGACGCCGGCCCTTGCCAGGTGTGTTTGCGAGTTGGCAGCTGGCGGGCGAAAGTTGCGTATCTTCCCAAGTCCTTCAATCAACGCTTCGGCCGTCAATGGTATGAATGGTAATTACCCCGCGAATCCCGAAGACCCCGGTCGCGGAAGGCGAGCTAGCAGTATCCGATATTATCGCGTTTCACTGCAACGTACACCGTCATTTCTCGACACCGACCGGCACGCTAGCAGCGACGCGACGACTAGCCGGACGTTTGGCAACGCCGCCGGCGAACTAAATTGACTAAAACCAGCCTCCCGGGACGTGGAGGGGGAAGTTCGTGCACCGTATGCGTGTCTCCGTCGTGAGATTATTGGAATTTTCACCAAAACAGAGAGGAATTTCTTCGCCTTATAGGGACCGGGCTTCACCCTCGGATGTCTGCCGGCTTTGTTGACAAATAAACCGTGTTTGGCTCGGCTCGGCCCGACAGCAGAGAGCAGAACGCACACGGCCCTCTGTGAAATGCTTGCTGATGCAATGGTAACTACCTATGAGCCTTAATATAGTTATTATTATCTACATACATCCCAGTAAACAAGGAACATAAATTTAACATTCTCAAACGTCGTATTTATATGTCAATTTCATAACGTTTTTGAATTAATGTATTTTAAGCGTGTAACAAACTTATGATAAAATGTTCTTAACTACACTGACGGACATAAAAAGTGGCCACCTAGATTTTGTCCCAAATTTGATGTTCAATAACTTTTAAACCAGCATATCGATTTTGATTTTTTTTTTGTTTGAAAGGGCGATTCTTGCGGATGACTATTTAAATAGTCATCAATAAACGAATAAACTTCAACCGGTGGTAACTCTACTTAATTAATGATAAATATAATTTAACAAAAACTTACTTACCTTTCTTTATTTCCACCAAAAAAACTTAACATCAACCAGAAACAAAAGCTTAAGATGAAATACGTACGCCGGTCCCAAATCCAAATGCAAATTTCATCACGTGCGCGGGACGCGTAAAATGCCTCGAAAACCAAATGTTGCCCTTAACGGTTTGGTGTATCTTGTTGGCCTATGGAGCTGTTGTCTGGTGGCCCAAGAGTCAACAAATAACAGCAAAACTCAAGCTGGGCCAGGTACAAAGAGTTGCCTGTCTGAGCATAACCGGAGCCATGCGAACAACACCAACGAGAGCAATGGAGATAATGCTGTGTCTTCCACCACTAGACCTACATCTAGAAGAAGTGGCTCTACCATGACTCGCCTTAAATCTGTTGGCATACTACCAAATGCAAGCTGTGGCCAAACCAGAAGCCGCCTGTGGACTGAGGCTGTCCAGAAAGATACCTTTACAGGCATGTGCAGATGGTATTCCGCCTCGGCTTGTCTTTGATAAACCTTACACCATACACACTACTGGTGAAGACGAGGCCGGCGTTGAAGGTGTAAACTATGTCTTCACGGACGGACGGATCAAAGAAAAAGGATGGAGCAGGCTGTGGTATATATTCCAGGAATCTGCGACTCCGATGCAGCTGGACTATGGATAAAAATGCTAGTGTAGTACAAACAGAACTCGCTGGTATAACCATAGCCGCACAAGAGATTGCTCGCAGAGAAATAACGGGCAAGACAATAAGAATCTGCACAGATAGTAGACAATCACTACTGGCCCTGAAAAATTATAAAATAACTAAAGGATCAACATGGGAATGTCACCAAGCACTTGTGAGAGCATGTCAGATGAATAACATCTGCCTGTGCTGGGTCAAAGGACACTCACAATGCAACGGCAATATAGAAGCTGACAAACTGACCAAGAAGGCAGCCAACCTGACTATCCTTGGGCCTGGTCCTTCAAGTACGCTACCAGTTGCAGCGAAACTTCAATTAATAAAGGAAAACACCCACATAAAATTTAAGACGTTATGGGATGAAACAAGTAGCTGTCAGCTGGCCAGAAATCTCTTGAGATATCCCAGCGAGGAGACGGCGAGGAACTATCTGGCAATGTCCAGGGGTAAACTGCGATTTCTTACAGGAATCCTAACCGGACACTGCCGGGTAACGATCTTTTGATGTCCATATATAGTAAATTCTAATACAGATATCCTTTTTCAGATGGTAAATGGGTATTCAGATTAACATATGATCCTTAATGAACGGATACATATTCCTTTTATTATTTGTTGTTCATTAATGAACTGATATGTGATGAATATCCAGAAAATGTCCCAATATGGACATCTATTTCCTGTTAGTTTATGGATATTCTATGGATATCCACGACTGGTACTAAAATGAATATCTGTTTTATGTACATTAAAGGATATCCTATGGACCTTAATAAGTGGATATCCGTTTGATGATCTGTGACGGACCCTCTATGGATATTCAGAACTAATCCTTAAACGGAGATCCTTTTTCAGTATGTACGTTAAAGGTTGTACTATGGATATCCTTATTTTAATGGACGTCTTATGGATATTCAAAACTGGTACATGGATATTCGGGACAAACAATGGACCTAAAACGGATATCATATGGACATCCGGTGCTGTTTGGGTTTGTAATTGGTTTTCCATAAAAAATGTATTTTTTAATATGTACAGCCTTTAAAAACCGATTATGATTTTGACACGAAATTTGATGGTCGCTGTGGAGTGAATTTTTATTTGTATTGAATTCTTAGGTTGGTCACGGTGTTTACCATTCTTTTTTCAATATTCTCTTTTTGAATCACCCCTCTAGCCCCTTCAGCAACGAAGATGCGACATTTTAGATGAAACGGTGTTATTTAGTTTGATATTCAACAAGGAGGCCGTGGAGCTGAAAATGTTTAAAAAGTTCATCGTTTAAGAAATGTTTAGCGTTTTCGATTACGGACGCTGAAATAATTGTTACTTACAAGTACAAACAACATCAAAAAGAAATAACAAACAAAGAATTATTCGACATTTTAGTAAAACGACTGTAATTATTAATGATGAAAACAATACTTAAAAAATAACTGAACAACAAACTAACTAATAACGAGTATTTCCTCCTCTGGCTGCTAAACAGCTTCCATATGCCTAGGCATGCTTTCAATCAAATTTGTGATAGTGATTTGAGGGATATTGTCCCATTCTTCTGTAAGAGCAATCCTCAATTCATTCCGATTCTCTGGGTTGCGTCTACTAACACGTTGTCCCAATTCATCCCATAAATGCTCAATGGGATTCATATCAGGGCTTTTAGCGGGCCACGGCATACCATTAATTCCGACATCATTTAAAAATTGTGTTATCATCACTGCTGTATGCGGTCGTGCATATCTTGCATTAAGACGAATTCTTCGCCAATGTAAGGTGCAAATGGGACAACATGTTCATTCAAGATCTCTATGTATCTAACTGCATAGAGATTGCCGTGGTGGAAACACAAATAATTCTGTACGGGCATCGCTGGTAATTCCACCCCATACCATTAGTGAACCACCGTCAAAACTCTCCCTTTCACTGAACATACCATCCTCGTATCTTTCCCCACGCCTTCTCCAAACCCTCCGAAGCCCGTCTACTGATCTCAACATGAATCTTGATTCGTCAGTGAATAAAACTTGAGACCATTGCAACTCATTTCAAACAAGATTTCGAGCAAAATCCAAACGAGCTACTCGATGTCGTCGAAGTAATCGCATTCCAATAGCAGGTCTTCTTGCGATAAAACCGAGACTCCTGAATCTCCGACAAATTGTTCGATCTGACACAACTGTTCCTCGTGCGTTCCTTAAATTTCGGTTTGTGATCACAGCTGTTTGATAGGGATTCCTCGATATTTGCAGATCAATAAATCGATCGTCAATATTTTGCATAATCCTGGAACTACCCGAACCTGGACGTCTGCTGTATTGGCCCGTTTCTCGGTAGTGCTGGATCGCTCTTCGGACAGTTGTTTCTGGTAGACCAACAATACGAGCTGCATATCTTTGACTCCTTCCATCTTCTACCAAAGCCACAACTCTAGCTACTTGAATTTGACTAATTGCACTGGCATTTTCTTTTAGAACGTTAACTGATTTTTGTTTCATGAGAATTTCAACTGAATCTTTTGACGTTTCAGTGTTAACCGTTACCATAGCCTCCTTGTTAAATATCAAACTTAATAACACCGTTTCATCTAAAATGTCGCATCTTCGTTGCTGAAGGGGCTAGAGAGGTGATTCAAAAAAGAGAACATTGAAAAAAGAATGGTGAACACCGTGACCAACCTAAGAATTCAATACAAATAAAATTTCACTTGATTTTGACACGAAATTTGAATGTCGCGGTGATTCAAATTTCGTGTCAAAATCATAATCGGTTTTTAAAGGCTGTGTATATTAAAATATACATTTTTTATGGAAAGCCAATTACAAAATAGTCATCCGCAAGAATCGCCCTTTCAAACAAAAAAAATTTTCAAAATCGATATGCTGATTTAAAAGTTATTGAACATCATCATTGTATTGATAATTAGAAAACATATATATCATGTCTGACAACAGCATTGTTTTGACGTTATTCACAAAACATCCACCTGACGTTAGCTGTTTATGCCTGATATTTGGTTTTCTTAACGTTTTATAATCACTAAAGCACGTTTTATAATTCAACTTAAAATAAACGTTAAAATGTTATTAGACAGCATCCAATAAACATTTTGTAAATGTTTCTTTGTTTACTGGGATGACGAATACTGAGAGATACCTATTAGGTATAATACTAAAAGTAGAGAACTAGAGAAAAAGTACTAGAGAAAATGCTGAGGGACAAATACCTACTACCCAAAAATTTGCAAAAAGAGTCTGTAATCTGTATCGTTTTATTTTTAGTTCAAAATTATATTCTCAACGTTCAAGAGAAAATACAAAAACGGACATTGTGCTGCCATCTAAGAAGTGTCATGACATTAACTCTTTTAATGGCTCTTAATCTTTATCTCCAACGTTATTACTACTAACAGCTAACACCCCCTACTCTGACTTGTACTCTGACCGAGCATTTATGCAATAATATCCAAACAGCAAACGCAATTCCCTACTTCCATCCAAGCCCAGTCGCAAGCCAGATTCTCACCGTCATCGATCACGTAATCCCCTCACCCTCGGCTTTTTAGGAGCGTGCAAGAAAGTGCACGAATCTGAATTGCAAAAAATGCATTTTAACGGCGGCGTCACGAGCTACGATTTGCCAGGTAGTAAAGACAGATTTAAATAACAATAAAACGACGCAACGCAAGCATCGCACGCCATATTTCCAAATAGCAGTTTAATATTTAAAGTCAACTGGATCCTAACGTATCAGCATCAGCATCAGCATGGCTTCGTTAAGGTGGTTCTACTGCTTTGAATTTTACACATTATTGGATATACACTGTGGGCAAAAAGACTGGAACGCATGAAATATCTCCCGAAATAATGTACTTTTGCAAAAATGCTCAGACACGTCGATTTTGATTTTTAATTTGCCAACTTTTGAAAGAGTTCGATAATTTGTTCAGTGGCGTAACGCCATTATGTAACGCCCCAATTGTTAAAATGTGGACTGATGTTGACACTGATGTTGACCAATGAGAATACAGAGGATGAAGCGTGAACGCCAACAGAAAATCCAGATATTGTAAATCTCTTTAGGTTTTTAGAGACAGATGTAGAACCTGACCTGCTCTCAGAATTTTGCGATCGACAAGGAGATCTGCCATTGGATCGCAACGACGAAAATGTGGGTCTTTATAAAACATTGTTCAAGATCTTTAAAAAATCTGGATTACGCTTTGAAGAAAGTTGTTGAAATTTGAAGCTGTTGGTGTAGAATTAGAAATAGAAAAACAAGCTATTGATGGAGAGATCGAACTAGAGCTTCCCTTATTGATGAAGGGAAAAAGAAGCCACTGACGTGATGATCGAAGTAGAAGAAGGCCTGAACGAAGTAGAAGACACCTGAACCCAAAGATAATCTTAGATAACACCTGAAAAAACTGAGAGCATGATCATGGAAACTACCGAAGATGACAATAATTTTAAAAACAGTTATCAGAAAATAAGATACCTGAACGTAAAAATAAACGAATTGTAATTTGTTATTATTATATTAAATGTTATTTCGTTATTTTCATTTCCACCCAAGCAGCATGGTGACGTCATTATTACGTTCTTTTAAGGTGATTTTAGGTCTAAGACGTCAAGTGACCAATATGAGGCCGAACCTATGACGTCATTTCTATGTCGTCTTTAAAACGTCACTTTTTTCTCGTCATTCAGACGTACGTTGTTAATCTAACGTTACTAATCCTTAGGACCTCATGAATTTGACGTCAACTTGACGTCATATTATCGACGATCATTTTTCCTCCCTTTCGTTATACTTATTTCTTATTTGTCTACAATAATTAATGTTATGTTAAGTTTGAGACATTTCAAAATTTAAAACATAAAGGGCACCACAGCCAAATTTTTTGAATTTTTTTAAAAAATTTTGAAAAAATTTTATGAATTTTTTTTTAATTTTTTCAATAAGCAATTTTTTTTTTTTTCTAAATTTTTTGAAAAAATTCTAAAAAATTTTTTAAAATTTTTTTAAAAAATTCTAAAAAAATTTTTAAAATTTTTTAAAAAAATTCTAAAAATTTTTTCAAAATTTTTTTTTGCAAAATTTTTTGAAATTTCTATTCTCAATTCTCAATTCTTTTTTCAAAAATTTTTAATTTTTAATTTTTTCAAAAAATTCAAAAAATTTGGTTGTGACTTTTTCTCGTCATTTTGACGTCTCTCTTATAGTTCTTTTAACTACAGAATTAGAATAGAATTTTATATCCTGGAAACAAGACCCAGAAGCAATTTTTTTTTTTTTTTAATTTTTTCAAAAATTTTTGAAAAAAGAATTTTTTGCAAAATTCTAAAAAAAATTTTTAAATTTTTTGAAAAAATTCTAAAAATTTTTTCAAAATTTTTTGAAAAAATTCTTTTTTCAAAAATTTTTGAAAAAATTCAGTTTTTAATTTTTTCAAAAAATTCAAAAAATTTGGTTGTGACTTTTTCTCGTCGTTTTGACGTCTCTCTTGTAGTTCTTTTAACTACAGAATTAGTTTAATTAGTTTAATTATATCCTGGAAACAAGACCCAGAAGCAATTTTTTTAAAAAAATTTTCCCAAATTTTTGAAATTCTAAAAAATTTTTCAAAATTTTTTGAATAAATTCAGAAAATTTTTTCAAAACTTCAAAGACCATTAACTATTTTTTTTTACTTGTGGCATATAGCATTATTACAATAAGTTAATAGCATATAGCATTATTACAATAATCAGTTAATGACATCATTTAAACGTCAGTTAATGACGTCGTTTAAACGTCAAATAAACGTCATTTGGCTGTGACTTTTTCTCGTCATTTTGACGTCTCTCTTGTAGTTCTTTTAACGTATTTATGTCCTAAAAACTGACGAAATAAATACGTCATAATAACGACACCATGCTGTCTGGGCAGTGGCTGGGCTAGGATTAATTTTGGTTGCTTTAAAAGTACCAAATTCTAGCAAATTATTGTAAATTCTTCTAAACTTCTTTACGTTCATTGGTGGTAGATTAGGATTTAATTCGTTAAACCTTCGGCCCGTTCTGCTAATAATTCTGTTACATTCTCCATGGATACAAAATAAGTTGAATTAATCTACATTGGAGTAATGATTTTGCATATTCACTGACCACTAACAACAATAATACGTTGACACTTACAGAATAATTTAGAATGACAAGACGAACATAGTTTTTGTTTTCCATGGCACACTGCACTCGATGTTAATTTTAATTCAACAATATTTTTAAATATTTCTAAATAACTCAAGAACCGTCCAATTTAGCTATAGAAAACTACATATGGGTCGAAAGGTAATCAAAAAAGGAAGCGAACTGGATTATAAAATACAGTATGTCCCATTTAAAATAAGACACTTATTGAAGGTTGAAGTAGTCAAAGTTTGACATCAGTTATTGGACACCCTGTATATTTTGGAGCATTTGTAGTTTATACATACATAAGCTCCATGTCTTTTTAGTATGTGGAACAAAAATTGGTTCTTGAAACTTACCATAGCGAGTTATTAATTTCTAATGTACGGGTTGTTTTCGCATAAGATTTTATTAAAATATCTCAAAAACTATTTGTTCTAGGGATGGGGAATAGTATTGAAAGTTACCTTAAAATAACGAGTAGAATTCGAATCTGGCATAAAAAATATGGCATGCCATTTAAAATAAGGAAGTTGTTGTCATAGTGACAATCATACTTCCATTTGTATTAAAATAAAATTAGTCCTATACAACTTCTACTTTATTATTTTTATCTCAAACTTTTCTGGACGTAATTTAAAATCTATAATTAATAAATATTCTCGAATTTCAAACTCCTTGACAAAACAAAGTAATAAGTATCATAGATCCGTTGACCATTTTAAAATAATTGCAAATTTGAAGTAAAAATATTATTAAATAAATAGAGGCCTAATTGAACCCCCTCTTATTGACCATAGAGGACTCCTGCTTATCAGTGAACCTTCTTCAACTACAAATAAGTGTTCATAGAACTGGCGCCCATGGCAAGGATATAACAGGGAAGAGACAAAGTAAATATCCTGGCATCTTATCAGGTGTTTCTTCGCTGTGTAATTACTGTACTTATCTTAAGTATCAAATCCTTAAAACAATACTTTAAATATTTAAAAATTTCATAAATTTCCTTAAATCTTATTATAAATCACAAATTATCGCCCAAAAACGTGGGGCTTTTAAATTTTCCCACAGCCTATTATTTTCCCACGCTCCCCGCTACAACAAATGTAATGCCAATCTGGCAATACCGGACTCATATTTATCGGAAAAATAAAATAGAAGGTGAAGGCTGTTGTGGTTTTATAACTTTAATAACACACTACGCCACATTACCTTGGTAATAGACAACAAACTCCGTCAGCAATCAATTTAAACATATTTATTAAAATCCATTTGGGATACGTATTTAGAAAATACTGTTCACTCGATAAAACATATCAACAAACAGTACTTAAATAAATATAGAATGTTATGCATGAAAAGTGTTGTTTAATTATACTCAATTATATACTATAAATACAACGATTAAAATTTCAACTATTTATATTTATTTATGTCACTTGATAACGCAAGTTCATAATTCATTAATCGGAAAACGAAATAATTGTTGATAACTAATTTGGGAATGAGAGAGAACGAGACGAAATTTTGCCTCGCTGGTCGAATAAAAGCACTTGATGGATTAATTACATCTGCACATAGTTCGATGCATATATCCTTTTTCGTCCAAATAATAAAATTGCACCGGCTTGTATTAGTTACATACATATTATATGTAACTGGAATCGAAAATAACACTTGTGTAACTCTTCTTTAAATAGGTAAAACACACAATTTTTTTCTCCAAAGAAATATGCTTTTGTTGATACATCATGCCTGATATTGTAAGGGCATTTAATTTCGATCACCAAATTGTTTTATGTCTCCATTTTACTGCGGCTATGTGATGAAAGTGTTTTTATAATGTTTTTTGCGAAGGTTTTTCACTAAATGTACCTGATTTTATTGTCCTACAACGGCATGATGGACGGCAAGCCATTTTTTCCACGGTCACTGTTTTCTTATTGTAACAGCTTCAATAATAGGTATATGTATATCACTTCAATCATCAACTGATATTTTATTGATCCTGTTCAGTTGCTAAACACCAAAACAGCTGTCTAAACCACTATATATATACCTATTATAGATAATTTTGAACACATTAAGAAGTTGATTGCTTATTGCAAAAATGAAACCTTACAAAACGATAAAACATAACCTAATAACTGCAGTAAGGATAGTTTAAGTGGTCGCTAATGATGACTTAGTAAAGGAAAGCTTAAGGCTATTTTAAGCATTCCATAATATTGGTGCGAGCAAAATGTTGATTTTATGGGTAGCATGCTAGTAATAAAATTGCCAATAATTAATTTATGATTACTGTTAAAAATAAAACGATACAGATTACACTCACTTTGCAAATTTTTGGGTAGTAGGTAGGTATTTGTCCCTCAGCATTACAAGTGTAGCGTCTCCAGGTAGCATTACTGGGATATAGACGAGTGTGGGAAGCAGACCAAGAAAAGGAGTATTAAATTACAGAAGCAGCGAGTAAAGAATCTGACGATTTTCAATTTGATGAGATCCAGATCCAAATAAATCAACAAGCGCAGCATTCCAGAGTACGGCAGTGTTCAGGTAGATGGCAGCAGGCGTGTAAGCAGTTTTGTGGAAAGCAGTGGCCAGCAGTTTTGTGGAAATAGTGACTAGTGTTGTGATTCGAAAACGAAGAAGATTAATATAAAACTTTACAAGGTAATAACCATCTAAAATCATCTTCAGTAAGGATAGTTTAAGTAGTCGCTAATGATGACTTAGTAAAGGAAAGATGACTTGGAAAGGAAAAAATTTAAATACGAAAAAATTATTTTAAAAATGAATAGAAAAAAATTAAATTAAAAAAATACTCATTAATTAAATTACTATTTATCTAATTTAGTATATTAGTAATTAGTTAACAAAAAATTTTTAAAAAAATATTTTTTTTTAAATTAATAAATCTGCTTTTTTTAAAAAGTTGGTGGGCTTTTTGTTCGTTGAAATCTCTACTTTCTGATGGTGTAAAAATATACATTACTATGGTAAATGTTCTCAGAAAATGCAAATAAACGAAAAAAACGAATCCGAATTTTTTTTTTAATCATTATGTGCAATTTTGATCCATGTTAGATTCCATGTTAGATTTATAAACAAAACAATTGCTTTTGTGCTTTTTAAACAGTGCTTTTGGAACATAAAAAAGTAAGTTTTCACCAAATTTCTTAAAATTTTTTTTTGTAAAAGAGATAAAAACCAAAATCTTGGTTTTTTTGAATTTTTTACATACATTTTGAGGTTATGTGAAAAAAGTGTAAATACAAAAGTTGTAGATCTTTTTATTACCTACAATTTTGCGATCTAACTTTTTTCCATAGGACTTGTAGTTTTGCCGGAAATCGAGATAAACCGTTTTTTACACTTAAAACTCACCCCCTCCACTTCCCGACCTCAGATCGCCCGTAAATTATTTTTCCTTTCATTTTTGTTATATTCTCTTCCTTTTCCAATAGGTTTATTACTATTATTATTTTTTTTGGTTCCAAAAATTAACCCCGAAAATGGTTAAACGGAAAAAACCCCGAAAATGGTTAGTATTTTAGAATGCTACGAAACCACCTTCCCCCCCCCCGTTTTCGAGGATGCTTAGCACGATGGCGGGGGTTAAAATTCATTTTGGGTTTTGGGCAACCCCCCGAAAACGGTCAAAAACCACCCCCAAACGGGCGAATTGAGCATTTCTCGTGATCACAGAAGCAAACCCGCGTCATACCCCGTTTCCGATGACGCCGGAAACGATGGCGATGCTGTCTATCATCCCCGACTTGACCCCACCCCCTCAGTGTCATCGAAAACGGGGGATGACGCGGGTTTCTTCTTTGATAACGAGAAATGCTCAATTCGCCTGTCTGGGGGGTGGCTTTTGACCGTCTTCGGAGGGTTGCCCCCCTCAAAAAGAATTTTAATCCCCGCCATCGTGCTCAGCATCCTCGAAAATGGGGGGGGGGAGGTGGTTTGATAGCATTCTAAAATACTTCCATATTCGTCCGACTCACAGACTGTACTAAATATATTAATATATTATTATATATACAACTATTACATAGTATTGTGGAATTTGATATTTTAATTGAATATTGAGAAATTTGTTGTTACACATACTTATTAGGAAGACTGTACACGATAACAATTTCACAAAACAGCCTCATCTTCCTGGAGTTTCTAGAAAAAAGTGCCCGCAACCTGTTCGTCGTATTTCTATGCGTAAATAGTGAAGACGAGGATCAAAAATCAATTATACTGCGCCGTACCAAATTTTAAATGCAATTTCCGCGATCCGGCCCCGGTCCGGAGGAGCCGGCAACGCCGCCCCGTTTGTTTTTGCCTCCCTGTCATTGGATTGGCTACTCCAAGCTCGGAGTTGTAGCGTAGCTCAGTTTGCTGTCGGGTGTCGTATGTTAACGTACGCTGCAGCACGTGTGCATTCACGTTTTCGCCATATACCTATATATAATAACAACTGTTCACCGTAATGCCAAGCGCTGTTCGTCGCATGCTCGTGCGTTTCAGTGAATCAGAGAACTTAATTTGTTTTTCAATTCACGCCGGATGCTGACGAATTTCCTAAAGGCCACAACGCCGTTGCAGCTTGCAAGCGGCTCGGTTGCATCGCAGTGTGTTCAACTGTTCAGTGAGTTTTAAGTGCAATGCAGTTATTCGGTGTTTGTGAGTGCATCGTTTTGTCTATAAACAATCCCCGTCGCTGAGTGCCCGTGGTTTGGATTAAATAAATTGCTTTCAGCATGTAAGTATTTCCGTAAATCCGATTATTTTTGCTTCAGTTGTGTAATTCCACGAATTTTATTTGTATGCTTTGATGGTAAACAAGCGTAAATAGCTGGTTTTCGGCTACGAATATCGGTTTTATAGGGCGTAGATTTCAAATTCTTTGATACTACATTGAAAAAACTGTGGGAAAAAGTAACATTCCTGCGCTTTTTCTCCTCAGAAATATCACGTATTTTACTGTTCACTTGCTCGTGATAAATTCCAATTCTTGAGATCGATAAGATACGCCAACAGACACAGGCCTTGGACGATACATACCAGTTCCTCGGAAAAACTATTGTTTTGTGTTTTGTATTACTTTTTTTCTTTTTTATATTCCCCAGAGTGCTTGCTGACTTGAAATTCTGCTACTTCTGTCATTCGCTGACGGAATAATTCCGATTACACCCTTGTTTCTTAATAACAATCCGAGCTGGCGGTATGTTTTTTGAAAATAGTTATGAAACATTATTTTTTAATGTAAAAGGCACATTTTCGCAATTGTGGCCGTTCTGAGTAGCGCACAAATTCTACAATAAACGCCATCGGGAACTCGTGAAGAAACAAAGCTCTCTAATTATTGTAATTAACAATTTTTATTCGATTTTTCAATTTTCGAGTTCTCAAGGAGTACGGGAAGTATAGGGGAAGTATTGGCGAAGTATGGGAATTCTAAGGAAGTACAAAGGAAATATGTTTTATTTCCCGCCGTATGTAGCACAAATATTACCCATAGGTGATTTCATTATCACTGTTGATCATCTGAAACAACTGATGATTACGTACGGTAAGGATAAGCATTTGTTGACTGCATCAGATTTGCTGCCACAAGACAAAATGAATTTTTTGTCCGCACAGAAAATGTCCTCAGCCACTGTTATAAATCTTTTAGATTCAGTTCCAGGCAGTAAGGGAACTTTGCATTATCTAAAATTAATGAGATTCATTGAAGGTTCTTTCTTAGATACGTCTATGGAATTAGAATCCAGAATATATATTGGATATGGTACGCCGAAAATTGCACAAGTCAGATTTGTGAAAAACTTTTCCGTGCCGCAAGATCCATAACGTATTCCACAGTTATAAACTTCAGTAGTAAAAACTTCATGCAACATGTATTGATAGAATTGAGGCCACGAATGTCATAAAACATGATTTGGGACAAACATTTTCATTTCCTAGAGAAAAATCAAAGGCAGGTGAAAAAATAGTGAATGATTTTGGAATCGATGCGGAACCAATTATTTCAAAATCCTTGTCTGATGCGTTAAAAGACATTGAAATATTGCGGGTAAAACATATTGAAGACAGCGATTGGATGATTATCGACGTTCCACGGTACTCGCCAATGGATGAGTTTGATTTAAACATCGAAGAAGGCGATGAAATCGAGGATGAAATAGACGAAAACCAAATACAGAACTTGGATCAGAAAGCCAGCGAAGAAATCGTAGAAGACGACGATGACAGTACAAACAAGTCAAACATAGATTTGCACGAAAATTCGGACCTGAAAGACTACTCAAGCAAAACAACAAACGTTTCTGCGAATTGTCAATTTATGGAAGTGAAATTAAAAGGTAAAAGCATTGTGGTAAAAAGTCATCATGGTGTTGGCTTTTAGACAAAAATAAAGGCAAAGTTAGCACAGACCGACTGATGCGATTTATTGTTTCCGACACACCTGACGAAAACAAAAATAAGCCAAAGATAAAAGGGAAAGACAAGGACCAAAATAAAAGGATCAAAATAGCAACTGATGATGTTATGGAGTCCGAGATGGAATCGCAATCATCTGAACAGTCAGTACCATATATGATGACTCCTCGGATGGCGACGACGTAGAAAGCAAGGAAGAAAGTGACAAAATGGGCATCACCGAAGTTTCAGGTGTTGAAGATGTCATTTTAGAAAAATACTACGCCGTTTTCTATTCTGAAAAATGGTATATTGGTCGCGTTATTAAAAATGAAAATGGGAAATATAAACTGAAGTTTCTAAAGGAAGAGTTCGGGCAGTTTCAGTGGCCTCGGGTCGAAGATATAGATACAATAGAAAGAAGTTGTATTTTCCTTGGGCCTATTGAGTTGCGCGCCAATGGTCCGTTCGAGGTTAAAAGGTCAGACCTTTTAAAAATAAATACAACGTTTAAAGCCTTAAAAAAGGCTAATATATAAAATATTTTTGGTTTAGTCGGATTTTTTTTACGTTATTTAAAAAGAAAATTTTCTTATGTAAGGTAGGTTGCCCGAATATGGGCACTGTCTCAATTATGGACACCCCATTCAAATTTCTTTTTCTGGTCTACCTAATAAGTACCTGAGAGTTAGTTTGTTAAGTTGTTTTTGTGCTTTACACTTTTTGTTACTTCAAAAATATATCTATGTTCATGAAATACCAACTTGTAATTTACCTGCTCCTGCAATCCAATTATTATGTACCCGTCAAAAGCAAAGTTTAAGTTGCTAAGTATGCATACCTACCTAATTTCACTATTAAGTTCAATACAAGGTTCAATATCTGAACCCACAGGGAAAGTATAAAAAAATAAATACTGGGAAGTATAAAAGAAGTACAGGAAGTATAGAGGGAGTATGGGAAATATAGAAGAAGTACGGGAATTATAGGGGAAGTATAGAGAAAGTATGGGAAGTATCGGCATTTTGGGAAACCCCTCGGGTTTACCCCTCGGTTTCTACAGACATTAAAATGCATGCTTCAAGGTGATCTAGTTTAGGATGATCATACCTATGCGGAAAATGAGGCATTTATTATGCCCAATTAAAATTGCCATGTGACATGCTAAAGTACCATTGTTTTTATTTGTCAGGCCGTCAGGGGCAGGCCGTCATCCCCCTAGACGGCCTGACAAATAAATGCAATGTAACTCTACCATGTATTCTGTAATTCTCTATCGATCTATCGTGAAATAAAAACTCTACACCTTCATTTGGACTTGCTGTTAATTTTTTAAACAATTTTAACCCCATTTCATCCCCCTAGACGGCCTGACAAAAGCAATGGTACTGTTAGTGGAGGCATTGAAGCGTTTTGGGTCCGTTTTTTTTTTACTGTGCACCGAATTGCATGAAATTTTGGAATTAGGCTCATCTTACCCTGAACTTCAAAAGTGAAAATGTCCCGAACTGAGCCGGCACCCTGGGGAGGGTTGCCACCCCTTCTCGGTGGTGTACATTTTTTTTTTCAAAAAAACCTCAGATATTGATAGAAGGCCTCATTTTAAGCAAAAAATGTTCTATAGTTTTTCAAAAAACTCAATACTTTTCAAGTTATTGGAAATTGAAAATTCGAAATTTTTTCACGTTTTTCATTGGTTTTTTGCAAATATCTCCAAAAATATGCATTTTAACAAAAATTTTATAATAAACAAAATTGTTGTAGATTAAAAAATGAACAAATTGGTTTTTTTATAAACTGTGCTAAGTGCAAAATTAAGCGAGATATTGAAGGTCAAAGCCTTTTTTTATTTTGCCTGAAATTTTATCGATGTGTTCAATGCCATCTAGCGGCGAGCAGATATATTTTATGCATTCTATTCAAATAGGATTTTGTAGTGCTTGAAATAAGCTTTAAAATGAGCACTGTTAAAAGTCTTTTGCACCTAAAATGAGTGAGCTGTAATGAAATAAAGGGGAATATCTAATGATTTTTTTTAAAAATCGATGGGTTTCATAAGTGCCATTTCCACCAAAATTAAAATTAATCGTATTCCGTCTAGAATTAACTTTAGTATAAAGAGTTTGATGAATTCTAGCAGTTTGACTGCTTTAAAATACGTATTTTTCAAAAAAATGACGATTTTAGAAAAAAAGAATTTTTCGAATTTTTTAAAAAATCCCCTTTTTTTCATAATATCTCAAAAATTATGAAAGATACGTGAAAAAGTGTGGTGATAAAAAATGTAGGTTTTTTTCTGACAAAAAATTTGGTTTTTTTTTATTTCTGCCACACAAAAATTGACGGCGATATGATTGTTTAAAGAGCGCGCGGTAGCGCAATCACAGCCCCTCTCAAGCCCTTTGACCCTTCACCGTTTCAAAATAAAAGGTTTTTCACTATATATTGTAATGAAAAAAGTTGTAGCTCTTTAAATTACCTTTAAAATGCTTTTTAGAAGTTGTGATAGGATCAAAATTGAAGGAGTTATGGTCCAAAAACTAATCGTATTTTTTTCTACCTATTAAACTGAAAATTTCGGAGTGTGAATTTTTGGAGCAAAGTGAAAGTACACAGTAATAGAGACCCAAAACTGTTGTCTTATGTATATATATATACATATTATGGCACATATTTTGGAAACGTAGGCATGAATACATACCAACGTTCATATATGTATATATATAACACATTTAACACGTTCAACGCCGCCGTCAACCAGTGGTTGACATCAGTAAACAGGCGCCCATGGCCGGTGTCAACCACGGGTTGACATCAGTATACAGCGCCCATGGCCGGTGTCAACCCGTGGTTGATATGCGGTAACCTGTTTTACATTTGCTGTTATCAAGACGGCTATTGCCGTACACACATGAAATTTGTGTCGGCCATTCATGTTCCCATTGTCTTTTATCATGTAAAATGTCCTAATGTCAAATCGATGGCGGCCACTGGCGCCCGCTAGAAAATATGATAGTCATTTTCGAGAACGTGGAATAACATTTAATTCCTTTTTATTTCATCAAAAGTAATTTTTTTAAACAATTTTTTATCAAGGGGTTGATTTGAAGGGTCGAAAGGGGGTTGACAATTCGATAATTAAAATAGAGAACATAAAATATCATTTACTCTATACGTAATCTTTTTATGTCATACCAAATTAATTTTTTGTGATTTTTTCAATTTAGGGGTTGTTCGCAAGTGTAGTAAAGTTTTCAAGGGGTTGGAAATGATTTTAATATGAAGTGATTGTGTTAGAAAATACTTTACAATTTCACCCCTTAATATTAGATGCGTTTTCTAGCGATAAAATGGCTCAATGTGAATTTTTCCATTAAGGGGTTGTTTTTACCGCTTAAAAATCATAGGCGCAGTTCGGGTCATTTTCACTTTTGAAGTTAAGGGTAAGATGAGCTTAATTCCAAAATTTCATGCAAATCGGTGCACAGTAAAAAAATTCGGAGGTAAGACCCTATTTTACGCTTCAATGCCTCCACTATGTACCGTGTATTCTTTAATAATCTATCGATCTATCGTGAAATAAAAACTCTACACCTTCCTTTGGACTTGCTGTTAATTTTTTAAACAATTTTAACCCCATTTCATCCCCCTAGACTCATGTACTCATTCCTAAAACATAAATTTTGAATCAAAAGCTAAACCAATATGAATTGAGACCACGGCTTTATCAATTATAGTCCTATCTGAAAATGGGGATGTGGATAACTTCACACCCGTTCGCTAAACTTATTTTCAAAGGGAGATGTCGACAATGGTTCTCGCTCAATAATAAAGACCGTTTTATTGTTGCATGTGTGATGGTCCTCAAAATCGAGGTAGCGTTTGATATTGAATATGATTCGGTTTTGTAAGTCTTAATAAATGGTATATTCAATTAATGGTCGTGTTAAAATAACTTTAGTATGTGCTGACTAATATTGGCTGTGGTTTGCGCCGATTGCGAAACGTACATTCGTCATTCATCGTTCGTCATTAACATTGTATGATATGTATGGTAAAAATTGAGATAAAAGATTTGTTTTAATTAAACCAAAACTAATAAAAAGAAATTATTTAATTTGGAAATATTTAAAATGGCTAGTATGCTTTCCCAAAGGCAATTACGAAGTTAGGCATTGCACAGAAGACTAGTTCTCCACCCGAATTCAGTCAATACTGCAAAGAAATTATATATTATAATTAGTTGTATGTCGAATTGTATTAGTTGTAAGAGCTAAGTCTGAATACCTACTAAGAAAAACATGTTAGATAGATTTATGATAGAAAATATTATGCTATTCAAAATCAAACATAAATTTTGGCCTCTAAAATTTGAGGTATGTTATACTGTTTGACCTCGCAGCCATTCATAAAGAGTACTAGTACCTATAAATAAAACGATTAAGTAATTCGTTCATTTCCCAACACAGCAAATTGTGACCTCTCGTATTCCCTGATTGCTGATTGAACAGATAAATAGCATGTCGCATGTCACGTACGTTTTCTTAAAGGCAGCTCCCATATACTCACGACTAGAAGTATTTTCAATATTAAAATACCATCTTTCACGTTTGAATGTGTAGCCATTTTTTTTAAATATCATATTCGCTAGTTACCTTCAATAAACAAACAACGAATTTCCGATAAATCTAACCGTTAACTAAAATAAGCTAATTTCTTCACACCGTCAAGCGTCAGGCAATTTTCAGGATGTATCTAAAATCAGGTACACGTAGAAATTCCCAAAATGAAATCCCAACATTTTAATTAAAATCAAACTGCGACAAGATTTCTCGGGGTTTGCAGCCCATTCCCCGTTTGGCGGAGACGGTTTCGTAGATACAGTCCATATACGAGATATTGCCTAGTTGCAGCGGAAATTTTCTTGCGTTTGCGTTTGAATTACGAAGTCTGATGCGTACCTACAATAGTTAATACTATTTCCCTGGCGAGCTGCATCTGCTTCGTTATCTTGTTTTGCAGTGCATACACATATTTGTTCTATAAATACTACCATCAGTTTCAAAACAATAATACAAGCGGCACTTTATATCTGCAATCTGCATGAGGTAGAGTAGAATTGCTTAGAAAAGATAACAGTACGTCACGCCTTCGGCCAACCGCGTTTGATCGTCGGACTACCAATTCAGTTTCCAATTTCAAAATTTTATTTACAATATGTGCAATAGATGTGTCCACAAAAAAAATAATATACATTAAAAATAGTGAGGAATGAAGCTTTTGATCTAATAATAGCAATATTAGTACTGTGCCTGAAAAAAGTCAATCCGAACCACAACAGCGTCCGTAGAAAGGACGTAAACGCGTTGTCATTGGTTCGACGTCACATGCTTGCTAGGTCTGCAGGCGCGATAGATCAACCGTACTCCGTACTATACAGCGTTAGGTTCATTCCGTGACGTTTTCGTTAGAACGAAGTCTGAATATTATTCACAGTATTATCTAGTATTATTTAGAACGTCAAATATAGTTTGTTTATTGCTTGTTGTCAAATATGGAGGAGGGTTTCCAGAAAGGAGATTCACATAATTTGTCGAACGTAGACGTGATTGTATCCGATTTTGTCGCGTCAAATACCGACCTCAACCAGCCCCAATCCAGTGGTGTGAAAGCTAGTCGACATAATAACTATCGGCTAAAATAACCCCGGCCCGTCCTAGCTCATAATAGTCACTAACCTTACTATAACATCCAGTCTGACGCATACAGCTGGCATGTGATGTCATCCGCCTAGTCTCGCTCGCGGGAGCATTTTCCTAGCCTCGCTGCGTTGGGGGTAATTGCTATTACGAATAACGCAGAAAGTAAATAACTATTATTATTTTTTTACTTTATAGGGGTTTATAATATCCATAGATCTATCATTTTCAGTGGAAAGCAAAATTTTGTGGACATTGGCAAGGGGAACATTGCAGCGAGCATTAGTGCTCATTGTGTTACAGATCATCTGCGTCTACCCTGTTCCTTTTCTTCGTTCTTGTGTGTATTGTCATATACCTACAAGATTATAAGCAGCGAAACGCGATATAAGTACTTTTGTTTTAAGAAGGCACCGCCAATCCTTTATATATTTTTTTAATACTACTTGCATTAGTTCGCTGTGGTGACTAACTTTGCACAGCTTGCGTATATTTCCTTTTGAAGGATAATTTCATTTTTGACTTTGACATTACTTTTTGAGAGATCGAATTGTCATTGAATTTTTCATGCATTTTTATTGTTCTAATCAGTGATTTTATTTAAAATAATAATTTGCGTTTAGTTTACCTGAAGTGTTATTAATTAAACTTGTGCTTGCCACGTGCCTTGACCATTAGCCCTAACCTTAGGTAAAGAATCACCGTTGGTAAGAATTAAAAATTATCTGTATTTCAATTTGTCTGAATCCTAAGGCCTCCGAACGCACGCCCTACGTGTTCTGAGCTAGTTAGGACCAGCGGCTTAAGATTTTCCGCTGGTGGTGCCCACTTGTTTCTAAATTTAACTTTTTTAATAATAATAGTAATTACATAATTGATTAGCTAATTTATTTATGATTCTGGAGACGGGGCAAAAGTAAATCTCCATTATTGATTAATGGGTCATAAGTAAACAGTATGCCTGCCGGCGAGTGTGACCCTCTCTCCGCCGTCGCTCTTAGAGGCGTTATGCGAGCTATTTCAATTTCTGGTTGATATTATCATCTTGCTTACGTTTCTGTTATTGCTTATTGATTATTGTTGTTTTATACAGGAAAATATTTGTAAAAACCTGCTTTAATTTTTATACTGTTTTTAAATATTGTAATTGACTATCTCCCTGTTGTGGTCCTTTGTCTTGTGCTTGTCTGTCTAGGGTTATGGGGGGTTGCGATTAGGTAGTGGGATGTGGAAAATGGGTAATGTTTGATAGGGTAATCGATGTTTTATGTGTTTATCTGAGTCGTGTCTTATGTTCGTTATGTCTGTTGTCAGGCTAGAACTGCGTATGGCCTGCATGTAGAATTTCTGTGACATTTTTTTATGTAATATTTTATCAATTGTATGCTACTCATTTGATGTATGTCTATGGGTATGTATATATCTGAGCCGGTGCATTGCCTCAGGATTTTATTTAGGATTCTCTGAATCTTAATATATTTGGCATCCAGTGTTCTGCGATTATGTGTAAAGGGCTCTCAGAGTGTCCTAAAATCATAAAAATCATAAAATTTGCCATTTTGTCCTAAAAACGTTCCAAAACGGAGATATCTGTCACAAAATTCGTAAAATTAGACGAATTACGTAGTACCTAGTTCATTTCATATCTTTTAATAAGTACAGATACTTGAGCATTTAAAGAAGAAGAATATGACCATAGACTACTTTTCTGTAGACTGTGGTATGACAAACATAACCTGTTTTGTTGGCAGGTATCGTGATATGGTATATAGTAATATGGTGAAATAGTATAGTCGTGTCGTGACGTGTCATGATGTGACTATATCACATCATAGAATATTCGATTTAATACACATGTTAATAGAACATAATGTTGAAAATATTACAGGAATATCCTAATAAGATTATCTATTAAAAAATGAATTAAGAATATTTCCCAATATGTAAGACATCATTTAATTTTTAACAATTTTTTTTTTCACAGTCAATTTCGAGAGATAATATTCATAGTAAAACTTAATTTTCATTAATATGTCCTAAAAAGATCCCAAAATTCGACAAAATATTGTCCTAAAATCATAAAATAAAGTTTGCTCTGAGAGACCTGTATATCATTACTTATGAGTAAGGCGGCCACTTCTGTAGATCTGATAATTCCTAATCCCGAGACCGCGCTTCGTCGATTTTTTCGATCACGAAATTTGCAATAAAAATCGCATTTAATGCGATAGAAATTTTTTTCTTTCAATATTCGAACGAATTCCTCGTTCGCCATTCTGAACTCTCATCATCAAAAGCCTTTTGAACTCATTGGAACGCCTTGGAATTTTGTTTTTGCAGAAATCTTTCGATATTGAATTTTGCATTAAAAATCGCATTTATCGCGATAGAAATTTTTTCTTTCGTGATTCCCACGAACTTTTCAGCCGCTATTCTGAATTCTCATCAGAAGCCCTTTGAACTCCTGCGAAATGTATTTTAATAAAAATCGCGCATTTTTCGATCGTATAATTTACAATAAAAATCGCATTTATCGCGATATAACTTTTTATCGTTTGAGATTCGATCGAACTCTTCAATCGCCATTCTGTACTCTCATCAAACGCCCTTTGAACTCCTTGGAATTTTTTTCAAAAAATCTGGAATTTTTCAATCATGAAATTTACAATAAAAATGGCATTTATTGCCATAGAAATATTTTTCTTTCGGGATATGCACGAACTCTTCGTTCGCCATTCTGAGCTCTCGTCAAAGCCCTTTGGACTCCTTCGAAATTTCTTCAATAAAAATCGCCCATTTTTCGATTGTGTAATCCATTTTTATATCGCATTTATCGCGATATAACCTTTTTTTTTTTGAGAATCAATCGCTATTGCATAGAAGAAAATTAAAAAAATATTCCAACAAAATTTGGTTTCATAACTTTTGCTAATTCTATGAACTATTGTTTTTTTCGTTGTGAACTCCTGAACTCTTTCTTCTCCACCGAAAAATTCATCGTGAACTCTTTTTCGTTGGAAAAACAGCGCAATTTGAAGATAGCGCCCGAAAATGACCTAAATTGCCTCTCGACCTAAATTGCTAGAACTACTTATTGCTGTTTTTCACATTGAACTCCTGAACTCTTTTGTTTCTATTGGGAACTCCCAAGAAATGAGTCATTTTTAAAAAAGCAGCGCTAGTTTCACAGGATTATGTTTATACCATAGCGAAATCGATCCTAAAGTTTACCTGCTAACTTTATGGACATTTACCTATTATTTTTAATGCCCTAAAAAACCTCTATATTTATTTTATAAAATTTTCATTAAATATTAGAACGTCACACGCAAATTGCTCTGTTTCGCATAATATTCACACATACCTTCAGACAGATACAGCAAATGTTTTTCTGTGCTGTTTGTTTATTTATATAACCTACTTGTCACAAACAAACATTTTAATAGATAAATAATAGCTATGCTAGTTTTTATCTAACGCGTGTTACTTATTGTAATTATTGTCTACACGAAATTAGCGGTTGTTTGTTCTGTAACTCGTTTCATTTTCAAGGTAATTTTTGATGTAGAATGGAAACGTATTTACTTCTCATTGTTATTGCGTTCGTCTCGGGGTTTGTTGTGTTTGGAACAACTTTTTTCTGAGGCCGCCCTCAAATATTACCAAAAAAAAACATGCAGAGCAACCACGACATGAAACTATCATTTTTCACATGATGTGTGCAAATCCGTAAATACGTCTTATCAAAAACAGGGCGGACATCTGTTATTTGTACTTGTTTAGGGTAGGCTAGGGATATTCAGTTTCATAGTAACCGACCTGTTTCACAACTAAACAGGTGACATTAAACACCGCAATTATAGAGTTTAAACGTAAAGCTAAACAAATATAATAATAGCCATGCATCTGATTGGCCATATTATACAATGACAATAAACCCAGAAGCTCGTATCCAAGGAAGTGCAACTGTTTGATATGGAGCATATCCGTGGTTACGAATAATCATGCAGGAGAGTTCAGCTATAGCGTTCAAAGTAGAAACAGCTCCGCTAATGATACATACATATATATATATATATATATATATATATATATATATATATATATATATATATATATATATATATATATATATATATATATATATATATATATATATATATATATAATATATATACTGTATCCAACGAGAGAATGGACTTGCACTCGAGCGAAAATTCGTTTTGGTCAGATCTCCGCCCCTTAGAACATTAGTTCAACGCCCTCAACGTCTTAATTGGCTCAGCAGGTAGCCAGGGCCGGCGCCTGGGTCAGATACCTACCTGGTACCTAATTATATAAAGTACCTACTACTGCCTACCTATTCACAGTTTGTGAATAAAATTTATTTCACCTACTTACGAATTTATTTCATCGAATGACGGTCCTGCGTAGCTCGTTACAGGGCCCCTCCTCTTTAGTCGCAGATGCGCAAAGCAAGTCCATTCTCTCGTTGGATAGAGTATATATATATATATATATATATATATATATATATATATAATGTTGTAAAGTTTAATTGTAAAAACGTAAAGAAAATTGATTAAATAGTGAGATATCAGTGAAATCCCAAAGGGAAACGTTGTAAAAGTAAAATTAACAGTGTTTTTTTCGTCGAAATTACGACATAATAAGAGTAGCTTCTCCAGGCAGCGTCCATAGGACATAGACGAGTCTGGCAATTGGCCCAAGGAGAGAAAGTAAAGGCGAAGAAGAATAAATTAAACAGGCAGTAATTGAAGAATCTGATAAGACCAAAGTAAATAACAGGCGTATATAGCAGAAAATAGTAGCATTCCAAAGTAAGGCAGTGTTCCAGTAGATGGCAGCAGGCGTGCAACGGAAGTTAGCCGCATTCTAATAATATAGCAGCGTTCCGGTAGAGGGCAGCAGCAGAATACAGCATTGTCAACAAAACAGTTAAGTGGGATTAGTGAACAGTGTTGTGCTTCGAATACAAAAGGATTAATCTAAAATATAACAAGGTAATAACCAATCTCAAACATTTTAAATTTAAGTAAACATTGTTCCAGAGGCTAAGTCCCATGTTATTAGAATTAAGTTACGTACATTTTGCGTAGGGTAATTATAAGTTAAAAATTTTTATTACTTCCTTTTTGCATTATAATTTGCATTGATATCTATACTTCCTTTTGCAAAATTTCAAAAAATCCTGCTTTTTCCTTCAACTTCCTTTTTCAAGAAATTTCGAAGGATTTCGAAGGGCTTTTTATGATAGTTCAGAATGGCGAACGAAGAGTCCAAGAAAAACATCCAAGCGTTTTTTTGTTTCAATCGTAGAAAAAATATTGTAATCAACGCTTTGAAAAAAATCTTCTCACACTCATCCGACTTGTGGGCCTCGCCTTCGGCTCGTTCCGCATAATTGTCTCGCTCGTGTGAAAAGATTCGTTTTCAAAACTTGTTATTTAAAATGCTATTGTGGGTGTGACGAAAACGAAAGTCTTTTTCGATCGGTGCGGTGAATAACAAAGGGCTGTTTCGTTTCTGTTTCTGAGAAATCCGTTCCAGCGGATATGGCAAGGTGTTTTATTTTATCACTACTAATGGCACCAATAACCTCCAGTTTCTTAGAAGCGGCCACCCAAATGAGGGTAAACATTCGATTCGACGTAGACCCTTATCCGCGTATTTCTACATCCTTTCACAAAGCAACCGTTATTATAAGTTATAACCACTCTCCGCTGGAAAAGTCGCACAGTATATTATTGCATTTTATCATGCGAATAAAGTTAGCAGGGCAACATGCTCAAATCGAAAAGATGCCATGTCTAAAATTAACCGCTAATTAGTGCGAGTCAACCGAATTTGCCGCTATCGTATTTTTTTTTAAATATAAGGTTACCGCCCCGGTAACCTTATATAAAGTTAGCAGGGCAACTATAATAAAAAAAATTATTTACCATTGATAGACCGTCTAAAATCACTTACTGTTTTGTCGCTAATTAGTTGCGATCGAAAACGTCGAAAAAAATTTTTCTTTTTAAATAACATGTTGCAACAACTAAGTAGTTTAAAAAATATATTTAATATTGAGAGATCGTCTAAAATCACTTTTTTTTGTCGCTAATTAGTTGCGATCGAATAACAAACAAATTTTTCCGTTGCTTCCGTTAATAATCGGTAGAAATCGGTGGATTTAAAATTAGGATGTGTTATATTAATAAAACGTACAAAAAAACATTGTTTTCTAAGGGAATTTAGTTTAGATTATTGATAAATAAAAAGCGCGGACAGTCTTTAAGCAATATAATAAAAATAAACAATAATAATAAATAATAAACCATATATACAAAACAGTCTTTCTTAACATAGAGAACTATAAATAAACAATATCTTAAGATAAATACACATAACTTTTTAATAACTTTTTTAATAACGAACTTTTCTAATATTCGCACAGATGGAGCCACAGAAATGCTCTGTGAAATGAAAATAAGCACGGAAAAGGTAAATCTATACCGTCAACGCCATCTCTGCCAACCATACGAAAGCTCAAAAAAACTGATGAGAGTGATTGGTACTTAAAGATAAATAAAACTGAAGTAGTATAACTTTTAATTAAAAAAACAAATTTAAAAATTAAGTTTTAAACAAAAGTTGTTATATATTAAAATAGTTTGCAACATTAAAAATATACATATGTAGGCATAACTACCAAAGATTTTAAATTATTGTCATTCATTTTGGATTAAATATCCCGATTTACTTCAAAGTTATAACAGCTATTAGATCCTAAATATTGTTTTGTATGGAGAATTTCCGAAATTGTACGTGTTTCTAGTCTATTTCTTTGATTTGTTTTTAACAAATTTATAGCTGAAAACACTTTCTACATTTGCAGAATAATGTGGCAAGCACAACGTATCGTATCGAAAATTATAAAAATCGGTAGATAATAGCATATTTTCCGTAGATCGGTAGATGAACTGAGAAATCGGTAGATCTACCGAAAAATCGGTATCAGTGGCAACACTGTATGCAGCTCGTATTGTTGGTCTACCAGAAACAACTGTCCGAAGAGGGATCCAGCGCTACCGAGAAACGGGCCAATACAGCAGACGTCCAGGTTCGGGTAGTTCCAGGATTATGCAAAATATTGACGATCGATTTATCGGTCTGCCAATATCGAGGAATCTAAAAGAGCACTCCGTCGCCGTCCTGTGCAACCACTAACCTTGCAAGACTTACGGCTGGCGCTGACAGAAGAATATCAGGCTATTCCTCAAGACAGAATAAGTAATCTTATTAATTCGATGCCACGAAGAATGCAAGCTGTCATTGCTGCGAGAGGAGGACATACACGTTATTAAAATTTGTCTTTGTTAATTAATTTTGTGATATACCTAGTGGATGTTTTTGTTAATAAAAATAAGCTTGAAATCAGCGTTTCATTTAAAATTTTGCTGCTCGCAGAAGAAATGAGATAATGGGATGAATCAAAAAACAAAATGTTTACAATATGTCAATAAGATGGCAGCAAACAGTTTGTAAACAAAATTATTCGCCTCAATTTTTCCACAGGGTGTTTTGAGTTTACGACAAAAAACAACACTTTGATTTACCCCTGTATAATATTGCCTGGACGAAAAATATGACTTATTACAATAATTAAAAAGACACACAATGAACTGATCTACAGACTGGTAAAAAATTTATGAAAATCAGATGAAAAATAAAAAAGTTATAAAACATCAAAATTGGGCAAAATTTTAGGGTGACGGAATTTTGTGCCGGGGAGTGTATTTTGTAAATGCTATCCGCGATACTAAAATAACTTTAACAAAAGAATAATATTTTATAAACTTGTGCCTTTTTCATACTTATAGGCGTCATATAAGCGTTCACAAACCAACTAAGAAATATCGCAGTTATATAACAAGATGTGTTATAGCAAAGTATATGTCCGTAATAAGCACATTTGTGCTACTTGGGTATCCTTTGAAAATTTATGTCTCATATTTCGATGTTACAAACAGTACATATCCTGAATGAGAGGCCATTTGATTCAGGTAAGCTAAATTAAAAGAAGAGGTGTTATAGCCTTACTTAATCATGGGTATGTGTATATAGGTTGACATAAAAACAGAAATCCGTGGTAACAATTTTAGGGCTCTCTACGATCATCTCTCATTCATCTGACCATGCATCGCCTTGTTTGTATAATACACCTGCAATAATCACAGGCCGGGAAGTTACCCGGGCACATCGAACCGTAAAAAGCAATAACCCGAATTGGAAGCCCCCTAAAGAAGGATAATAAGATGTAGTTAATTATTATTCCATTAGACAGAGAAATGCCGGCACAATAGAAGCCGAAGAACGGCGCAAAAGAAGAAAAAGTTCCATTAGTACAGCCGCATCAACGTTGACTGATGACCGTCAGAATCCATTTTCATTTAATCGTGGCGCTATCATAAATTCAATCAGCCCTTGTTGATACAACTAATTACGTCGCCCACGCCTCTGATATCTAAAATGCAAAACGGGACAATTATTATCGTCGTTAATTTTCGCTGGTTATACAGCGCCGTTAATAAAACCACCAGGCCAGTGTTGTAAGCTGCATAATAATATGACATAACTAACTGCAATTTCGGCGTGCCCAGCTCTCGAGATATTTAATAGCTTTAATGACATAATGAATATTCCGAAACCGGAAAAAAAGGAGAATTCCACATCCGACATAAATTTATTGATTGTGTTAAAACCACTGATTATCCGGCCACAAGTAGCGGCTAGGAGAGGCATTAATTTGGAGTGTTTACCCGGCAGATTCTACTTTCATTACTACCGTAATCGGAACATGGCCGACTTCCTCAGTGCCTTTACAACTTTGCTCTTTTCGATAACAAGCAATCGCGGTATTTTAGTCTAATTTCTCGACCTTGTAACCAAATACTTTCCAAGATCTCGCAGTGGTGAGAATGCTACATTATAGCAACCTTGTGTAATAATTAATTGTGTAAGGCGGTTAGCAGCCACACGCTTTCGAACACACTCTGCAATAAACGGAATCCATTAAATTGCCTCTTATTTGTTTGTTCGTTCAAATAGGTAGAATCAGGTTCAAGTATAGTTTGTAACATCGAAATATGAGACATACAAAATTTTTAAAGGATACCCACAATTGAAGACACGAGTTCATAAAGGGTCTATGTAACATTTAGACTATTCTCATATAATCAATTTTAGCATTTTCACTTTGGACCTTTTTTGTTGTAATAAATACAAAAACCAAATTTGAGGTACTTATATATTGGCTATAATTAGATAAATGTTTTTGTGGTACCTATAGGCAAATTGACTCATGAAAAATATTCGGGAAATTTGGTTACTTAGGCCCTTTATTAATTGAAAATTGAACAGAGGATGTTTATAACCTTATCTAATATGTATGTGTAGTTAACTGCCCGCATATAAGATGCCGCGCAGTTGCCACATGTAATTCTCAAATTTCTCAATATTCAATTAAACTATCATATTCCACAATACTATATAAAAATTATATATATTATTTATGATCCTATCACAAATCCTAGTATCTAGTCTATCTCTAATATCCATCCTAGATCACAAATTAATAATTTACATCAGTGGGCAAAATTAAAAATTCAATAGACTGTTTATAAAATTAAAAGCGTGTACCTACCTAGCCACGAATGAAATGAAAATTTACAATGACGGTAAAATACCTCAAGGCCAGTTTCTAATTTTGATTGGCTGTAAAAAGTGTGTGTATTGGAAATCGCTTTGCGATGAGAATCTGGTAGGTAGGTATGTATTGCATTTGTAATTATTTTTAAAAATGTGTTGTATTTAGTCTCGGTTTAGTTATGTAGGTACCTATTAACAAACAAGCTATGATCTTTGTCAACGCATTGAGTCAAAGGAAATCGGCATTGAGTGTTGACGATTTGGCCACCAACTAAAAAATGGTAACGCGCTGCAAGTAATACTTCATGAGTGATATGGAAACTTGCATTCATTATCAGGTGTGGTGTTGAAAATATGCATATAAAAACCTTCTACTTTCACCCCCCTAAGAAAAAAAAATGCCTACGCCTATGAAAAATATTGTGTAGGTCAGGGTTGTCGGTCGTCGAACTACACATACATATTAGAAGCCGTGTAAATTAAAGAATAAATGTATTACTCCTATTTCAAGAATTATTGTTGACCCAGGGCTCTGTGTCCTAAAATCATAAAATTAGCCATTGTCCTTAAAAACGTCCTAAAATGGAAATAAATATGTCATAAAATTCGTAAAATTAAACAAATTAAGTAGTAGTTCATCATATCTTATAATAAGTACACGTAGAGGTAAATTGAAATGAAAAGACACCAGGAAGTGACGGCGTCATTTTTATTTTCCGAAGGGGTCACGACGAAATAAAAATGAATTTATATTATGTAAAAGAAATCGTTAATATTTTTTAACGATTGTACAGCACACTTATGAACTACTATTGAATACTTTCTAGGAATAATTGCAAAAAATAAAAGCTGCTCATATTTTATGTTAAAATGAAAGTTTTGGAAATTATGGAAATATGTTTTGGCGTAAAATAGAAATCATATAGTACGAATTATTAAATTTGGAACGAAATAAAAATGTAGTTTATTTATAACATATTTACATCGAAATAATAACAGATAATATACATTTTTAATAGTATGGGTATAAATATTATGGAATCGGTTGCCCTCCTAAATCATCATCGTCCTCATCTTCGTCTTCATCCCCATCTTCGTCAGATGTCCCTGTATTAACAGAAAACCGGAGTTCAAACACTTCATCCATGATGTTCATTTGTTATGTACTCTTCTTCCAGTCGTTTCACCTGCTCACACAATTTTCTCCAATCTTCAGGACTGATTTGTTCAAACCTCTCTCGTGTCAAATGTTCCACATCGTCCAACTTAAATGTTGTGTTGCGGGCTGCCACCCAATTCTTCAGCATGGCCCAAATCTTCTCGATGGGGTTGAGATCTGGATGGTATGGAGGTAGACGTATTGCTGTATGTCCATTTGCCTTTAAAACTTCATCAATGGTATCTAGAACATCCACGCGCCTTTATGCTGCTTGATAATGTCATGTAACTCGACCTTGGTCATCTTATTTTGCCCTTATTTTGCAGCCATTGTAGCATATAGGCCTTCAAAGAATTTGCACCTTTCACCCCCCTAAGAAAAAAAATGCCTACGCCAATGAAAAACATTGTGTAGGTCAGGGTTGCCGGTCGTTAAACTACACATACATATTAGAAGCCGTGCAAATTAAAGAATAAATGTATTACTCCTATTTCAAGAATTATTGTTGACCCAGGGCTCTCAGTGTCCTAAAATCATAAAATTAGCCATTGTCCTTAAAAACTTCCTAATGGAAATAAATATATGTCATAAAATTCAGGATTGATTTGTTCAAACCTCTCTCGTGTCAAATGTTCCACATCGTCCAACTTAAATGTTGTGTTGCGGGCTGCCACCCAATTCTTCAGCATGGCCCAAATCTTCTCGATGGGGTTGAGATCTGGATGGTATGGAGGTAGACGTATTGCTGTATGTCCATTTGCCTTTAAAACTTCAGCAATGGTATTTAGAACATCCACGCGCCTTTATGCTGCTTGATAATGTCATGTAACTCGACCTTGGTCATCTTATTTTGCCCTTATTTTGCAGCCATTGTAGCATATAGGCCTTCAAAGAATTTGCACCTTTCACCCCCCTAAGAAAAAAAATGCCTACGCCAATGAAAAACATTGTGTAGGTCAGGGTTGCCGGTCGTTAAACTACACATACATATTAGAAGCCGTGCAAATTAAAGAATAAATGTATTACTCCTATTTCAAGAATTATTGTTGACCCAGGGCTCTCAGTGTCCTAAAATCATAAAATTAGCCATTTTGTCCTTAAAAACTTCCTAATGGAAATAAATATATGTCATAAAATTCAGGATTGATTTGTTCAAACCTCTCTCGTGTCAAATGTTCCACATCGTCCAACTTAAATGTTGTGTTGCGGGCTGCCACCCAATTCTTCAGCATGGCCCAAATCTTCTCGATGGGGTTGAGATCTGGATGGTATGGAGGTAGATGTATTGCTGTATGTCCATTTGCCTTTAAAACTTCATCAATGGTATCTAGAACATCCACGCGCCTTTATGCTGCTTGATAATGTCATGTAACTCGACCTTGGTCATCTTATTTTGCCCTTATTTTGCAGCCATTGTAGCATATAGGCCTTCAAAGAATTTGCACCTTTCACCCCCCTAAGAAAAAAAATGCCTACGCCAATGAAAAACATTGTGTAGGTCAGGGTTGCCGGTCGTTGAACTACACATACATATTAGAAGCCGTGTAGTAATTGCTACCCATTACCATTAAACTTAGACGAATATCAAATTCAAAAAATTATAAACGAAAAGTTAATTGTAATTGCACCTCAACCTTTAGTTGCTATACAACAATGCAAAAATATTAGAGATAATATTCCACTCCTTGGAAGCTATGTAATCGATTTAGATACAATTTGCACTGTTAAGATAGAAAACCATATCTTAAGAACATATAAAAATCCAACGGTTAATTTTAAAATTATAGGTCTATCTAAACTTACTATTAATTTAAATTCAAGTCATAAATTACCTACTTATAATTTAGAAACTTTTAATCTTAACCAATACACATCAGCTACTCAAAACTCAAAAAGATTTGGCATATCAAAGAAATGAAATAAGTAAACTTAATATTCCTGTTTATGTTTCCAAAACATCCATATGGACTGTAATGTTGTATTTAATTTTAGTGCTCGTTATTCTATACCTGATTTATAGCAAATACATTTCAAAACTCTTAAAAGCTAAGTCGAATTTAAATGAAAATAATTCAAAAATAATTTGTTGAAAAATCACTCAGATAGTTGCAGACTGCAAAGTCAGGGATAGATAACACCGACGTTATAAATAAGCTTTCATGCCTTTGTAAAACACTTTTTGCTCAAACTTGTAGCTGTTAGTTTGTCTCCGGAAATAAAATTTTTCTTTTTAAACTTGCGTTAGAATGCGCGTTGCAGCAATATTTAATTGTAAGATGTATCTAATATTCGCTTTTCTGTTTCAGGTATGGGAAAATGATATTGCTACTATTCGTTATATACGGCGCATGTTCATCGACTCTCGCATTTAGGGATGAAGACAAATGCCTCGATATACCAGGTAAGATATGGACATTTTCTTAATTCCATTCCCTCGTGTCTCGGCTTTTTTGGTTTAAATGGAACACATAGATCCATACAGATAGCCGCAAAATTGTTTTAGTGGAGGCATTGAGGCGTAAAATAGGGTCTTACCTCCGAATTTTTTTACTGTGCACCGATTTGCATGAAATTTTGGAATTAAGCTCATCTTACCCTTAACTTCAAAAGTGAAAATGACCCGAACTGCGCCTATGATTTTTAAGGGGTAAAAACAACCCCTTAATGGAAAAATTCACATTGAGCCATTTTATCGCTAGAAAACGCATCTAATATTAAGGGGTGAAATTGTAAAGTATTTTCTAACACAATCACTTCATATTAAAATCATTTCCAACCCCTTGAAAACTTTACTACCCTTGCGAACAACCCCTAAATTGAAAAAATCACAAAAAATTTATTTGGTATGACATAAAAAGATTAAGTATAGAGTAAATGATATTTTATGTTCTCTATTTTAATTATCGAATTGTCAACCCCCTTTCGACCCTTCAAATCAACCCCTTGATAAAAAATTGTTTAAAAAAATTACTTTTGATGAAATAAAAAGGAATTAAATGTTATTCCACGTTCTCGAAAATGACTATCATATTCCCTAGCGGGCGCCAGTGGCCGCCATCGATTTGACATGCGGACATTTTACATGCTAAAAGACAATGGGAACATGAATGGCCGACACAAATTTCATGTGTGTACGGCAATAGCCGTCTTGATAACAGCAAATGTAAAACAGGTTACCGCATGTCAACCACGGGTTGACACCGGCGCCTGATTACTGATGTCAACCACTGGTTGACGGCGGCGTTGAACGTGTTAAATGTGTTATATATACATATATGAACGAAATATGTGCCATAATATGTATATATATACATAAGACAACAGTTTTGGGTCTCTATTACTGTGTACTTTCACTTTGCTCCAAAAATTCACACTCCGAAATTTTCAGTTTAATAGGTAGAAAAAAATACGATTAGTTTTTGGACCATAACTCCTTCAATTTTGATCCTATCACAACTTCTAAAAAAGCATTTTAAAGGTAATTTAAAGAGCTACTCCTTTTTTATTACAATGTATAGTGAAAAACCTTTTATTTTGAAACGGTGAAGGGTCAAAGGGCTTGAGAGGGGCTGTGATTGCGCTACCGCGCGCTCTTTAAACAATCATATCTCCGTCAATTTTTATGTGGCAGAAATAAAAAAAAAACAAATTTTTTGTCAGAAAAAGACCTACATTTTTTATCACCACACTTTTTCACGTATCTTTCATCATTTTTGAGATATTATGAAAAAAAGGTGATTTTTTAAAAAATTCGAAAAATTCTTTTTTCTAAAATCGTCATTTTTTTTGAAAAATACGTATTTTAAAGCAGTCAAACTGCTAGAATTCATCAAACTCTTTATACTAAAGTTAATTCTAGACGGAATACGATTAATTTTAATTTTGGTGGAAATGGCACTTATGAAACCCATCGATTTTTAAAAAAAATCATTAGATATTCCCCTTTTTTTCATTACAGCTCACTCATTTTAGGTGCAAAAGACTTTTAACAGTGCTCATTTTAAAGCTTATTTCAAGCACTACAAAATCCTATTTCAATAGAATGCATAAAATATATCTGCTCGCCGCTAGATGGCATTGAACACATCGATAAAATTTCAGGCAAAATAAAAAAAGGCTTTGACCTTCAATATCTCGCTTAATTTTGCACTTAGCACTGTTTATAAAAAAACAATTTGTTCATTTTTTAATCTACAACAATTTTGTTTATCATAAATTTTTTGTTAAAATGCATATTTTTGGAGATATTTGCAAAGAACCAATGAAAAACGTGAAGTTGTAAAACAGTTATTTCCAATAACTTGAAAAGCATTGAGTTTTTTGAAAAACTTTATAGAACATTTTTTGCTTAAAATGAGGCCTTCTATCAATATCTGAGGTTTTTTTGAAAAAAAAATGTACACCACCGAGAAGGGGCGGCAACCCTCCCCAGGGTGCCGGCTCGGTTCGGGACATTTTCACTTTTGAAGTTCAGGGTAAGATGAGCCTAATTCCAAAATTTCATGCAATTCGGTGCACAGTAAAAGAAAACGGACCCAAAACGCTTCAATGCCTCCACTATTTCCCAAAACAGACAAAAAGTTAAAAATTTGCCGACCACGAAGGGCCTAAAATCAGAATTGAGAATTGCCAGGTGTTTTGTGTTCCATTTGGCTTCAACAGCTGGGTTGTTCGATCCCACTTCGCAAGCAGCTCTTTAGAAACAAAACAAACCTCGCTGATAACGTAAACAACGGGAAAACATCGCAGTTATGTATGTTCCTGATCAAATGTGTCACGCCAGCAATTAAAATTATTATACCCTCATGAGCATTCCTCTCAAGTATGAGAGGAATGTTTATTACCTTGTTTGGTCCGATGCTGTAAGTGTCCAGTGACGTAACCGCAATCTGGAAGCGGACAAATCTTTAAATATTTTTAAATATAAAATGTTTGTCGCAATGTTTCGCTTTTCTCTAATTTCATTTGTTACGTTTCGAAAAATACAGTTGGTGCGCCAATATCCTTGGCTATAGATGTGACCTCGATAAGAGGGGGCCGAGCGGTACCATCGCTCTTTACCCCTAATATCTATGTAGGCCGAGACCGCCTCGTAAGGGGTAAGCCGCGCGTTTCACGTGACCCTCCCCACAAATGTGATCGGTGTCACGCGAAGTTACGCAGCCTCCCCCGGTCCTGGCTGATGGGCCCCACCGGCAGAGCCTTGCTTCTGGCGCTCTTGACTTTCTTCGCCGGTGTGTATTACCCCCGGGGGTGTCATGTCGGGTGTTTGAGGAGTCCTTCCTGCCTCTCGTCGGGCTTACTAGAGCCCGGCTGCGCGGCATTCAGGTTGATATGGAGGATGAGCATTCTAG